>WBMY01015150.1:803905-862333 GCA_013397315.1 Donacobius atricapilla
GATAACCCACTGTGGCTCGGGGAGACTTTTGTGTCACTTCTGTCCAGCTACATTAGGGACTTTGAAAAGGACAAACAGATGTGGTTTCGTTTGAAGGCTACAAACTTTTGTCACTGCTCGTTGCTGAAGCAACACCCTCTAAAAAACAAGGACTCACTATATTTATTGATCAGTGTCATGAGCATTACATTATGGTGACCCACACAAAGCATAAATTGTGGCCAGCTATCTTAACTCATTGTCTTTCTCTTGCTCTTCCACGTTTATTACTGACTATGCAAAACAGCATAAAAGATGAGTCCTCTCTGATACAGCAATTGTGTTTTGCTATAGTTTCTTCTGCCACTAAGTAAAAAAAAAAAAAAAAAAAAAAAAAAAAAAAAAAAAAAAAGACAGGACCATATAAAGCTATAGGATTCTTTTACATCAAGAGAACTGGGTACTCTGACTCAGTAACTAAGTAGTTCTGTTATGTCATAAATTAGTATTGAGCCTAAAATAGACACATTTAAATCTTCCTAGAAATAAATACCTGATGTTAAAATTAGGTGAACTCATAATTGTTACTATCTCAGTTATAATGCCAGAAGAATGTGCTAGTGCCTCTGATCTTCCCAGGCTCAGCATAAAATATATGAACTATGCGTTACTTCCCTCTTTAGAAGCTCTAGTATCTTGACACCACATGGAAAAATCTTTATCTTATCAAGACTTCAATCTAATCTGATTAATATTTCTTCTTGCAGTGAAGGGTGTGTACATTTCTAATTTTATCATTGATAAAAAGGTTTGTAAGTAGAGAATCTATTCTAGAATGTAATATTCAGGTTCATCTCAACTTCAGCATGTAAAAAACTGAAATACTCAGCAATTAAGCAGTTCACCACAACCTTCAAATGCCCTATCGAAAACCAAGACAATGAATGTACCTTAAATACAAATCTCATAGAAACTAGTGAAATGGGTGATTCAAGGAACTGCACAAAAGACTCATGTTTACTATAATAATTACTTTATTCTCCCGTGAAACCACTGGAGATTAGCAAATACGTGAAAAAATGCTGTGTAGTGATGGATAATATTTTATGTTTGGCACACTACTTGCATGAGAAAGAAACATCTCTTCCTGACTCACTTTGGATGCCCAGATAGTGAGAAGTATACTAAGAATGTACTTTCCTGAAAAAATGCTTTCCTTTCAGGTTGTCATTTCATCATTTGTGCTTCAGCATAACAGAGAGTGTTGTTCAGTATTATATATGGTTCATTGCAGTTTTTCTCTGGTTGTTTCATTGGGTTTATTTTTCTTCTAATCTTGTTCTACAGAGCAATAATTTTAATTTTGATATGTGACATTTCAAAAGACATAGTTATTAAAAGATATAGGTGTTCTTTTGCTAAAATCTTTGAAAGGCACTGGGAACCAATTCACTTATACTGAAGAGAGAAAAGTAATGAAAGCACAGTCTTGTTAAAAAGGTGAAGAAATTCCAGTCTAAAACTACTTTTGTTTTCTTTTTTTTTCTCTTTTTTTTTTCTTTTTTTTCTGCTAGCAACCAGTGTAGTGAGTGCTTATGTTGCCTTGCTTTATGTTTTCCTTGTTATTTTGCCCACAGGAAGTGGAAATAAACTTCACAGAATAAAAATTACATTTAGAAAGTCTAAGTGATGACTGTCTAAGTTCTCAGTAAAAGTGAAGTGTAAACCCTTCATGAGACACAGAAGAAATTTTCAAAAAGGAGAGAGAAAAGTTAGAAAAAAAATTCTTAATAATACAGTGGTAATTTCCTTTGGAATTTTTCTGAGGCAGGAGTTTGAAACAGAGTTATATTGTAGTAGTATACATTCTCTGAACTGTGTTTTCTGAGTGATGACTTGACCTTTATTTTGAATACCTGTACTTTTACCAAATCCCACCAAGTTGAGTAATATATCTACGTAACCCACTTGGAAAACTACCTATATGTAAACAAAACATTACTAAGTATTTTAAATATTTCCATCAAAAGTGGAAGCAGCTATCTAGCTGCTTCCACAGCTATCTAGCTAAAAATGAATATAATATCTTAATTACTGAAATACATTTCAGGTAGAGTCTTGTCCTGTTCCATCATCACATTTTAGATTTGTTATTATTTGCTGCCTTAGGGGGAGGCAGAAACATAGCTACCTCCTTTTCATTACATGACATTCCATTCTTGATTTTTTCAAACTACTTGCCAGTAATATTTAATTCAATATTTAGTTTAGTACAGACAGTTATACTTTGAAGACCGTTAATTCTAAGAAATTGCTACTTTGGCACCTCTTGCTATATCATAACAGTGAGGAAGAGTCTAGTTCAGGCTAAAATGCCACTGAAGTAATTTTATACTTATTTTCAAAACCTCATGTGATATTTTTTACTGTAATATTTAAACCTAGTTCACAGAAAACACTCAGCACAATAAAGATGGTTCAATGCAGAAGCAACCTTCAAGTAATCAATAATCAGACAAAAAGCTATTATTATCAAATAAGAAGATATGTACAGACTAGCTTAAGAAAAGTTTTCTAAGGTCTCCAATATGTGTACAGCTTCTCACCGGTAAACCAGGGTCAAAGTGTTGGAAAAGATTTTACCTAAATGAAATTAATGTAATGTCTTACATAAGTTGGTATTCTTAGAACAATTCTCCATTCTTCAGGACTACATAAGTAATCTTTAGCCATTCATAATTAACTGAATGAAGACTGCCCCTTTCATCATGCTCCAGACTTCCAAAACCAAAGATGTTTTTAAAGATGTTCCAAATTTATTCTATAAAAACTTTAACTACACAGTGCAAGAGCATTCTTTCCATTTAAAGCTATGACACCATACAAAACAAAGCACCACATGAGAGATATAGAGTACCTCCATTTTAAATAAAGTTCAAACAGAAAGGAGGGCACTTATAAACTCAGTAGACCCAAGAAAATGTTCCAGAGTAAAAGAAAAATTAATTTTCCAGCACATTTAGTTCCCGGGATATCACAATAGCTGTTCCTCTCATGGCACGATTCCTAGACAAATTATTCAGTGATTATTCTATTTCAGTTTCTCTATTGAATATTCAGCTTAATTGCTCAAAGAGAATCACTTTGCTATTGAATATAGAAAAAAAAAAAAAAAGGAAGAAAAGAGAATAATTTTTGGCTGAATCTATCTTACTGCTCTGAAGCTGTAGGCTATAATTTTCAGTGTCCAGTTTAAAGAAAAAATATTTGGTTCCTGTCTTGATTTTAACCACGAGAGATTAAATGCATTTAAGAAATGGATATAACGTATATCAAATGTGTATATTCTGTTTTTGCTCTAAAGTATGATTGACCACCCCATGCTCCACTGCCTTTGCTTGATCATCATGGCATGTCAAGACAAATTCAAAGCTAATCCAATTTAATTTATTCCTCAATTACAAGACCAGCCTGGGGACTAACACAAATCTGCCCAAAGAACTGTCTCTTTTTAATCTGACTGACTACACTTTCCATAAGTGCTATGTTCTCTAGAATCACAGAAATGCCAGCTTCTAGGCCAGTTGATTCCCAAAGCTGTAGGGCAAAGTCCATTGTCAAACCTCAAAGTATATCATTTGCTTTCCCTGCCTGTCAAAAAAATAAATGGACATTCTATAGTTTTATGCGCTATATGGGGAGCACACTTCGGAAACACTTTTTAGGGGTTAGAAATGTTGATAGAAAAATGCTTTCTTTTCAGCTGGTCAATGATATCTCTTCCAGAAGTAGAAATTCCACAGAAAGCAAGAGAACAGGAGACCAGACACTTATGTATCAAACTGAAGGTGAAGAATAGGAAAGGTAGGTAAAAAGTATTAACAACGATGAAAATGTTACAGAACATATCAAACTAAAATGCAAAGTAGACAGCACATTAAAGAAATTTGGAAGTTTACATAACACACAAACAGTTAAAACTACATTGTCCAATTCTAAATACCTGAACTGAATATTTCTTTAACCAAATGACTTTTTAATTTATGCTGTAAACCCATTAAGGTATAAAACTCATCACAGCCCTGTAGAGGGACCCAGACAGACTGGATACATGGTGTGAATCCAACAATATGAGGTTTAACCAGACCAAGTGCCAAGTCCTGCACTTTGCCCACCACAACCCCCTGCAGTGCTACAGGCTGGGAACAGTGTGGCTGGACAGTGCCCAGGCAGAAAGGGACCTGGGGGGTTCTGGCGACAGCCGCTGAACACGAGCCAGCAGTGTGCCCTGGTGGCCAAGAGGGCCAATGGCACCTGGCCTGGGTCAACAATGGTGTGGCCAGCAGGACCAGGGCAGTGATTGTCCCTCTGTATTCATCACTGGTCAGTACCTAAATGGGTCTAAGGTAATTAAATTGCCTTTCTTAATGTGAGTTGTGCTAAAGCTTTAGCTTTAGTTTTTGAATGATTTTCTCACTTGTTACTGAGAAAAAAAAAGAATAAATATCCATTCGATATAGATTATTTATTGACATTAACAGTTTTAGGTCAACTAAAACAGATTAAATAGATTATTTATTAACATTAACAGTTTTAGGTCAACAGTTTTAGGTTATTAACAATAAGTGACCTTTATCTTTGCCATCATTCTTGAATTAAAGGAAAAGAAACTTCAAGAGACATCAGTGTTACAGAAATTATTTTTAGCACAACGTTAAAATTAAAACAAAACCCCCTCCTCTTAATTTTCAGAAGTCTATTGATTGAAGAGTAAAACGAGAAGACAGGACTGTGAAGATGGCACTCTCTTGGTCTCTAACTTAGGTATGACAAACAGTGGTATGTGCCAGCCAGATGCTGAAATCTATTCACAAATGACCAGTTTGAAATGGATGTTTTTGTCAGCACTGTTCTGGATGAGCCAAACACAGACAGTGTAGACATTAACTTCCTTACAGGCAGTCCTTCTGAGGAGGAATGAGGGCTGTCTGGGATTTCCTAACATGTGCAGCAAGGTTGTGATGCCTGGAAACACCAGACATACCGTACACATGCATCACAGCTGGTCTGCGCCTGCACCATAAAACCAGTCTTCAAAACACACCAAATTTTTCAGGTATGTGATGTACCGGGGAGTCACACATGCACAAATATACCGATAGGTCCCCAGCTGTCAGGCATATTGTACAGGCACATGGCAACTATGCAGCATAAGTTCATTAATCACTGCTTCCAAGCCATGGTGCATTCTCTACATTCAGCACACTGTTAATCTACTCACAGTCAACAGGATTGTTCAGGATTTCCTGGTCTGGAATGTGTACGGCAGACCTGCTGCTTGTTACACATGACTGATTTTTTTTGATTTCCAAGCAATTGTGAGAAATCTTCATGAGTTTCCAGAATTGCTATTTTAAATGGAAAAAGAAGTCATGACTAGCAACTAAAGGATGGGAGTAGCTCAGAGAATTATCTTCCCAAGGTCTGAATGAAAGATCAGCTGGATCAAATCAAATTGTCTTTTAATTTTTTTTTAAGTTCTCATAATTTAAAGGTGTTCAAAAAAAAATCCACATAGATTTATATTTAGGCCAACTTATTTCTAGGTCTTTTCCTTATGAATTTTAATTAAATGTGATAAAAAAAAATGGGGCTTCTGAATGTTTTAGACGTCAAACTGCAGAAAAAGAGAATTAGACCTTTTAAGTTATTGCTGTGTTTAAGTCTCAAATAACCACTTCAGATTTCAAACTGTGTCTCTCCAGGTACTTATAATGAATTCACAGGCCTGGTGAATTCCATCAAAGATCAATTCTCTCTAGAATTGACCAATCCAGCTACCATCCTTTTAAGTAAAGTAATATAGTTAAATCCTGTTTTATGGATGGCCCATGCAAATTAGATAATTTAATATTTTATAAAACAAAGAGTTTGACATCTTCCAATAAAAATATGAAGCTTAAACTCTTCATGAGATGGTGGTCAATAGACTCTGTGGTATATTTAATAGGTGTATTAGAGCTGCAAATACTCATTTTGTCATATTTGAGAAAAATTATCCATTCTCCTTTAAGTGATGAGAGGGGATGTGTTCTTCTGGTTTTGTTCCATTTTTTTTGCCCTGCAGATTAATTTTTCTGTGGCATGAAGATCATCATTAAACAATCTTATTATCTCTGTTTGAATGAATAAGCAGTGGTGTGGAGCAGCGAATTTTTGCATACAGATGGTATATTAGCTTGTATCCACTATAATGGTAATCATTGGATGTATTTTATATGAGCTTTGATGTTGAACTTCTAAATGCTGAACTATTTTTCCTCCCCTCAGTACTCCGGGGTTTCCTGCCAAAATTCCTCCAAGTTACCACAGATGGAAGCACAAGAATGACAGGATGTCTGAATCATCCTCTATCACCATCCTATCCAATGTACAACAGAACTTCCTTACAAGCAGCTCCTACTGGCTCTTTCGCAGCATGAAATACTCTAGTACTTAAACAATGTGTATTCAAAAAAAAAACCACAAAAAACAAAAAACAAAACAAAACAAAACAAAAAACCCTGCTGGCAGCTATGTTGAGTTTGAAATGTCCCTACAATGATTATAAAGAGAACCTGGGATAACATGATCAGTTTTAGCTGTAGATCCCTGTGGACTAATAGATAGATAAGATTTTGGTTGGATGGTCCCATTCAGAGCACAGGGGTTAACAGCTCAGAGTCCCAGTGGTTACCAGTGACAGGTTTTAAGTGTTTAATATTTTCATTAATGACATGGATTAGGGCATTGACTGCACCCTCAACAGATTTGCAGATGGCACAAAGCTGAGTGGTGTGGTGACAGGGTGCCATCCAGAGTCACCGGGACAAGCTTGAGATGTCAGCCCATGAGAATCTCATGAGGTTTAAAAAGACGAAGTGCAAGGTGCCACGTCTGGATCAGATACACCCAGTATCAACACAGGCTGAGGACGAACAGATCAAGAGCAGTCCTGCTGAGAAGGATTTGTGGGCACTGGCAGATGAGAGGCTGAACATGACCTGGCATTGCACACTCACAGGTCAGAAAGCCAAGGCTCGGCATCAAAGCCAAACTTGGCCTGCACCAAAGGTAGCCTGACCAGGAGGCAGCGATTCTTCCTCTCCCCCTCTTCTAGTGAGGGTGCTTCATCCAGCTCTGGAGGCCCCTGCATAAGAAGGATGAGCACCTGTTGGAGCAAGTCCGGAGGAGGGCCACCAAGTTGATCAGAAAGTTCTGTTGGAACATATCTCCTATGAGGAAAGGCTGAGAGAATTGGAAAAGATAAGGCTCTGGGGTGATGTAGTTGTGACCTTCTGGTACCTGAAAGGAGCCTACAAGAAAGATGGAGAGAAAATTTTACAAGAGCCTATAGTGACAGGAGGGAATGCCTTCAAACTGAAGGAGAGTAGGTTTAGTTTAGATTTTTGGGAAAATTTCTTTACTGTGATAAGGGTGGTGAAGCACTGCAACTGGTAGCTCAGAGCCCATCCCTGGCAGTGCTCAAGGAGAGGTTGAATGGGGCTTTGTGCAACCTGGTCTAGAGGAAGGTGTCTCTGCCTCAGAGCAGGGGGTTTGAAAATAGATGCTCTTTAGGTGCCTTCCAACCCAACCTATTCCATGATCCTATGATCCTGACGACACTAAGGATGAATTTCCATGTAGGTGCAATATATCACAGACTTGACATTTTTGATACAACACTATATAAACATTAATTAATGCAATAATTAGCAAATATATAGTTACAAGAATGTGTTAATACTTTTGTGGAATCAAAGCTTCAGAATTAAATGTACATGTTCAGTGAGAACAGTGTAAGAAATCCTGCAAAGCCCTCAAAATTTTCTATCGCAAATAAATAATAACCTAGTAACTAAAGCTTCTGTATACATAAGCAATAATGACAAGTCTTACAGTTGAAAAGAACCAATTGCCTTAGGAAAAAAACCCACAACATATGATGAAGTCATCAGTCATCCAACATAATGAGCAGTAAGAACAGTTAGTAAAACACATAAAAACTAAATTAAATATTTTTTCTTTCTTATTCAATTTAATGAAAGGCACCATCTACCCCTGGGAAATAAGATATCTCGGTTGTTGTCCAAAGCTGAATTCTGAAAGTTAGTTTTGTACTACAGGTAGGATTATGATTCTTTCCCCTTTTCCTTTTTAATAAAGGAAGAAGATGCCAAAGACTTAAGCAGCGACTCCTTACAAGTGAAATCAGAAGCAACTCACTCTACTCTAATTAAGTTTGTAAGTTGGTTTTTTTTTTTCAAAACTGTGTTGACATTTTCAGAGTCTCTCTAGAAAGAAACATCAGCACGATGTGTATCTTAACAATGGATATCTTTGTGTTGGGTATCCTAAGAAAAAACAAAAGCTGATATTCAGTAACACAGTTTACAAGGGCACTTGGAGGAAATTTTTATGATTTTTTTGGCCAGGCATCTATGAAGTTGAAGTGACTTAAGGAAAAACTCCTCTTACATCAACAAAAAGGTCTTTTTTTTTTTTAATGCTGAGGCATTTTAGCTTTTGTAATAACTATATTTATCAGCAGTAGTCTGTTTATAGCAACAAGAACTGGAGGCTTAACAAATGTCTTTCCAAGCTTCTGAAGTGTTTCTATTTTTTTGAAGTTGCTTTTATGTTTTCCCTATAATTACTGATAAATTTTTATTGATAAAAATATTCACATAAGATAAATAAAATGGAATGGAGGTTGTTAAATGGTATGTTTCAGTATTTCTTCTAGGAGGGTTTAGTAGTCTTCCTAAACTGCCACTTCTGGAAAAAGTAGTTGTTTCATGTATACATACTGGTCTACAAGAACACAGTCATGTCTGTCAAACCCCCAGAAAAAGTAAATGGACAGATTTTGTAATAGTAGGAGTAGTGTATTAGGGGTCCCTCATGACAGGTGGGTGAGTGACTGGTTCTGCATGAGTAAATAGTAATATTTAACTGCAAAAAGAAAATTTATACAAGTTCTGCACATCACCAGTATATATATGTACATATGAGTGGCAGACAGAACACCTAAAGTGAAAATGGCTATAATTTCTTTGTGAATTGAAGACATTCAATTTCCAGTTGATGAAAAATTTACATTCAGCATGAATAGTAGGTATTCTGCCATCAACAACAGGGGACAGTTTCAGTCTCATGCAAATGCTCACTGACTGCATTGTGTCAATTAAAACAGATGGTGTAAGGATGGAGGGGAGTTAATGTAATGGAAGGGAGTTAATGTATTAGGGGAAGCATTTTCTTTTTTTCTCTGTTTTTTTGGTGGTGGTTTTTTTTTGTTGTTTTTTTTTTTTGTTTTTTTGGTGAGAAATTGCACTATTCTTTTCCTGATTTTTTTTTCCAGTTTCTGGGACCGTGATGCGTAAAACAGAAAGATCAAGTCTGTAATGTAAAAGCCTTTTGCATTGTTCCTGTTTCTGTTTTCAAGATTTATGATACTAAATATAAGCTGGATAATATTTTCCTCATCTAATGGTAATCCACAGCCTGCTTGGCATGGGTACAATTATTCACAGCTGTATGCAAGACGTCATTAAATGCAGAACAGCATCTCTAGCTGCCTCCTGCACACTGTTAACAGAAAATATTCAGATGATTCCTCTCTAAATAGTTCCACCAAAAGACCAACATTTTTCCTGATATATTCAGGTATAGCAGAATTTAAAACAAACAAACAAAACCAACAACAACAACAACAAAAACCCACCAAAATCAAAACAGCAGCAACAAATCAATGGTAATCTGGTCCCATTTTTATTTTTGTTTACCAGAAGTAAGGTGTTTCTCTGCTCCAGGCCCATTTTGTTCAACATTCCACTATATTTCATTTTTTCACATAGATTCAGGTGAGCATAACCTAGAGAGATTATTTAAATTGAGATGGTTTCAATCATCTAGTTGCTTAGAATAAAATTAATATTAATTTACTTATCATTTCCCTCTATGCTATCTTTATAATTACTAGAAGATAATTCACAACTGTCTCTATGAATTATTGAATTATTATAGCAAAGGAATTACGTTACTAGAAACTAACCCCAGGTAAACTTGAGTGCCTTTTCTTCCAAAATTCAGGACATCAGTTTTATAAAAACAAAATAGCAGTGAGACAAGAATTTACCCCAAACCCTTTCATCAGAAATTACTACTCTGCAAAAAACCCCAATGTGTTATGGGTTTTGTTTCAGTTGGGGGGGGGGTTGTGTTTATTTTTTAATTTCTTTTTCTTCTAAACACCTCTTCATGTCCCTCGATGCAAATAGCAAAGGCAATAACATTAATTTATTCTAGAGGAAAACCTGTTTTTAGGAGGTCAGGTCTACAGGGTTGGTTTCCATGAGAAGTTGCTGGACGCTTCCTCCATGTCCAGCAGAGTTAATGTCAGCTGATTCCAAGACAGACATGCTGCTGGCCAAAGCCAGGCCAATCAGAAATGGTGGTAATCCCTGTGTGATGTAATATTTAAGAAGGGAAAAAAAAAAAAATGTTATTTGTCAATTGTAATTGCAGATCTGGTTTCACAGTGCCCCATCCAGCCTGGCCTTGAACAGCTCCAATTTGGGAAGTCCGCAAGTTCTCTGAGCAACATCTTCCAATACCTCATCATCCTTATAGTAAAGCATTTCTTCCTAATATCTAAACTATTAGATAATACCTAATACATCTAGTTTAAGGTCATTCTCTCTTGCCCATCACTACATTCCCTTGTGAAAAGCTCCTCTTCCTTCTTTCTTGTAGGCCTCCTTTATTTCCTAGAAATTGCTATAAGGTGTTCCCAGAGCTCTCTCTTCTCTAGGCTGATCTGTCCCAACCCTCTCTACATGTCTTCAAAGAAGAAGTGTTCCAGCCCTGTGATCAACTTTGTAGCTCTCTTCTGGAGTCTTTCCCACAGGTCAGCATCTTTTTTTGTGTGTGTGTCAGGAAAAATGGGTATTGAAAAATTGCATGGAAGTCTAAAACCCATCACCTTAAAATTTAAAATCTCAGAAGAAAATGTATTGAGCATGGTGAAAAGCTGTTTAAGACAGCACTTGAACTGAAATAATATGGGATATAGTAATAATATAGTGACAGCATATGTGGCCTAGATTTTCTGAAAGCATTCTTGTAAATTCATAATTAAAATAGAATTTTGTTCCTGAATTTCTTGTCTGATACAGATTACTTCTTTTCAGTTGGTAGATATTTTTTTTAATATATATATATACACTGAATATTTTGTTTTGAGTATTTCAAAATTTCAACACTGAAACTTCTAGACTTGGACTAGCAGTTGGGCTAATTTAGTAAACAAGGTTAATGTCATAAAAATAGGTATTTAATCTGGAAGTCATAAGGTTTAGCAGCATGCTTCATGTTGTAACCAACAAGTGGTTACAAGCTACTTCCCAGAGAGCTGTTCATTCAAAAGCAAATATGAAGTAACTCCTTCAAAAGCAGTATCTTCTCCTAAAGGAAAATGCTTCAGGTAATTTTTAAAAAACAGAGCAATTTCTGGCAAACTTTGAGATATTTAGCTTTTAGTTGCCTCAAGTCAACCGCAGGACAAAAATGTTTTCTTTCAGAAGCTCAAGTCATCATGTATGAACATAAAGAAACTTGCACTGAATTCAGTGAAGCATTTAAATAAAAGTTTTCTAAAAAATTTGTTGAGTTTCAATATCTTTTTATGCAATAAATATGCTGTATCTGTGCCGGCATTGCTTTAACTAACCCATTGACATTGATGGAGGTGTTGAACACTGAAACGTGCAGTTTCACACAACTGCCAGAAGAGATAAAATATTAGCTGTGGAATTGGCAAATCATACTAATTTAAAACAGATCTAAGTGATTATTTATCAAATTGTGCCTTTGGAGCCAGTTTTTCAAATACATGTTAATTTCAGAAGACTTCATCTCACAATCAAGCATCAGGATGAAAAACTGTTTTAAATATGGTCACAGCTGAAGAGAAGAGACTACCACTTATATGTCAGTAACAGTTCACCAAGCACATGCAAAAATTTAAATCAAGTTTAAGAAAGCTAAAAAATAACATATTTGGATCTGATAATATTTCTCAGAAGATTGTGCAGATATATCTATCTCTTCTTGGGCAAATATGTCTATCCCCTCAGCATTTCTTTTGAGTGCAATAGCTCTTCAATTTATACCACAATATATAATATAGTTAGTTTACTCCTGCTGAACTAATTTAGTCTTGTGCTTGTCAAGATCTGGCCATTATCTTCCTGTTAATTCCATTACTAGAACTTCAATAAAAAAGACTTCAGAATTCACCAAGTTCATTTTGGATTCTTTCTTTTTCTCTTTTCTTTTTTTTTTTTTTTTCCATTTAAATACCAAAAGAAATAATACAACATATATCAGTATAACATAATACAAACATAAAAGCAAATTTTATGTGCATTGGCATATAAAAAGATTTTAAATGTGAAGGACCATTCTACAGATGGTGAATGTCACTACACAAATCACCACAGCTGTGTGCAATGTTGTTCTCCACTTCTGTGGACTATACCAATTTGAGTATATGCCAGTATATTAATAATATATTTTTTAAAGTAATTTAACACTGTTTAAAAATGTAGGCAGTATATATTATTCTTTTTTAATACAATTTCTTTACTGGATACAGCTGGACACTAAATTATTGTTCAACAACCAGATTAATAAAATAGAAAATACCTTACAGAAATTCTTTTTTCTCTCAATCTTCTGCTGGAGAGGTCTAAAGGAGCCTGAAGTACCTAGTACATTCTTGATAGAAAATTTTAGTAAAATGCCTTCAGAAACAAGCAGGTCAGATCCAAAACCTCTGAATTTCAATATAGTTGCACATGATATTAGTTTTATATAATTGTGTTCAGAACAGAAAACATGGATGTCCTANACTAAAAATATTTTCCATCATGAACAGGAAGTACCAAAACATGCATAGTTCACAGTACTATGAGAATTTCAAGTGCATTTTAATAATTTTTCAACATTTTTTAAAAATAATTTCTTTATGTATTCAGCAGATTCACTCATTTAAATCACTTTCCAAAGTGATTCAATTCGGCCTGTGTTGCCAAACTTACTCATCATAGTTTTTGGATGCTTTCTAGAGAGATTATTAATCAGCACAATTCCAAGGTTGTAGTTATGATCTGCAAAAAACACCTATACTTTGAAGACCGGTCATTGTAGGATTTATTTGCTCTTGTGGGTTCGCCGTGCATGTTTCCACAAATTCTGTAGGAAGGAATTCTATGATACAAATTTCATGTTTTCCTTCCAAGTGAGAGTATGGGATACATCCAACCTCCGTGGTTTTAGGTTGAGAAAGCTACCAATATTGAGAGAAGAAAAACAGCAACTTTGTAAACCTGCACAAAGTAACACTTTCCCAATGCAACAATCTGCAGTGAACTCAAAACCATTTTAATTTGTGCAGATTCATATGAGGTTTCAAAGTAAAATATACAGAAAGCTGAGACAGAAACAAAAGTAAGTGCACTGAAGTGTGTACTTAGGGCCTGCCAGTCCCATTGCAATTATGAATTAATCTGTCATCTTTATCTTTAGGTACTCTGCCCTTGTAAAAAGTATAACACCATGAAGTAACATTACTTCTTTGCCCACTAAATCATGTTTGAGGGTTTTTACCTAAAGGGACACTCCAGCAGGGTCTTGGTATTCATTGACATTTTATGCACCACTAATGTCAAAAATCACATTTCTTCAATAACACAACTCATCCAAGGTTTTCAAAGCATAAATAAGTGGAGTGGCATGGAAATCATGATAAGGATTTGGTCCTGAAGACAAGCTAAGACAGATGCTGGAGAAAAAAACAGGAGTGAAAAAACTATGATTTTCTGAAAATACCACTTTAGTAAATCTAGGAAATATGTGGATTGCTAAAACATTTTTTAGTAGACAGGTTTTCAAGTGTTGTATTTTCAGCTCTTATAATGGAACTCAAAAGTTTGCTTTCATACCTAAAATTCTACTTCTTCTCTCACTTTTTATGAGAGGAATATTGAACTAGTAGATTTTCCTACGGACTAGAAATTGAAATTCTAGGTTTTGGTCACCAGTGTTGTTGCCAGTAACACTGTCAGCATCATCATTATTATTATTTGCTCTGCAATAGAATCTGAAAATTGGTATAATCTAAGACATCTGGTAAACTCAACACTATTAGGTACAAGTGAAAAATACAAATGTGTTTCTACTAAACATTTAATATCAAAACATAAATATGGTCCTTTAAAACATAGTTTCTATATTATCTGCAGTTATCTTGCCAGTGATCAGTTCTGGATTTTTTTTTACAGTGACACTTTCACAAATATAGAAACGCAGAATAATTAATGTTGGAAAAGACCTCCAATATTACTGAGTCCAATCCTTGACTTAACAACACCTTTGACCGCATGCTAAATGGCACATCCAGTCATTTCTTGAACACTTTCAGGGATGGTGACACAAACACTTCCCTGGGCACCCTGTTCCAATATTTAACCTCCTGTTCAGTGAAGAAATTCATCCTGGTGTCCAGCCTGAACCTCCCCTGGTGTAGCTTGAGGTCATTTGCTTGAGGCCCCAGCTTGACGTCACTCTTGCCCTGTTGCTGCTTGCCTGGGAGAAGAGGCCGACCCTCACCTGGCTACAGCCTCCTTTCAGGTAGTCGTAGAGAGAGTTAAGGACCCTCCTGAGCCTCCTTTTCTCCAGGCTAAGAAATCCCAGTGCCTTCAGCCACTCCCCACAGGACTTGTACTCCAGACCTCTCAAATCTTCGTTACCCTTCTCTGTACATGCTCCAGCACCTCAATGTAGTTCTTGCAGTGAGGGGCTCCGGCCTAGACATAGTACTGGAGATGCAGACTCAGCAATGCCAGATAGAGGGGGTCATGTAAAGAAGATTCTCAGTTTTACTCTGTGTGGGATATCATTCTTGAGACCATACTGAGGGTTCCACCAAATGTTAAATCTCAATGCCATGGCATGGCAGTTTTAACAAGGCAGAAGAACTTCATACGAGTTAGTCTCTGAAATAGAAAAACAAAACAAATCCCTAGAGCTAGTACTTCACAGATTCACAGAGATATCTGACACCTTTCCTCCCTTCCCTCTCCTCTCCTGTTTTAAACAAAATTCATGTGTGCACAGTCCTGGAAGAACTTGAGACTCAACAGAGTTCAGCAGCAGAGATGGTCTGCTGGGATTCAAAAGGTAATGTTTTCTGGGACATTTAAGAGCCACTAATGTGTGCTGCAAGACTATCAGACACTTCCCTAAAGATTCATTGAGCAAGTATGGTTAACCATGCAGAAAAGCACGGAAGTACTCTGACTTCTGTAATTCCCATTTTTTCAGTGCCAAGTGCAGCGTCCTGTGGGAGCAGCCCTGCTCCCTTCAGCCTGAGCTGTCATTGCTCTCTGTATGCTTTATGTCACCAACCAGATTTCCTCAAACAAGACACCTAGGAGGTTAAAGCTGAACCCAAACTAAGAGAATAACTGAGGAAATATGTCTTCTAAATGAATGAACATTTGCCAATATCTGATTTATATAAATCCCCTACAAACCTTTGAAGTCTTTTTCTTCATGTCTGGGACACATGGAACATTTGCAAGTTCATTTGTTTTTGCCATGGAAATATATGAATATCAATGTATCAATTAGGTCAGGAAGAGGCATAATTTATGACTAACCTGATAAAAACCCAAAGTGTTAAAAATCAACAGTACCAGACTACCAAATGATAAAATATAATGACCATCTAACCTGTTCAAAGAGTAAGCCTGAAATGACAATTAGTTTTTCAGTATCAGGTGGATTCACTCTCTTGGTTTGTGAAAGCCTAATTTACAAATACCAAAACAGTGGATTTTGTGTGTTTTCTACCTATTTCAATAGTGTCTATGAATCCAAATGTGTGACAAAGGAAAGATATTAAACATTTAAGTATTTCTCCATTATATTTCAAATCAGCATGAGTCAATTGGAAATACATTAATATCTGTTCTAACACTGCAACTGAAGTCTCTGATAACTGTGAAAAGCTCATATTTCATCTTTTCCTGATTCATTTATGGTCCAAAGAAAAACGTTTTCAGGGAAAAAAAAAAAAGTTGAAATTTTTATTCTTAATTTATGAGGAAAGAAAAGTAAAATCAAATTCTGCTTTAAAATCCTATTACTTTAAGATAATATTGTCACTTTTAATGCTTTTATATTTACCATGGCAGTTATCAAGTTTAGTGCTTGCTAAAGCCCACACAAACTTTTCTACATTTTAGTTCTGCACATACATATACCTGCCAATTTTCTAAGACATTTACACTATTCTGTTGATATTTATATAATGTTATTGGAAAAACAATACAGGAAAGTGATGGGACTGCAGTGGTGCATTAAATAAGCTGTCACTGGCAGTGACACAAATGATGCACAGGATGAACTTTTAAGTTGGATTCTGTGAGATTTTCTTTCCAGTATGGAATGTATGACATGTGAAAGAGTGAACAGATGACACACAAGGAAACATCCAGTCTAGGAAAGAAAGAGCCTGGGCCCTTTCAACTCTAATTTAGTTCTCAAGTTTCCAACAATAGTTTAACCAAGATGGATTGTCACACATCTGATAGAATACTAATTTGTGTCATCAGAAAGTTTTTGTAGTAAGGCTGCTTTTGAATGTAAAGTATATATAAGCACTAGCACTTCTATAAGACTCTGTGTTCTCCAAATATATCTTTCTTTTTTTGCTTGGTTTTCATTTTGTAGTTTGTTTACTGCTTTGTTTTTTGATGTATTTTTTGGACAGGAGAGGGTGTGTTTTTGGGGTTTTTTTTTGGTTTTATTCCGCAGATTACAGACCTTCCACACAATATATTTTCTCCTTATGGACTTCTGTGAGTAACTTTTGACCAAATGTTTCTTAGACATTGATAGGTTATCTAATTGAAAGGCAACAACATTAAATTCACAGAGCTGTGTGAGAATGAGAAAAAAAGCATTGATTGGTGCAGGAATCAGCGAAGCAGAGCAAGCCAAACCAGCTACTCAAAGAATATCAAAGGAGAACAATTGTCCCTAGCATAAAATCCACCAAGATGCATCAATGGGATAAACTGGAGTCAGAAGGCCACACAAACCAGAGGGAAAATATTGTCTAAATGTGAATAAGATTTATTATGAGATCCAGGAAGAAGAGATTTTTTAGGATTATGTAAGATTTACAGGATATTTGGGGAAGGGCTAATGGCCGGGTGGAGGGGGGTGCCAGAGTGAGGAAACTGTCAGAAAAAAGGTGTAAAAGGCAAGAAAAAAAGAAACAGTGGTGTGTAAGCAGGTTGTTGGTCAGCATACCTGTCTGACTGACCCCTGGTCCTGGTCACCTCAATTTGTTCTTTCTTAAACTCTGCTACTGCTGATTTTCCACATTAGCGTTCTCTTTGCTCCACATAAGTATGTTTTTAATGATCTGCTGAACAATTTTGGGCTAGTTTGGGGTCTTAAACCTGAAAACCCCTGAAACTCTGGCTATGGTAGGTTTTCAACTGTGTAATGATAGCATTGGCATCAGAAACACATCTCTGTCCATCTTTTCTTTATATCTTATCTTGGCAAATTTAGCTTTACATTGGAGAGTATCAGGCCTGGTGCATAAAAAAGTAGATTGTAGTAATTTAAATGATTGATAAATATAGTACAACAAGACCTGCATACAGCCTCTTAACTTCCAATCAATGTGCAGCGCCAATTAACACGTTGCAAACACTGCCAGAAGCTGGATCAACCAGTAGAGAATTTTCTCAGGTTTCAGAGACAATAGACAATAGTATAGTACTATTGAAAAATCATGAAAAGTGATGGTCATCATCTTCACTGCCATTACCTCCATCTGGGTGGGTGCGTGTGGCTGTTTATAAGTACTCTGTATGAGTGTGTGTAAGGCTATCCAACACTTCCCTAGAGATTCATTGAGGAAGTATGGTTAACCATGCAGAAAAGCACCAGTGTTCTTTATGTGTGCATATCCACTTACTCCACTGATTCATAATTCTGACCAGCAAGAGATAAAGAGCTAGACTGGGACATCTGTGTTGGGCGTGTTCGTGTTCAGTGCTGTTTGTGCTCAGGTGGACCAGGCATTGATCTCCACCTCGGTGGGTCTGTGTGGCTGTTTATAAGTACTCTGTATGAGTGCTTGTACATGTGATTGAACCAGCGTGCATGGAGGAGCTTCCCAACATTGTTACCACGTGGATCTGAGGGCACAGAACTGAAGCAGCTTCTCATCTATTGGACTGAGGAGGCATCACTGGCTCTAAGAGCACACCAAAGTCAGTGAGAGTAGGCTGGGGAGGAAAAATGGATCTAGTGAAGTCCACTAGATCTAGCAGCTTCTAACAGAATTTATATTTGTTATAAAGGTCATTGACATGTCCATCATCAAGCCAAATTTTCTTTACCTTTAAAGTGCATGTTCAGGAGCCTGCAAAAATTATTACAATAAACTTCCTCTACATAGGGCAGATTGACAAAATCATTGCAGCAGTAAATAAAACAAAAAGAAGTGACACAGAATTCTCCTGGTATTAAAGGTGTAATTGAAATGAATTTTGCAAGCTCCAGTGAGTTGATGAGCTGGCTACTCATCTTCTAACCATGCATAGCTAAAACAATTTTTGTTCAATTTTAACCTTCTGTGCCTGTTGGCTCCCTCAATTTCTGTAAATGGGCAAAAATACCGTAAACATATGCTTTGTGCACTTCCTGAGCCAGTTATTTTCAATTGTTATTTCTTGGAAAGACTGTCCTTTTGAATGAGAATTATTTGGAATCACTTAGCTGAGCTGGGAATAGTGAGATCCAAGTGGTTTAGTCTGAAAAGGTGATTCAAGAAAGCTGAACAGCACCATGGGTTTTTCTGTTTGGACACATGAAATACAAGCTCTATCATGAAACAGTAAAATATTGATCTGGTAACATTTCTGTAAAGTGCTGTAATACTTAATTGAAGGAAAAATTTGAAGAAAACCTACTTGAATGTTATAAAGCAATGAAATCAGACAGTAATTAGAATAAAAATTCCTTTGAACAATAAGTTTCCCCTCATCTGATGTGACTTTAGCACAAGATAAAGCATTGCACAGGCCTCTTATTGTGACAGTGAAAGTCTTCCATGCTCAAGTAGTAGTCAAGTATTTTGAAGAAAGGGCAAGGCTTTTCTGGTTTTAACTATGGGATTACAACATGCAACTAAGTTAGACATTTTGCAAACTTCAAATTAGTAGAAAATAATCATATTTTATAATAAAACATCATTATATTTGATAGTTAATGTAATTCTGCTCCTGAAATAATCAAGTGACAATGAGTCAAATAAGAAAACAGAAAGAACAAAGCATTGTGATTGTAGAACGCTAGTTTCACATCTAAAAATACTACTACTAATAAAATTCTCCTTTTGGTCAAGGTTTCTACAAAAGCTAAACTAATTACAGTCATCCTTTAGAAAGAGATTAGAAGACTGAACAGTTTATAGATGCTAGTGCTAAGTCACTCAGAGTCTGCAAAATAGATCAAAACAGGCAGGCTACATTTGTTTCAGTTTCTACATCCAATGTGTTTGAAGCCAAGCTTCTTCTGAATGACTATAAGGATCCTTTGCTCATTCTCAATGATCTATACCAGACTTACCCACTAGGAGGTAAAATTCAAACTCAGTTTTAGATAAAATAAACTTTAAATTCCTTATTTTTATTTCCTATCTGAAAGCTCGTCATTCTTTCAGGAAAGATGTGCAGTATTTACTGACCCTTGACCAGATAAGGAATAGAGCAAGATCAGTATGACCAGTATTTTTTCAATAAGCAACTGAAACAAGAAAAGCTGGCACACAGAAAAAAAGTGATCCTGGTCCTTTTGAAGGCTTGAGAGATTGAGCAGGGACCAAAGCTTGGTTCTGTTGCTGCTTCAACAGCTCCCTAGCATGGCACAACCTATACATGGTAAAGTTAGCCAAGACTGACACAATAGATGATGTCAGGAACTAGTGAAAGCTTGACAATGGCTACCTATCTACCTATAAGGTCGTTGTAGATAGATTTTAGCATGAAAAGAGGTCACTGCATCACTGGATATAAATACACAGGAAGTTTGTCCTGCTTAAAAATTAAAAAAAAAATCTTAATGCAACAGGTATCCTTCCATCAGTGTCTTGAAGTTGACTTAGAATAAGGAATGGAAGGACTTTACTAATATTACAGAATATTTGTCTTAGAAGAGGGGAAAAGAGGTTTAATTAAAAGGAGAACAGATACTTCTTCTCTACATGGCTATCAGGTAGCTTAAAACATTTCTTTCTTGAACAAGTTTTCAGGTGAAACATTCTAGTTTTAACATTTAGAGTATTGCCAAATGGGCTGCACTACTACCTCTTAAGTTTGACTGCAATTCTTACTGTTCTGTCATTTTGCCCCAGAACCTTGGTTGGCATTTTTTTTTCTCTGTAATTTTACAGACTGCAAAAAAAGGGGCAACCTACACAATGATATACACATGGCTAGTTTAGCACTTGACTGCTGTACAAAATTACTTAATATATGTGTAACCCTGTAGCATTTCAGAATGCTGTACTAATATCATTTAACTGCCTTTCCACTCTCATTAAAAACATATCACAAGTAAACAGTGTTTGAGCCATTTAAGCAAAGAAAATGAAAATTCTCCTTCTTTCTAAATAAGTTTATATGAAGTTTACAAAATCATTTTAGAACCTCATGCTAAACACTTATGTAAAATGATTTTACTAATGAAGGCTTAATAGAAAAGGAAACAGTCCCTTGATCTCAGAAAAACTGGAGACTTTTGATTGCATGACTCTTCAAGAAAAGGCTGAAGCTTCTAAATCCCAAAACCTAAGCTAGCTATGAACACTGTAGAACTGTCAGAAATCTTCATCAATGTTTGTTATAAAATTCTCAAAAAAATCAGTTTAAATTGAGAGCATTAGAAGAGGACTTTACATGCTGTTTCAATAAGACAGGCTCATTATGAGAAAGAAAAAATGGTTATTCTAAAATAGAAAAAATAGGAAAACTATTACTGAGTGCCAATATTTATATTTTCAAGGCAAAAAAAAAGAGGGGAAAAGAGGTGTGAATGTACTGTTAGTGGCCTTGCTTAGATGAAGTAAAAGGAAAATTGTTTCACAGTCAGACTGTGCTGAAGCAAATGCAGAAATAGGTCTACTAAAAAACTACAAGCCAGATTATAAAAAAAATCTGAGTAATTGACTGAAAAGGGAAAAGTGTGTTAAAATATCTGTCTCCAACCCTAGGCTGAATAGATCCTCCATGTTTTTAGTTTTGTGAATTGCCACAGCCTTCCCTCCTGCTCCTGAGAGAGACTGCCAGAACATTTCCATAGTGCCTTTTACTGTTGCTTATGAATATAGTGACGGTGTAAACAAATTCTTTTTAATATTTATGCTGTCATTAATTTTTCCCCTTATCAATATGATCTGTCTTGTAAGTAGCAGAAAGAAAATAATTAGCTCCCAAATTATAAGTGGTTATGCTGAATTAATAACGAGATTTGAAAGTTGCAGATAATTTGTGATTCTTTTTAATGAAAAGTTTTGAATGTTCAACAGATATGAGGATCATGACATCTAAATAATAGAAATGTGGATTTGAGAATGTAATTCCTACCTCTTCTTTTAGGAAATTGCATGTACTAAAGCCCACATATATTTCTTTCGTTGACCAGATTAAAAGGAATATATATACATCTATGGCAGTAAATATTAACAAATAATCATGTAATGTTAGGTATTTAAATATTTTTAGGGCTTTTTTTTTACAACATACCACTTTTTAAAGGTGCTTTCAAATAGTGCCTTACGCAGTTTTAAATATAAAGTCTAATTTCTAACACAGATATGTTTTAAATTGTAAAACAAAGTCTAAAATCAAAATTACTATACTTATTAAAGTACAATTCCAGGGATTTCTCAGTGCATTTCCCTTTGTGTAGCCCTAGACTTCTTCCTGCATTGGGTTGGTGAATTCCTTTCCCTTGGCTTTCCTGGTGAGGCTGATGAGAAAGGTACCAATTAGCCCCTTTCCAATGTTCATACAATAACCACTACAGTTCAACTGGTACTGCCAGCCTAACATGCCCTCATGAAATTGAAATTTTTTTGTCACTCTTCATAGGCCAAAAAACCTGTGACTGTTTCAGGGGACACAGGAATACCTTATCCATATTTCCGAAAGTTTCAGACGTACCAAGTAATTTGAAGGAGTTCTGGGGCAGGAGAGTAGTTCTTGCTTTCCACTCGCTTGCCTGTTTTGTTACAATGACATTGTTGTGGGCAAGATGAATGATATAATATGGTGAAGGAAGTGGTAGTACTTGCAGGTGTTTCAAGAGGGTTTGCACATTGACGGAATGAGAAAGAGTCCTTTTACAGATAACAGGAAATAGCTAGCAACATTTTATTAAAGCAGACATTGACAGTGATCTGTGCATTAGTTTGGAAGAATGTCACCAGTGAGACATATTCCAGCTGTTTTCAGTGCTGTTGTATTCCTGTCTTAAACAGTGTTCTTGCATTAAATATGCCCTAGCCAGAGCTTCCTTGGAAAACTAAATACCTAAATGAAATTGATTTGGTGGTTTAAAAGCACTTCCAATTTGAATTTCATCCTAGAAACCACCCTCAAACTAAAAGAAACAAAGTCAAAGCACAGAATCTTCAAGTTATATCTTTTTCTTTTCACAAGGATCTGGTCTTATAAGAACTCTATGCTGCATAAAATTTTACTGTTTCATAGGCAGTTTATTTTGTAGCTTTATTCAGCTGCCTCAGACTGCTGAAACTGAGACTTCATGTTGGAATTTTTTGCCCCGCTATTGTCGATTATTGATTGTCTGCCTGATGTGTGAATACTGAAGCAAAAATCCTATCTGAGTCCTTTTGTCCTTTTTGTTACTGTCCTCCTTTATGTCCATTAAGGGGCTTATACTGTGATTGCCCACGCAGAATTTTTAGGAAACTTTGCCATCAATTGTTTCAAGCGCGAGAAAATATTCTCAGCACATGGGAGAGGAAAACAGTTGTGAAAGGTGTTACAGAGGTGTCTGTATTTCAATGATTTACCTGTTGTCTTCTCTGAAAGGGAAAAGCCTAAACTTAAAGCAGAAGTCATGATTTTCCCCACATTTTGTTCTGAAAAAATAATGTTGTCATAAACAATTCCAGGCTTTAATCAGAAATATTTGTTAGTAATAAATGGTAGCAGACTGGATTTTGCCACCCCAGATAACAGGCATCAGTAATTCTGAGAAAAAAAATACCCTATAAAACAAGAAATATACACATGAAAATGAATCTTCTGTGTGTTAGTATGTGTCCATACATGTATATTATACCTCATGTAATTTAAGATATTTTAAGATATATTACTTACAAAATTGAAATATGAAAACTGTCAGGACTGGTGCAAAGTGAATCAAAATGTTATAAATTGTAAATAAATAGTGGGTTTAGGAGCATGACAGAGATGTGTTTTATCATGAGCAGGGTAGGAAAATAACATTCCTTATTTGATATCTAGCATAACACAAATTAATGCTTGCACATCTCCACCGAGAAAGGAAAACAAAGACAATTAGAATTCTTCAGTGTCCTTAGACCAGACCACTAACTAGATATCTCACACTCCCAAGCAAGCTGTGCTCATTTTGGATAGAACTCTGTAGCAACATCTTCCATGCAGTAAGAAGGACTTGACTGCCTATCCCAGGAACAAAATTACCTTGCTTCAGTTCACTGCTGACAGCTTCAGGTCTGAAAGCAGGAAGAACAGGACAATACTATCCACTTAGGAAAGTTCAACAGGAAAAAAAATACTGAGAAAATGGAGAAGAAAGGGTACTTAAAGACATGAAACCTAAGAAAATCTTCTAAATGAAGTCAGGAGCACATGAAGAGTACATGAAGAAAACTATGTAGCTGTTATGTGTACTTCAATCTTATATACTGTAGGTATAAATAGAGGGGCTAGTGAAAATGGAAGACCAAACTTCTCATAGTTGCTTGACCAACAAACCATTTCCTTTCATGGCAGGAAGTACAAAAACATATACGAAGGGAGGTACAGATAACCCTTAAATCTGTATTTCTTCATTATCTGCCTTTACTTGACCTGCTTGAAAATTGTGGAGTGGGTTTGTAAAAAATGACAGATTTTAATTCATTGAAAAAAAAATGACATTTTAATTCATTTAAAAAAAAAATACTTGTAGTACTTGGCATTATTTACAATCATGGTAACAGTTAACACTTGTGTTGCTTAACAAGTTTGCATTCTTTACCACCAGGAAAATGGACTTTCAAGACCAGGGCAATAAAATATACTGAAAGAATTTCCCACCTAATGCATATGAGTGAGAATTCAGATAATCAGCTTGTAGGTATTTTGGAAATGTTATTTCTCATTAAATGAGATATTGCACTGAGGGTGGTTTTATAGTTAAAAAGCCTTGCAAATACCTAAATCCTGGAAAACCTTGAGTAACCTTCTGTGGCAAAATGAAGTTCTCTAACTCCTTTTAGGGTAGTTCTATGTTTCTGGTCAGAGGTCAAAAAGAATGTCTGTTTAACATCTCAAATCTTGATCAATTCTATGTTAGGAGAAATGTGCTAACAATGTGTCGGGATACGGGAAGTGGTATGACCACAGCTTGAAAGATGTAGGAAGCATCACTCAGCATCCCAGTACTTGTGAATTAAGTCCAGGTGTTATGTGTACATTACTACAAATTGCTTCAAAATCTGAAAGGCAACTTTTATCTGGTTTCTCATTACTAAAAGGGGAATGTACTAGTTCACCAGTACTTTGAAATATTTTATATATGAAGCCTATATTGTATTTCTAAATCTAACATAATTAGGGTATGAATTTTGTGTCCCGAGTATTAGAAATTGTGCTCTGAAAGAATTGCAGAGACAGCTGAGTGCTTAATGTGTCCATTGCTCATTTTACAGCTCAAACAGGAACAAACAAAAATATTTGAAATCACAAATGTGAATTCTGATGCCTATAATTTGAGATTGCATAGTGACCAGCAGCTGAAATTCTGTTTCATTATCAACAGCTCAATATTCCTATTGAACAGGACCAGTGAGTCTTACTTAAAAAGCTTTAATAGTGTAGATTTATCAACACATACACACAAAATAAACAAAACAAAGGTGGAGCAAGACAAAACAAACCACCAGAAAATCCACTTGACAGCTGGGTCTTTCATTGAGCAGCTCAGTGTTCTGGAGATTCTGAAGTGACAGAAAAGCTAGAGTTTTGTGGAAATTAACGATCATTCCGAATATCATCTATGCCGTGGTACAAAGTGGAAAATCTAGACTGTGTGCAGGCTACAAATGAAGCAGCCATGAAGAGAATTGTGAGTGTTGAAAAGAGGTGAAATGAGGTGATAAATGAGATACCTACGTCCATCAGAATGGGCCCCCAAAGTACATTGGCCACACCGTCATGGTGAAACAGTGGCACAGGCTGTCCAGAGAGGTGGTGGATGTCTGATCCCTGGCACTCAAGGTCAGCTGGACAGTGCTCTGAGCAACCTGGTCTGGTAGAAGATTTCCATGCTTATTGCAGGAATGCTAGACTAGATGACTATTAAAAGTCTCTTTCAACCTATATTATTCTGTGATTTACCCTGTAATTTAAGCATTAATATTAAATAAAAGTCAAAAGGAATTGAGACAGTAGTACCACACACTGCCTTTGTAGGACAAGGCTTCCTCTATCATTTTGCTTCTCAAAGAGTGGAATCTTAGCGTGGTTTATACAGGATTGATGGCATGCATGAGACAAGTATCTGTGACAGACAGCAGGGCAGTATTTCAATAATCTTCTTGACTAGATAGCAGAAAGAGATTAAGTGGAAGTTTGCAGTAACAGGTAAGTAGCATATTCCAATAGATTAAAAAAAAAGAGAATAAAAGAAAAAAAAAAAGGAAATTGATGACCTAGTAATTGAAAAAAATAACAAAAAATATCATTACTTGAAGGAAAAATTTTACCAAACTGAACTTTAGCTGCAAGGCTGCATTAATGAACTGTTTGTGGGGAACTAAACAAAATATGTTTACATTATAGGTTTTTCAGTCTATGGATAAACATTGTTGACATTTGCAGGGCAAATTTTTGAGACAGGAGCTTACAACTCCTTTTTTTTTTTTTTTTTTTGGAGGATAATGAGCACAAAAGGACATTATAGGAGAAAGAAAATATTTTTGGGAAGAAAAAAAACTCTATATAACCTCCCTGACTCTGAGAAATTTATATTTAATTATAATATTAACTGTGCAATAATTTCCTTATAGCCAAAATTAGTTGTTAAATAGTTACATTTTCTTATCTGTTCATTTTAAGAGGTCACAGTTTTTTATTAGAAATATTATTTTTTGCAGTCTTTGTATTTTTGATTTCATAATGATTTTATTATTTGTGTTCTGTTAAGAACAAGAAATGTCTCCCAAAATCAAAGTCAAGAACACTGAGCTCATAAGGTCTGGATGCTCATAAAATATTTGCTTCATAGACTATTGAAATTAGAGCTTAAATTTTATGAGTCATATTGATCTCAAAGGTTACATCCTTGACCTCAAGATAAGCATATTTTTGAAGATTATATAAACAAAATAATGTATAGGTGACAGTTTGTAGTCCGTTTAAATTTGAATTCAGTACCTTCAGACTAAGAACTTCCTCTGCTTAAGGGCTTAGAATAGTTCAAAATTTGTTGATAGCACCATTCATATACATTAGTTATCCATATTTTCCCAGCACATGTGAAAATGGATAAGGCCTTGGAAAAGGCCATATAGCTCAAAATTATTTTCTGTTTAGATCACCTGAGAACTTTGAATTGAAATGTAGGAAATAAAAAAACAGATTAAACAGCAATTGAGATATATTCCCATTCATGTAATTTAGTCTGTCTGGCCTGAAAGTCACCCAGGCTGCTTTTATAGCAGATAGAGAGAAAACCAGAAATGGATCTCAAAAGGGAAATTCATTCAAGCCTAAAGGATGGGTTAGGTTATCTTGAATGGACTCCCAACACAGACCAGAGAAATTGCTTCTTGGAAATGCTTTCAGTTTACTGGAAATGTAGTTGATGTGCTTGATTTAGAACAGAAACATATCTGAAGATTTGCTTTTAAATCCACTTTTAGACAGTTTCTGATGAGAATCCACTGCTACACTGTCAAACTGTACTTCATTTATTGTTGTAAATAATTGATTTGGAACACATTGTTAAGTATATTTGCCCTCTCTCCTAATCTTGGCTTAGTAATTCTTGATTTGTTTTTCTCCCAAAGGATTTCTATAATTTTTTTTCTCAATTTTGATTAAAATCTGGATAATAATGCTCTTATTTCTCTAAGGTTTTGATCCCTCAGTTAAAATAAAATTTTGATTATGTTTGGTAAAGAAAAAAATGTAAATTTATTAGATGTGTTGTCTGATATTTATTGTTAATAACAAAGATCTATAATTTCTAACACTATCAGAACTGCAGATTTGACATTAAAAAACCCCAAGAAATATTTTCTTTTCAATTCACAGATTATGGGAACAGGCAGTTTTATTTAGTAAACATCTCAAGTTCAATTTCAATAAATTAATTTTTTAATTTCTGTTTTTATGAGAACCATTTTCTATGCATTCTTAGCTTCAAAAATAATTATTTGACTCTTTAAATCTAAAATGTGTGTTATTTCTTAAAAAATAAAACCAATTAAAGAATTTTGATTGGGGTTTTTTTCAATTTCTTATTATGATATTGAATCACAAATCCCAAAATGTAATAAGCTAGGTAATGCGTTTGAGATTATTTTCTAGTCTTTCCCCAAAGAGGTTGCTGGATCCATTTGGTGTAGCAGCATAAAATATAAATGAAGCCATTTATGAACTGCTGTAACTCAAATCCTGTTCCAGGCCAGTGCTGAAAATGAGACCTAGTCTCATGTTTTCCTCATATTGGGGAACATAAATAACATTGTTTTCTAGCACATGGGCAAAATATTACTAAGTTCAAAAGACAAAATAAGGGAGAAAAAAAGTATTGAGCTATTTGTAATGGTTATATTAAAATACAAAATCATCTTGAATACCTTTCCTCTCAAACAGCCTATGGCTGTTTACAGTAACTACATGATATGAAAGTGAAAACTGTGCTCTCTTGGAGAAAATAGTCTGAACTTAGGTTAGATAAATCATTAATTCTACAGTGTAGATACCAATTTTTTTGAGAAGGATTTTTACTGAGATGCAGAAAAGCAAAAAGAGGTAGTTGGAACTTGTTTTTAACAATGTCTTAAAAAAGTAGAAATTCAGAATCATTACATAATTTTTTGTTTTGATCTTATTTTTCTGAGACATCCAAGCAAAGTCCTCATTTGAAGAATTAGAAGAGGTTAGAAATTCAGAAATCCTCTTGGCATTCAGAGTTCAACTAAGAATTACATTTAATATAGTAATTCTTGTTTTAATTTGTATTGAAAATACTATCTGCCTCTGCATTTGCACTGTAAGATAAAATCATCCTTTGTTTTGGTTTCTTTTCCCGTGTATTTTATTTACATTCACCTCAGACTTGCAGAAAGTCTTTGACATTGGACAGTCTACTTACTATTAGTCTGATAGCTTAAAATGATAATTTCAATGAAATTACCATTACAATCCAAAATATGAAAAAAAGTCTTACACTTCAGTTGGAGAGATACATAGGTATCTGATGTGAACATCATTTTACAGGGAGAATGGGAATGGAAAGGAGTCCTTAAATAATGGAATACTGGTCCAGACCAGACCTTTGGAAATCATCCAGTCCACTGTGTCAGAGGAGGACTATCGGCTAAGTCAAACATGTGAAAATAGATCAGTTTGCTTTCGGTCTTTCCAATAAAGTTGTGAAGGTCTCCAAACATGGACACTCCCCAGCCTCTCTGAACAACCTGTGCCAGTGTGTTACCACACTTACGAGGAAGAAATATTCTGGTTTTCTTTTATGTAACCTGAACATCCTTTATTGCATTATGTGGTCATTGCTTATTATGTTTTTGATGTAGACCATCAAGTAAAGTCTTTGCCCTCCAGTTAATCGAGTGAAAACAGGCATTAGATCTCCACTTAATCCGTTCTTCAGCCTGAAAAAATTCTATTTATATATCTGGTGCTCTGACCCCTTAAACATCTTGATGGCCTTCCACTGACTTGTTCTAGTCTGTCAATGTCTTACTTGTAGTGACAACCCTAAAATTTTATATGATGTTCTAAATTTGGTCTCTGAGTGTCAAAGAAGAAATAAACATTCCTTTTGACCTACTGACTACACTCTTGAGGTTAGCCATCACTGGTGCAAGGCTACATTGCTGATCTATGCACAATTCTTGCCTACTGGGAAGACTATGTCCTTTATGCAAAACTACTTTCCTGCCAGTCAGCCCTAAGCATGCACTGTTGCATGGAGAAACTGACTCTGGTGAAACAATGCATTTGTTTCTGCTGAGCTGTGTGAGCTCATCTTAATGTCACCCATGAAACTGCTGAGGATGCAGTCTATCCTACTGTCCGAGTTGCTAATGAAGATTTTAAATAGTATTGATGCCACCAAAGTCCCCATGAGAAGTGTCCTCATTACTGGATACCGGTCCAAATTTGAACCCTTAACCTCTACTGTTAGCTGAATCATACAGACACCTCCCCTCCCAACTGATAGTCCAACCATACAGATCATATCTCTTCAGTGTGAGCCCTCCTGTGTCTCTGTCACATAAAAAGGGGAGATTTTGTCTATTCTTAGTGTGGGGAGATTTCCTCATCTCTTAGTGTTTGACTTTTGTCAATCCCCAGCAAAGCCAAGACTCTTGTGCTGACCAGTCTGTCAGAGTGCTGTTAAAAGGACCCTTAACTGAGCAATCCTGCTGGATTGGAGGGTGGTTCCACTTCATCAGGGACATACACCAACAGCAAAAGGGAGAGCCCTCAGTGGGCCTTTCACTTTATTTGATAATGTAACCCACTGCCAGTGACTCACAGCACTTACGAAGGACTCACTCCAACAGTTTACAGAATAACATTCTATTAATACAAAATGGTGACAGGTTAAGGTTAGTGGATTATCAATGATAGCATCTAAAGCGTGGTTCATCTCCAGTAGGTGTCCACATGGAGAAGACAGTTTCAGCCTGATGACTGATGTTAGCAGTTGCAATGGAGTCCTCCCTATCTTCTCCCCATTCTCTACCTATTTACATACTATTTCTCTACGTTTAGGTGGATCATGAGTGACTTTTATCATAAACTTTTTTCACTGATTGGCATAAAATTCTTTCATTTCACTTTTAAAGATACAGTCAAAAAATACAGAGCACATGCCCAGTGAGGGGTGGACGTACCCTGGGAGGGGTTAAATTTGGGGTGGAGGTGTGTGCTAATATTATAATTAGGCTGAAATGAACCAAGTTCATCCAAGGAGAATGATTTCACCACAGCTGTAGGCACAGCAGCAGCACATCTCCTGTCTCCCTTGGCTGACAGGTGTTATGCCGTTTCTCAGCAGGAAAGTGCCATCGAGTTCCCCTCCCTGCAAGGATTTCAGCAGAACCTGGCTGAGGAATTTCTGCTCCCCTCACCCTCCATTCCATTACCCTTAACAGGTGCTACAGTTGGAGATTGTTGCTGTGGGGAATCAGGGTTTTAGGGAATAGTTTTAGAGCATGCCAACTGCATTCCATCCAGGGAGTAGCAGCTGAATTTTACTCTATAGTTTTACTCTATAATTTCTGTACCTTTGTAAATTCTGTTAGGATGTGAATATTACCTCTTTGTTTCCTCTAATTTTATCCCCTTGACATTTTTCTACATGGTTCTCAGCCATCTTTCCAAAGTTTCTTAACTAGTAGTCTTTCAAATTTCATCTCTTATCTAGAACAACTCACAGAGGAGGAAGTTTAGGTTTTTATCTGAAGGGAATATTTGGCCAGTCACTGAATGAATTAGAATACATCTTTTCTGTAATGCAATCCCTTGAATCTGTGATAGAAGAAAGGCAGAACTGTTTAACATGTGATAGTAATAGTCTTCTATTTCTTTCCCTGACTATCCATTTGGCTTTCAAAAGAAAATACAGGAGGCATACTTAAAGCAAATAGGGCACCGTGATTAATAAGGACATCACACAGAGACACATAAAACTGCCCTGTCTCCTTCATCTGTTCTTTTGGTGCAGTGATTAACCTTTGAGTTTATGAGTATTTTTGCACTTGTCTCAGATAAAATATTTTATGACTTCTTACCTCCCAGGCAACTTGGATTAAACTTATCAGGTCTGGGAAGATAGTGGCCCATAATGACTGTTCCCTCAGAAATCATATCTACCTCCTTACCACATTATCAGATCATTTTTTGTGCAAAACAGATGGAAACATCAAGACAAGACACAAGACAACTTGTTAAGGTCACATTCCGCCTTCCTATATATCATTCATGCTTAATTGATTCCCAACCCTTCCTGAGATAAATTGCCATACATTATGAGAGCTGAGAATATGAAAAGATCATTTTCTTTTCCCCATTAATTCTCATTTGGAAAGGATTTTGTCTTTGCTAAAGTTGCTTTGACAGTCTGCTTGCTAATGACTGATCACTTCCTATCAACAAAGAAATAAGGCAGAAGCAAGTAGACTTGTCTTTTGACAAAACTATTTCTTCTCTCTGATGCAGTATTTTGCATATTCTGCTCTCAGTGCCAGAAAGGAAAAAATAATTAAAAAGTAACAAACAAAACAAAACACAAACAAAACTATCCCCATAAAAACTCCAGAGAAACTGAAGAGATTGAAAATTAGTGACAAGATAGAACCCAGAAGACTGTGCAGGTGAGCAGTTTAAAATATACTTAGAAAAAGTCTCATTACTGTTTTAGGAAAGCTACCTAGCTTCCCCCTCACACCTACCTGACAACCTCCCCTTCTACACTGTACAAAGAAAAAGTCAATCATTTTGATGTATGTCTCCTGAACAGGGTGGATGAAAAGTTTGGTATCAAATATGAACTTGCTGTAGACCTCCTAATCATTTAGGGACGTTTGAGGAACATCAGAACAACACCGACAACAACAATGCAAGCTATGAACATTGTTACCAAGGTTCTTGGAAGTTTCTGTCTTTACTGAATATGCTTTTTCTTTAAATTTCAAACAAATATAATGTTTAGGGGTTGCTATCTATAAAGCTGTAATATACTGACAAAGGAATAGCCATATCAGGGTGGAATGCTAGACTCAGTCTGCACACAGAACTGCAGTTAACTTCAAGTATCTTAAAGCCTAAGTTTCCTCTAGCTGCAACATTCAAAACCATAAATGTTAACCCAAAAATCTCAGGTAGCAACCTGGACAGAGAATATCTGATTTGTATTCCATGCTAGTGTAATAAAACTGCATTCTTGGAGGTGGAGAACTGGTTCCTGGAAGCGAATTACTCATTCCACTGCTCTTCTGCTCAAGCTCTTCTGCTTGAGCTATAAGAAAATAATTGGATAGGAATCTCTGCTGGCTTTATAGTGCTTCAGTTTACATAAAACATAGAAAAGCACTGAAAGTGTTCCTGGCTTTTATAATATTGTCAGGTTCTATTCAATAAGAATCATGAGTATGTTAAATTTGAAAATATTCCCTCATATGAACAGTCCTGCATCCCAATCTGCCATCAGCTATGTTTTAAATTTTTGGGCCTTGAACTATCATTTCAAACCATCCTGTGTTTTCAACTCTTACATTAAAAATTGCATCAGTACATAAGAATATACCGAAGATCACACATCAGGATTACTCCCTCTATTGTGCATTTCCTCTTTTGGAACAGAAACCAGATGTTCCTTGGTGGGGTAATTTGGAAGTAGAATGAAGTGGAGACAAGGATTTTTTTTGGTAACTGACACCTGCTTCATTTTCTTCAGCAGTCCCAGGACCCTTTCATGTGGGCTAAAAAGGAGAGGACAAGGAGGAAAACCAGGCTCTCTGCTCTATCCATTTTGGAGAACAGCTTCACATATCAGTTTTCTGTAGAGAGAAGTATCATCTTTGTACTTCTGTATCTGGCAGAAATATAAAGCGTAAGCTGTGAAAGCCTTCTCGTATTTTCCCCAGAGCACAACCATTTAGATGTAAACTCTTACAGCTTCATTGCAAGACACTTCATGCAGAGGAACTGTCAGGTCAGAAGAGGAGAAAAAAATGAAACATATGAATTTGCTTTGCAGTTTCTCGGTGGGAGAGCTCTCATGAAATGCTAGTCCAGCTCTACTGGTTTCTGCATCAACAGATGGCAGACAACATTCCTTGTGTTTGCGTCCCATTTGGTAAATCACAGGTCACATCTGGTCTGGCCTCTGTTCTTTCTGAACAGATGGAAGTACACATTTGTTATCGATTGCAACAAGGAAATGGGAGGATGATGGGGAGGAGTGTACATGGTGGGGGAAAGAAGGTGAGAAGGAGCTAGAAATAGAAAAGTCTAAATGAAAGAAGGTTCAATAAAGGAGAGAAGAATTAAAAATGCCCAGTACCAACAAGTAACACAACTGGTGATAATTAAATGTGGCAAAGCAGCAATATATAGATAAATGGCTATTAGAAATTATTTCAAGAGGTAATGTGTTAAAGATTTTTTTATGTGGTCTCCTACCCAAGGCTATTAAATAAGAAATTAAAAACCTGTTTTCAGGCATAAACTCTTTCCACACAAGGTATAAAATAAAAATCAGAACATACACAGAGAAATGCTCTAAGATACTGTCAATCATATGCAGTGTATCAGGCAGAGAAAACAATAAAATGTCTTTTTGTAACTCCTTTTTCATCTCATGCATAAATATATCAAAACTTTTTAGATATTCTCTTTCTACTAAAATTGTGTTCTTTCTAATTTCATTATATTTTAACTGGTTTATGAATGTGTGTGAATTTTTCAACTTTTAATGCCATTTTTAAGCAATCACAACTACATGTAAAATTAAATATTTCTATTTTTTTACATTTTAATTATAAATCTTAGTTATATTTTGAATTTTAAATTTAAAAAATTCAAAATTATAATAAATTTGACTTTCAAAAATTGGAAATAACATAAAGCTTGAAAGTAAATTGGTTATCATAGCCTCAAAGCTATGCAGAATAAACCTTTATAAATACAGAAAATTCATGGTCATAGGTAAATATACACATGAAGCACAAAATTTGTAAATGTGCGCACAAAATATAGGCACTGTTAATCCTTAGTCTAGGTGCAAACATACTTCACATTTGTCAAATACTACTATACTAGACCAAAATTTTTTTTGGTGTCAAGGAGGGAGGTAGGCATGAATAAATTGACACAAAACATTCAGACAATTCAACTCTCTAATCTGAGTTATGTATAAAGAAAATCATGTCCTCCTAGAATGCAGCAACTTTAATTTAGATCATTCTATTTGAACAGGGTCCTTTGAAACGTCCCTCTTGTTGATTTCCACAGTTATACAGTCTTAAGGTATATTTTGACAAGTGGCATTAATTGATCATGCTATCTAATGCTACTATTACTGTTAACAATATAACCATATTGTAAATAAACTGCTCAAGAATTTTCCCATTTGGCCATTCATGTGTTTCTGTTTTCCTTCAGCTCAAATAAAGCATGATTTAGTGTAGCTTTATGAAGGATAAGACTATTAGCCTTGTCGAAAAGCCTAGAAGCTTTTCAAGCTAGACTAGGCTGCAATGCCCATGACTTCTTTTTTCTCTTTCTTTTTGTTTCATGACAATGTGAAATTCAGCATGGACGTTTTAACCTAAACTTCATCTTAGCAGCATTTCCAAAGGAAAAACTTTTTCTAGGCAAATGACACATATTTAACACACGCTCTTTCTATCATCCTAGTATTTCCTGTTCTTTCACAAATCCCCAAAAGAGATAGAAAGTTTGTTTTTGTTATCAGAGTGTTCTGTTGAGAGCAAACACTGTTGTATACTTATGCGAATTCAGAAATCAGCTTAAATACTTTTAAGATAATATTTTAGTTTCTATGATTTCAATGCACCTGTAAGGGTACAATGCTCAACTCTCTTCTATCCCAAAGTGAAAGAACATAAAAATATCCCTGTCTTATTTGTGGATATATGGATCCACTATGATTCACTAGCTTGTGGAAAATTTAAACAATACAAAAGGCTGAAAATATTATACAGAGGGCAGTGGGTGGTGGAACTTTCAAACACAAGGATACACAGTACCCAAAAACGACCTAGTTAGTCATCACTAGAGGATGTGCCAATAGGGCCAGCTCTGCCCAATCAAACCTTTCATATACATATGGAAGGGAACAAACGTCCTGTAGAGTACATGAAAAATGTGCTGGGGAAAACGGTCTGGGTTATTCCTGCTTCAGGCAAAGGCAAACCCATTTGTGCGATTTCTTTTGCTCAAGCACCTGTAGGCACTTGGTGGGTAACGCAGGAGGATGGGGAAGTACAATGGAACCCCAAAGAGACACGATTTTGGGTGGGAGTAGTCAATGAATTAACTTGTACAACACTGATTGCTATATCACACTGTACATTATCACTGCTGTGCCCATCGCTGCACCGGGTACCTTGTGGCACTTGACTCTGCCACTACACATTTGGGGATCTGACTCCTTTTTGATTGCCACATCAAAGTTACTGTAAAAATCACCCACAATAATGAAAAATGAACTTTGATTAAGCAGGACAAGCCCAGTGGTGCTAATTTTGCATTTAACTACTCTCATCGTGCTCCCCTTCATTGAGACATGGTTTTTTACATGAATAAAAATCTGGTTGTAAACCAGAAGAGAGTCAGGAAGGCTTCACATACATCACCAAGACCAACACTGGAGAGACCAGGAACTCATGGCAATGTGCACCAGCTTTTAATCTGGACAGAGTCTGTACAATTAAAACTAAATGTACATCATGTAACTGGACTTGATATATCCCTTACTCTCCCTTCTGAGAAGGAAGAGGGCACGGCTTAGGGTCAGGAAGAAAAAGCTGGCACATAGAGGGTCTTCCATTTTGTTTTTTGGGAGCATTTTTTCATGTAATCCCCCCTCTTTTTTATATGATTTTGTTATTAATATTGTGACATTTTCTCTTCATTTTCTTATCCCATTGCTATTTCCAGTAATTTTTTTCTTATCTCAACTTGGGATCTCTGCCTTTTGGCTCTCTCACCAGAGGGTTGAGTGGGGAGGGAGTGGGGGGAGGGCGACATAAGAATTTTTCTGACACATAAAACTTTTCCCTTTTTCATTTCACATTTAAGAAATTCTACTAACATTGATAAAGATAGATAGATAAACACTTATTTCAACACTTAGAGGGATTTTTGCAGCACTCTAAAAGGATAAACAAATATCTCTTGACAATTCAGAATGAAAATCAAAGATTCTTGGCTCTGTTAATGTTGCTTCTTAGCAATATTGTAATGCACTGGTTTGCACGTAGCTACCTACCTGACCTTTTCTAAACAGAATTATTGTTTTTAAATTACTTTATAAATCCATATTACCAAAAGATGATAGAGCATCTAATTTATAAAAAAATTTAAAGATTTTTTTTGAGCACAGGAGAATGCTTTTCGCTTACTTGATCTAAAAAAGGAAACACATAATGACAAATTTGAAGGTCTTCATTGCTGCAGGTGTAGTTAAAATGCATAAACCAGATAAATGTCAAGAACTAACCTTACATATCACAATAGATTTGAGGTGCCACTAATCCAAATGTGCGCTATATAAATTTCTGGAAAATTCAATCTGCAGACAATTTAGTTATGATTTCTGTTTTCTTTTTAAAAAGTGATAGTAATTCAGATATGCTTTATGGCTTCTTAATTGCAGACAAATGGATACCATTTTATCCCTGCAGTCTTTCAACTGTTTAAAACCTTTCCTGCTCTTAATAAAAGCTTACTCTTTATAAAACATCCTTCATCAAAGTTTTAAAATAAAATGGACAGTTTGCTTCTGCCCTAATCACGTTACTTGTTTTTTCCACGCCTACCATATTAAATAAGTTCTTTTCTTCCCTAAAATTCATAATTATTCCTACTGTTAAAGGAGAGTGCATAAGGCATAAACCCTGAAACTTTCATTTTGTTGTGAGATTTATCACATTAGTGTCTGAATTATGTATCTCTCTTGCGTGATGATAGAACACAAAATGATCCAAACAAACTGCAATCATATCTTAGTTGTACATGACATTTATTCTATAATATTGTCATTTGAGCAGTAGCCATGGGTCCCTGTTCTTGAGAAGTGACAAACGTGGTATCCATTTGTGCTGGTTTGAAAGTAAAACCAGTGAAAGACTCCAAGTCAGAAATACATTTTAATAGGAAGNAAAAGCTGAAGTGAATATATTCTGTGAAAATATGTTTCTGTTATTTCTATAATAACTGAGGGCAAGAGGACCAAAAGTGAAGGTCAGCCACTCTAGCACTGGAAATTTAGATAGTCACAGATTTTGGGACTAGAAAAATAGCTCCATACTGCTTACTCTTTATTCATTTAAATGTACCACACAAATGTGAATAAAAGCACTGAGAAAGATTTTGAGTTCTGAAAAAAATTAATGTGATCTTTAGACAAAAGTGCAGCACATATACCTAGTGACTAAATGCTGCAATTCCCAGGTGTCACTTCCATATTCCATTTAACATAAATACTGACATGCTTAGACTTAATAATAACTTTGATGGCAAATCAGTGGGCACTCATTTCTGGATCAAAGTGCTTCTTTATTCCTCTTTTTTTCTCTGAATTAAGACCTTGATGTTGGCTGATGTAGGCTTAGGTTCTTGTATTTGTAAGAGGGATTACACACAGGGAATTGAAAGCTATAGATGACTTTGGAACTACAAAAATTCAATGTGACAGAGAAGCAGGTATATTTCAGGCACCCCAGAATAGGAATGCAATAATTAACAACGATTAGAGCATCTTACTTTTCTTCTCTTGTGAGTATACGGTAAAACTCAAATCCTGATTCAAAATGCCTAAGACATCCTTCTTGCATGGTATACAAAACCTTCACGTGATTCTAAGCAATTTTAGATATTTTTACCACCAGTTTCTTAGTATAGGCCTTATGACTTATGTACTGCATACTACCCAACCCTTTACCCCTTACAACCCTCTTGCTTTCCCTATGAAGTTCTCTATGAGGTTGTAGTTTCTCATAGGACCCTGTATTTCCTCAACATCTCTTTCAGCTCGTGCATTTAATATCCATGTGAAAAAAATAGAGATGCAGTTTTCTTCTGAGAAAGAATTTGTTGTACAGAGAGATTATAGTCAAAATTTTCTAGGTACAGATGTTTAAATATTCCTTGCCTTTGTACTTAATGATTTACAATATAGAAAGTGTTCAGAGCACAGTGTTGTTAATTTGTGGGGCTACCAGCTTGTCACTGCAGCAAATTGGACCTCCAAGTCTTCTACTGAAGCAATGAGGTGCCTGATTCTGAGGTTAAGCACAAAGGAAAGGTTCCATTTCAGCTATCCATGACAACCAAAGAAATAGAATACTTTTTCCAGGATTCTTGTAAATTTTTCAGATTAGCAGTGTTAATTAGATGCTCCTAAATAATTTTCCTAAAATCAATTCCTTATTAATTTTCTTCAGTTTTTAAACTTTTGTATTGAATGAGTTATTAAACTGATAAACAACAGTTTCTTTTACCCCATGAACCTTATTTATCTCCAGTATGGGTTTATATTTTGTAGTAAATGAGTCAAAGCACCTGTGAAAAAATATTATGTAACTAAATAGTTTGAAAAGGAAAGGTATATTGCACCTAAAATACCTCTGTATAGATTAATCTATATTAAAGTGTTTTAGAAGAACATATATTCATTATTGTTTAAGGTTGCAGTCATTCTTGCAGGTTTCTTTTTGAGTCAGGTTTCTTTTTGGGTCAGGATTTCAAACGCCATGAAGACAAATTAATTATAGATCTTATATTTTGTGGTTAGTAGAGATGAATGGCATCTAAGATCAAAAATATTGATATGTGATAAAACAAGGATTACAGGTTAATGTATTATCTGATTGCAGGTCATGTTAGGCAATCTTGGAAACTAAGTGTTTGATTTACTGCTAGAAAGTTTGAGGTCTATAGGGTAGGCTGAGGATTTGTATAATGGAGGTGGTATCTAGAATATGTTTGCTTCAGTGTTCATGCTGAGCAGATGGAAATTATTTAAGTGGAAATTAAAGACAATTTTCCAGGGGAAAAAAAAAAGAAGTGCTTATTACTTGTCTATCTAAAAACAAAAGATAGGGAGAAGACTGTGAATGAAGGGCTCAGGGATACCCTATGGACAACATGACTTACTTTGCTAGCTACTGTGTTAGAGTTAGATTTGAGTTAAATATCATAAAAACATCCTCATTAATGGACCTTGTTTGCCCTGTGCAGGTACAATGGAGGGTAGTGATATCATAGTTAAATGCCTTTAGCTATAGACCAGGCAGGAGGTTCTGACAAATGATCAAGGACAGGGGGTAAAACAGGCTGGTTCACTGGAAGATCATATTTTGTCACCATAATGTGCTAGTAATTTTTTAAGTTCATTTCTGCTTTACAACTTGCTTTCAAGGCTGTGAGAGGTAAAAACTCCACTCTTTTTTATAGTGCTTTCCTAAATGACTCAAATAAAATCATAGGTTCTATTACTGCAGACATATACATAAGCCATATATGGAATTGGAAATTTGCAACAGTCTAATTTACAGAGGTGCTTCAAATCTGAGCTAGTTTAGTATATAGGCTTAGTATTACCTTGGATTACTTGATGAATTACCACTACTTGACTTTGTCACTTTAGAGACAGTAGTTTGTGGACCTGACGAGAAGATAGGAGAGTCTCAGGGATCCCATAGAACAATTTTAGAAGACCATGAATTTGAAGCCACCTGACCTGAGGAACTGCTATGAAAATTATGTCTAAGGCTAAAATAGTAGATCCTTCTAAAACTGATCATAAGGTTGGAATGTTACAGCACAGCAGTCATGAACTTCTTTATTTATGGAATCTCTCTTCTCCCCCCACAGCTAATTTTTAATTCAATAGGACTTTTTCTGTTTCTGTTCATTGTCTTGTGTACCATCTATAGGTCAGTAATTTTGGCTTACTTGGATCCCATTTTCTGTTTGATATACCACAGACAGCTGTTAGTGCTCCAGGTAATGATACACTTAACCCAGGTCTACCTCGCTGCATGATTCCTGATTTAAGTCACCCCTTGTAAGTAAACACCAAAGCCATCTGAAGCACTTCCATGAAGCTACTGTCCAAACAACCACAACTCTAAAGCACACATATTAATACTGCCTAACAGAGTTCTACTCCTTCAAGTCTATTTTTTGTCCTAGTTCAGAGATTTTATCCAAACAAGTTTAATGAATTTAAAATGCCAAATTATATTGCACAAAGTATCATTTGACAACACTAGTGTACATAATTTCCTAGGAAAAGTTCATACAAATGCACGTATCTTATTTATACAAAATTAGTGTAAAACAGCATAAAAGAAAATGTGTAAAATAAAAGCACTTAAAATCGTATTCCTCTGGATAGTAAATGTCCATATCTGTGAAGACATATCATCTTTTATATAATGGAGAGATAGACAATCACTTAATAATTTAGAATAAAGTTGTTGAGTTAACTATAAAACTATACCATCCCCTTAACTTCCAGATTAAAATCAGATTTCCTCTTACTGTAATTTTTTCAAAAGTGAGTCAGTTTGGGTGAGATTCAATACAGGCGTCTACATGTTAGCAAGGCATCTCAGGATCACTTCTGGCCTGGGAATATCTAAACAATACATCCAGTAGCAACTGAGAAGTTGCTTATTCCAAACCTTGGCTTATTCCAAACCATCTCTCCAATATTGGCTAACTGAACAGCACTCCAGCTCCAGTGAATATATGGGCTGTGACAGAGGCCTAGACACTTAAATCTCCTCTTGACAGCTACAAAGAAATGCCTTAATCTGGAATTAATTTTCTTCTTTTGTGCAAACAGAGGTCTTACAGAATGTCTATGCCTGTTCAAGTGATTCAAACTGAGAAAATTCTGATCCTCTATCTAAACATTAATATAATGAGAGGGGGAAAAAAGTATTTCTTTCACCCTCCTACCGAAAAAATTCCAGAATAAAATCTATGCTGTTTATGTATCCAGTAGAATTTGAGCTGGAAAAACAGAATCATTCTTGTCTTTGTTGAAATTCCAAAATTTCTATTACTCTTGAGATAAAAGCAAGAAGGATATTAATTAATATTTAAAATTCAAAAGGAAAATGCAGAAAGAGAGGAAACAATCAAGCCACGAAGAAACAAAGGAAAGGGCAAAAATCAATTTCTAACAAGATTTTCAATAAATACTAAAAAAGGGGCAGATTTTGAAAGTTGAAGATAAAGATCCACCCCGAAGAAGAATAGATTTAGTAATTCTCTTCAGGTTTATTCACACAATCAGTTTCTGAAAAATGTCGATATGCTGAAGGATAAGAAGGCTTGGTCTTTTGGATATATATCTGGTAAGCCACAGAGAGGTCTGGAAACTTCTCAAAGCAGAGCTTTGAAGAGAGGCTGTCATAGGATAATTTGGGCTGGAATGGACCTCAGGAGCTCTCTAGATCACCTTACTGCTGAAAACAGGGTCAGCTATGAGACCAGACTAAATTCTTCAGAGAGTTGTCTAGTGAGGTCTTGGAAATCTCGAAGTATGGACACTTCTTTGAGTAACTTGGTCCACTACTTGACTGTCCTCCTGGCAAAAAACATTTGCCTATCAAGCCAGTTTCCCTTTATTCCTGTTGTTTATTATTCTCCAGCCATACACCATGCTCCAGGTCATGAGCAAAGATGTTAAAATGTCCTATGAAAAAAGATACTGTAAATGCACAGGTGGAGAACTAGGTTTTGTAATCCACCCTGTCCCTTCTTAATTTAAGTTCCCTCTTGACAAAAGCCTATCTCGCTGCTAAGATGACAGAATGTCAAGCAGAGAAGAAAATCTGATTTGTACAAGATTTTTGAGTGAGAGATATAGTGTATTATCTCTCCCCACCTTTATAAGCTTTCCTTGTGAATGGCAAGACTTTATTTCTTTGCTCTTTACTCACTCTGCTTGTCAGACCCAGTAGTTCCTGCCTCTCCCTGTCATATACTGTTCTTAGCCCTATAGCTACAGCATCCGTCACCATACTTCCAACAAAATTCAGGATCTACATTACTGCTGATGATTGTCTTTGTTTCATTTTTTTTCTGTGTTGTCTTTTCCTTATCAATGTGTAACTAATATTCTATATTTTATAATTTCTTACTTCCTTGTATTTCTCCATCTGATTCCCACTGATCTCCACCATGAAATGCATTGAGGCATTTAAAGTAGGATTGCATTGAGGCATTTAAAGTAGGATATTCCCAACAGCAAACAGCAGTTTATTTGAAAGCACTCCCCAAAATTTATGAATGGGGCTTGAGAAATAATCAAATAATTTGTCATTTTATTGCTGTTGAGAAAACCATACAAATAAGACACAGCTGCTGAAGTCACTCTATCTCATTTAAAATACTTACACAATAGCTAGCCCATTTAAGAAAAAACACTCTCATGGCCCTCAGTTGTGGGGTCTGATTCAGATTCCATGTTTTTAAAATCAAGCGTGGTTTACAATTCAGAGATAGATGTTCCCTCTTTTTCTTTTCTAAGCCTAAGGCTTTCCAGGACAGCAGCCAGGCCTTTTCCTGTGGAATGGAGCACACTGAAATACTGATTATGTTTTACCTATTAGGTGAATAAATAAAGAGTTTTGGTGTCAAAGGGTGCTAATCCGGCAGCTTTCACCAGTGGTACAGTTAGCTGAGAAAACATATGCCTATGAACAAAACAGTACTAAAGATTTCAGTGAAGGTTTGTCACCTCCTTTGAACACTTGAAAAGAAGAACTATGTGGGGAAACTATTTAAAATCAGATTTAGTAAAAACTTGCATATACTACATTTCAGGAAATAATTTCCCCCTCTACTACAGAACTGTTGTTTCTCAGTTTTTGTGGTCGTATTGATGTTTGTCCGCAGTTTGCTTGTTAGAAAATCCTCATGCGAGAATCAAAATTGAACTGTAATCATTCCTTTTAATAAGAAAAATCTATCCAGGTTTGCAATCCAGCTGCCTTTTATAAAATGCATGTTGCAATTATTTTAAACCTAAATCACTTTGCCTTTGTCCCTGTGGACATTTGTATCATTTCTGCATTATCTTCCCACACCACACCACAATCCCTTCTATTGTGAGTCTGCCCACAGCACCACAGGCTTTGTCCTGATCATGCTGATAATATGCAAACATTCCTGTTGCTAATTCTGATTTCAATTAAGTAATAGGAAGGAGACTCCAGGGCCTCAGACAAAGGTCTCCTCAGAGCTGTCTTTAGCACACAGACTTATATCCCACCAAGGTGTTTTACTGTCTCTGCAATGGGCTCCTCTGGACCCAGTTGCTTTTCATTTCTGGCTTCTCCCCTCCTGAAATTTTGAACAGTTAGATGAGAGTCTAGTGGGAAAAACCAAACCAAACCAAACCAAACCAAACCAAACCAACCAAACAAAAAAACCCCCAACAACAACAAAACCCCTCCTCCCAAAAACAACAAAAAAAACCCAGAAAAATACCAACACCAGATTAAAGAAGGGTTAGAAAGCTCAGCAGTTCACACAACAATCAAATTTTTTGTCTAGATTAGAGGCACAGCAATCGAATTAGTTATGACCGTTAATAAATATTCACATAACAAAAGAAAAAAACAATTTTATATTACGGCATACAGTATGATTAGATTAATAATTGGAATATGATAGATTCCCAACCACACTCACAGCACCAGACAAAGGCCTAGAGGTAAGAAGCTTTAACTTTAAATAACTTTGTTTTACAGTAATTACCATGGACAGGACAAATACAGCTATAAGCAAGTTACACAATCATCTCTAAATGATTAGGAACTATGACCCCTTATTTGCCATATGACATGATTATGTCAAATGCCTGTAACCTGCAGCTTTTCAAAAGCTTAATATTGATGAACCTTATTATCTCTGTTGTTCAAATAAATAAACTGACACTTAAAGTATGCAATAACCCCAAAGATACTCATGGACCTCACCTATCAGTCTTAGTTTTTCTTGATGAACTCAGGATGCCTTCCCTTTGTGTTATCTACATTTTCTGTACTACTCAAGTACTTAACAATGATACAATGAAAGAATTAAGATTTTTGGAAGCTTTATATAGTAACTTAAACTGGTTGCTCTACTCTTTGAATAACTTGTCTGAGTACAGTTTATGAAATTCCTGCTACGAATCAGATACTTTTGTTAAATTTCTGTTTGTGGATAAAGTGACTCATCTGCACAGTAATTCTGCAGTGCTTCTTTGCCATCCAGTTCTAAAAGCTAACACACACAGTCTCACACAAAGCTGGAAGTGGAATAATTCCTCTTTCCTGTTTATAGGCAAAATGTGATTTTCGTCACATACTTCAAGGCAATTTTCTTGTACATTTTTCTGAGAGTACAGTTCAATATGTATTTATTAATACTTTAAACATTTCCTGTGGGAGAATGCTAATCATAACTAAATCAAGTCTTTCCTCCCACCACCTGCTGAAAGTGGGAAAAAAAAAGTCAAGCAAAATGGAGCTCCATAATTGCTGTTGGGGAGTAGTTCTTTCCCTGAGATCAATAAGGGAGGTTTCCAGTCACGCTTGCTTACAATGTACGAACATTTCTTTCATTGCCTTTTTTTTCCTCCACATCTTTCTTGTACTCTTTTCTTTTACTTTTACTTTTCTACCTCACATTCAAATTCTTTGGACCTTAACTCTATGGCCTGATATGGCTCAAACTGATCATAACAAATTGATGGACTTGATGTATGTGCCATCACATTTTAAAAGACACAATATTAGGAATTGTTTACACATGTCAATTATTTAGATTTTCCTGAAGCGATTAAAATTGGTTCTCTGTATTGCTGAACTTGCAGTTTAACACTGTATATGTCTGTACTTTGTTGCTTTCTCATCATCGCTTAAACTGACAAGCATTGTAAAAATTCGTGTGACATTCACTTGAGCTGAATGATATTAACTTGTGCCTATATAATTTTCAGATGTAACCACAATTTTGAAAATACCATGCCTGTACTCACTGGTATTGGCATTTTCTTTAAAATTATTTTCTAACAATTCTAACAACCTCATCTTTTTTTATCACACTCTCTATTCTGACTCCTTTTGTTGAGTCATTTTAGAACAGAGGTCAGGAATTTTCAGGATTTTAAAGCTATATCTAGACATGCAACAAGTTAAAAAACCCTAAGAAATAACCCTGAAAAACCTCCTCCTCCTCAACTACCTTCAGGATTAAAAATATCATTATTGTCAAGAGAAAATCTGGACTGGATGTAGGAAGGAGGGAAAGACCGAAGTAGGTTTTATATTGTATACACAGGGTATAGTACTGTAACAGTCAGATTAAATATGTTCCTTCTTCTATTTACATCAAAGAAAAAATGTTGTGTGGAATGCCGTTTGGCAGGATCAGGACCAAAGATACATAGGTAGGCAGGACTGTGATAAAATATGGAGTCAAATGATAAATTGAATTTACTCTGCACTTGTGACCATCTCCCCTGATTGGCTCACCAATCTGTCTTGCTTAGGGCTCTTTTTGACATTACAAGCCATAAGCAACTTCAAATACATTCCAATTTTCTTTTCTAAAGCAACATGTCATGTCCTTTCTTCTCAGAATTATCCTAACCCAAAGCTTACGGCAAAAAAGTTTCTCTTTTACATAAAACAGAGTTTTAAGGTTCAGTTTTTTATTACTGCTTCTGGATAACAGGTGTGGATTTATACATACAAAGCACGTAATTTATGAATTTTGATAAGAATTAGACTATCATGATTTCAGTGTGCAAAGAAAATACTATTTAAGTTTAAAAAAGCAAATATATGCAATAAAGTGTATGACCAAGCAGACTGAACATGGTTTGTTAGGTGGTGGAGTGATAAAGCTGCAAATGATATGATAATCAACACATTTTGCCTTTTCTTTGCTTAGAGTGAAAAAATATTCTTCAGTTTGTTTTTCTTGCTGTGGCTCACAGACAAAAATCCTAACTATTCATGCCACTGTGTTCATAATTCTGTGAAGGTGTTCAGAGGAGCTTCACATTAGCTAAAAATAGAGAATTCCAACTTCCAGATCAGTCTATACACTTGTGTTTGGGCTAACAAAATGTTATGGTAATAGTGTAGCTGGAAATTGTGAGCCCGCTGGAAACAGAATCAGTGAGGACCTTTTGTTCCTTTCTGGTTTAGTCTGCTTATCTGTTATAAAGTTGAGATAAACAAGATGTTAGAAACATTTTGCAAAATCCGCTCTGAATTTGATGGGATATTATATCAACTGTACAAGGGAGTATTTTCATTCATAACACAGGTAGGTGTTTATTTCAGAGTAACTTTGTGTGTAGACCTCATGAATATTTACCAATAATCTTTCTCTTCATAAAATAAGATGTTACCTTTTATTACTAGCTTTACATATAACACTGTAAAGCAGTCTTAATGTGAACTTCTAATACCACTTCATGCTGGATAACACCTGTATGTTACAAACCTGCTTAATTCCACAGTATAATGTTTTAGCTTACCTTAGCCATTTCAAGCAGCTTTTTTGCTAAACATGAACTTTATCTCTGCCGTTGGGCCCAATAGAATGACTGGAACATACAAGATTCAGAAACAGCTGTGGATTTTCTATCTGAGAAAATATGTACAACACTGCGCAATAACCTACATTCTTTCTACCCATGGCTCATAAAATTTTATGAACATGGAATATTTTATAAAGTATAGTTAGATTACATAACAATATTTAAATCTCAGTGGTGCCGCTACACATCATATCTGTGTGTCACTGTATGCTTTGCATATGTCTGTTTTGAAATCTATGATTTGCTTGCCCCTCTTTTTTTTTTTTTTTTTTTTCCCCATCCAGATAAACTGGAAACTAAGAAGCCTGCTGCTTGTAACAAGAGGTTAATGACACCCCAGAAATCATAATTCCTAAAAATGGTTACTCTAAGATGACCTGAAAATTAAATTTTAATCCTCAGATTTAAAACAATTTCAGTTTAAAACTCGGAGAGTATTTCACTTTCAGTCCACGACTTTGATGATCAGATTCCTTGTCAGATTCCTTTTAGGCATTCTCTGCACTTAAACATGCATGTTTCTCTGTTTTCACACTGAAGTTCAGTAGAAGCTCATTCTGGCCAGCACTAAAGAGAATTTCATGTCCCACATTCGTAACTAAACTGTAAAGGACAAACCACTTAATTCTGGAATTAAGGTCAAATGTATAGGGCAAATGGAGAGGGGGAAGGAAGGGAATATAATACTTTTCCTCCAATTCTGAAATGGTTGTCTTATGTTTAATTACATTTAAAGTAGTGTTCATACAATAAAAGTTAGATGCTCAGATCTTATGAACCATGTTTTCTCTTTCCCAAATTTCATCAAATGAGAACACAGAAGCAATGATGTGAGGTTTGTGTTATGGTAGCCTTTTACTGGTCTAGGAAGAGATGCCATTAAGTAATTTTAAAAAAGAAAGTAAACCGCTAGCATTCTAATAAAAAGATGCCTTCCCACTTTTGCAGTTCACTTTGGTGAAAAAACTGGGCTTTTCTTTCTTAACATTGTGCTGATATAAGCATACTTGACCATGGACATCACTTAACAAGGCATTGTTAAGGACCTAGTGAGTTGTTGATTCTAATAAATGCCTGTATAGTTTAGCAGCTGAGGTGGAGGACTGAGATCATGAGAGAGTAGAAATTTCAAGTAGCAGGTTCATTCCACAAAATATTATTTCTAAGGCATAAAGCTCAGTTCTAGAAATTAGGAAAAAATAAACATGCCATTAACGTGCTTTGTATCTGAGAATACTACCAAATACTCTTGTAGTAGGACCACGTATACCTGTAAACTCAAGAATTTATGAAAACAGGTACAAAAGCCATATAAACAGTATGAAAATATTATATACAAAGTGCATATGGATTTAAGAGCATTAAAGCCCTTTGTTGCTGTGTTCAATAACCCATACTTCATTTCCTTAACAGTCCTTTTCACAATAAACATGTATCCTCTAATGGTAATGAGTTACTATATGAAGAGGTTCAGCATGTAGTGAAGGCCTTATTCATTTTGCATAGAAAATTGCAACATCCTCTATATTTGCCTGAGTAGTTATTCCTAGAATTCAGAACTGTTCATTAAATTTATTGAATATCTTCTGTAATGTTTTACAAAGACTATTTCTGCAGCAAACCAAGAGTTCTACTCCTAGAAGACAAAAAAAAGGCTAAACAAAGAAACCGTCTCCCATATTACTTTTTGTATTCTTTTATCATTCCTATATCTTCCTCACAATGTTATATTTCTTCTATCTTTTATTTTCCTTCATAATATCTTTTCTTCAAAGAACAGTCCTTGCAGATCTGATGGGATTCAGATAATGAAAGAATAAAGAGAAAACAAGCAAGACTTGTAAGCAATTAGTACAACCTGGTTTATTGCTAAGTATATAGGACTAACCTTATAAGTGTTTTAAAAATCCACACGAGAAATAAATGTATGAATGACAGACTGCTCTATAAAATCCTGTAACTAAGCTTACAGTCTTTGGCATCAACCATAAATTCAAAGTGTGAAATGGGATTAGTTCATTCCCAGTGAATTAGTGTCTGTGTTAATAGAGTTCTAAGTATATAATCATATAAATGCCAGTAAGAAAAATCTTAAACAGGCTTTTGCTGTGCAGTAATTTCCAATGTAGACTCAGGAAACCAGCCAGATTCGTTCACCTTTGGGAGCAATGCTTCAGACTTCTCCACAGTTGGGCTTTCTGTCTTAACATTCCAGGCAGAAAAACAGGCAGGTCATGGGTTTTATCAGGCTTTGTCAGATCTTTAAAGCATTATGACTTCCTTAATTTTTTTCTGTATCGCTCTTGGATGCTTGCAAAGTAGAGTGCAGATGCCAAAACGAGAGCCTACAGAGGGTGTTTGATTTGGACCATAGCCAAATTCTCAAACTTGGTAGGACAACATCTCATCCAGAGAGTGATACAGTCCTCTACAGGTAAAGAAAACAAGCTTCAGCATTCTTGGTTTCTCGAACATGAGCCAGAACTGCTTGTGACTGTCTTGGTCAGCAGAATGGAGTCTTATTTAAACAATGCATTTCAGAAAATCATAGACTTTGTTTAGAGAGTTCAAACCCACTGTTTTCTCTTGAAAAGCCATCTGAGGCCTAAAGTTTTCAGTCTATGTGAGGCAGTCAGATGAGCTCTTTTGAGCTGCTTGAAGAGCTAGTGTACATTGCAATTTGAAATGTTGTGTTCCAAAACAGTTAAGCATCTGATTTCAGCCATAAAGAGCACTGCAGTTCAGATAGGGCTAATGTCTTATCGATGGCTTCCTTATTTTTTTATCTCATAAATATATATATACAAACTTATCTGTATTTATGCATTCAAATCAACATTAGAAAGTCTTCAGAAAGGAAATTCTAAATTACTATTAATTACCTGATTATAAGTCGTGGGGGAGGAATCTAGATTATATATGTATCCCAGAGAGAATGAAAGTAAGTGTGTAAACAGCCATCTGAAGTACTTGATTTTTATTTCTGTTTGAACTAGTAAATTATGTCTTTGTAAGGTAAATATTTTATTGAACATTAAGGAAGTGAGGTTTGTGATTTAACCATTAGGGGGAAAAATAACTAGTAGAATGACACACAAAATGACACATGCTAGTGGCTAAAAACTATTTACATCATTTTCTATCTAAAATTTCTGAAAATTTTGTATACACGCGATTCAGCTCTATTTCTATTTTACAGTCATTTACTATGTGAATATTTAAACACAAATATTGATGTCAGGAAAACAGTCTAATGAGAAAAAACATTAACAAATACTACTAGTTATACCAGAAGGAAATTCCAAATAACTAAGTCCTTGATTATAAATATTAGCGGGACAATCAGATTCTAAGTCTTTTCTCCCCTAGAAACATACAACACACATTTTTACATGGCTATCTAAGGCACATTATTGATTAAGAATTAAATAAAAGGCTAGTCCTTTATAGTAAATTGAGAAAATTTGTTGTATCTAGATGCAGATATAAAAAAACAGTTCTAACCTCTGACAAATTGCATCTAAAAGTCCTTATATCTGTCCTCTGGCTGAGAAGCAAGTCTAGTATGCATAGTTCAGGTACTGAAATCAACACTGTTAGGTGACATGAACAAATCGGATTCTTTACTTGGTTTCAAAATCAAAGAAAGTTTTTTTTGGTTTAAACATATTTTGGCAAAATTTTTTTTTTATCAACAAAGTCTTAAAATTTCTGTATTCAATTGTTCCATTTTTTAATTTAAGAGATGAGGTATAATGTCACCAATAAAATAAAAATTAGCCTCTAAAAAAAATTTTACTGTGAAAATATTGAATGTTTTCTATCAAATACAGTTTTTCACTTCATAATTCTCTTCTAGTAATGTTAACATCATTATCTTCTTTTTGTGAGAAATGAAGAGAAAAAAATCTGCTTTCCGGTCATGGAAAAATGCAAAGTAAAATAGCAGTCTTCACCAGTCCTGCTGGCAGACATGATAAAACAGAAATTCAGAAGCAATCCTGTCAGAGTAATTACCTTTTTGCAAGTGAAATTCTGGGTCTCAATCTGTTTTAGCAAGCACTTTATTTTGATGAAAATTTAATTTATCACACATTTCTCAATGGAATAATCCTTAATTATTCTGAATTCCACTATTAATCAAAACATTCAAATTCAGCATTAATTTCTTTCACATTTGCTGATTGGTCTGCTGCAAACAAATCCTTCAGTATGTTTCTGAATTCCCAGTTTCCACCAGCTGTTTCTACAACTCATATCCAACGAGTGACAGCTGGATAAACTAATAGTATGTCACAAAGAATAAGGAGCTTATTAAAGCTGTACTTTCTTTTCTTGTGTACAGTAGCACTATGGAGCTTCCTTAGGATACATAATGAATAAATCAAAATAATCAAACAGGGAAGGAATTAAGAGTATGCAAAAGCTCATGAAAAAGGAGATCCTCTGAGGTTTCCCAACCAGTCTCAACCTCAGGATTTTTCAGATGCCCCAGTGTCTCATTAATCCTGGTCTTTACCTATTTTTCTAGCATTAGCCAAACTCTACATTTTACATATAGTTAGAAAATGAGACTATGAGATATATTGCAGTTAAAATATCAAGGTAAATAATTTCTTACCCAGTATGTTTATCCTTTGACAATGTTTCAGATTAATACCTCTACATTATTATCTCCCATCAAAATTTCAGTGTGTAGAGAATCTTCTGTTTTGAAAAGTTTAGAGATATCTGTGGTGATATGGCAGATTGAAATTTTCACAAATATAATTATATTCACACAACTCCAAAGATATATCAGATTTCAGAAGCCATATCAAGCTCAAGAATCTGCAAAACTGCTGGAAAGTAAAAAAATGGAAATGGAGACTAGAATAATAGGATCATTGGGTCATAGAAGTAGATATAAAAATTAACAGGTTAAGCAAGAACACTAGCATAACCATGATCAATTATTGTAATATTAGATGACTTTGATTGGCTTCTCTTACAAGCTTTAAAGACCTGTATTACCTGTGTAGCTATTGCTTAATTGCTCTCAAGAAATATTTGGAAGGATAAGACAATCCCTTTAAAGACAAGGAAAGAAAAATGAGGATAAATTTGCATCAAAAATATTCTTTATGGACAAAGGGAAATCCTCTACATTGTAAGCAAATCAATTCCATTTGTTTTCCTTTACACGGTTGTATTTTTGTTCAAGGTGTACTGCATTTTTATAGTTATTAAATGCTGGAGAGCATTGGGTTCTACATTTAGATGTGAAAGAGGTCAGATGCTTCAAATGAAACCAGAAAACCAGGCTGAATTGCAGAGGACACAGAAACAAGCTATTGCATTAGAAAATAAAAAAGAAATCACGAATGCCTTTCCATATGTTTTGTCATTTACTTAGATCAGATCACAGTCCCCTCCAGTGAATTTAAGAGGTCTGAAAATGGTTGAGATAGAACATAATGCTGAAGGGTTGCACTAATAAACTAAAAAATATAGATGTGAAAGGATAAAGAATATGAAGTGCGAGAGCTGTGGAGGAAGGGAAAACGTTCTTCCTCAGGCAATACATAACACAGTGAATGAAAGCTGAAGAGGACACAGAAATGACAGGAAAAAGGAAAAAAAATATCAGGTCACTGACAATGCAACACACAATGTCTGGAGAATATCACAGACCAAAAAATTGAGTCATAAATTGATTTGACACTACTGGTTTGCCTTTAATATTAAACCCACAAAGAGACCAAAACCTTACCAGGCATAAATCAGTGATGGTTAGCTTGGATTAAGGTATCTCCAGTTTTCACTAGGGGACATTCTGAGTCCAAGGTTTTGGAAAAGAATTAAGGATTTGAAAATAGAGATGCAGCCATTTTGGATTTTTCACTTCAGCCATCATTTGAAAAAAGTGATACCTCAGAACTGTCCATGACTTCGGATGTGAAAAAACACTCAGTGTTTCCAGTTTTTAAAAAGACAGACAAACAACTAATTCCTGAGAGGAGAGGGCAGGATGCATGACCCTGGATGACAGACTTCTTTAAAACTAATTATTTTGGTGACTTCTGATGTAAGTGTGGGAATAACTGAAGACATACGTTACTCCTATCTCTCACTTTAACTTTTACTTCCTTGTTGCCTGAAATAAATATAAAAGGGCAGCACCCTTTCACTCTCCAAAACTGGCAGTGTTGCTGAGCACTGAAAGGGTGATTCTGATTGTAGCTGCTCTGTAACTTCACTTATATCAAACCAGAGCAACAGTACTGCTACACTAGGGCACCAAAGTCAGTCACAGAGCAAGATGCAATAAAGAGCAGCTATTGAGAGTGAAGTACCAACTCTTAGGATAAGTTACCTGATGTTTTGTTCAGTCTTCAGTTCTGTTCAGTTTTCAATTTTTTTCAAGCAGTGGCACTTCCTGTCCTTCTTGCAATAGCTGCTCTTCAATCTACTTAGTCTCACCAGGACACTTTTCTTTATTTTGCACAGACTGGGAGTGGAAAGGTTCAAGTGTGGTGTTTTGTCCATTCATGACAGTAACTCCACAAGGGCAATCTTTCAGTGCTGTACTGATGTCATCATTGGTTTAGTCCAGAGCACAAACGGCCGCACAGCAAAACTATTGCACTGCAAACTCACTGCAGTCCAGACTTCAGCAGCTCTCCCACAGACAGCCAAAAGATTCTACTATCCAGCAACTGTCCAGAAAATTATCATCATCCTACTCTGCCTAGTATGAAACCACAGAATTATATTCTTATCAGACAGAGTTCTTCCTAACTTATTATCCCAGACTACCTTTTAGAAAGCTGTTAATGCTAATTAACAGTAAGTCACTGGCTTTTTAATCAAAGTTGGATGGAAACCATAATATCTGCAAACAGTTAACCAGGTATTTTATGGTTAAAATTGTTAAAATAAAATTTTGAAAAAGTTAAAATAAAACTCAAAATAATAATTTTAAAATTGGTCTTACCTATATCTCTGTAAAACTTGACTCTTTCTTTTGAATAATAAGCTCATTTGTAAAATTCACCCCTTTTTTGCTACTTCTTACACTATTTTACTGAAGTTGTTAAATATATAAGATGTCTTGGTGTCAATTTCCACTTTTTGCAGTGCATTTCAAGCACTGTTTTTTAACTCTGGGAATAAAAGATAAACATGAATGAAATTGTAACAATTTCATCTTGAATCACATTCTTGGTTCAAGATTTGTTGATCAACTGTTTTAAACTTTCAGGTGTTTAGCTGTGTAACTGTGAAGGTTTATAATTTGGAAGCGAAGGATGCCTGTGTAAAGCTCTTGAATTTCTTCCAAAGCAATGTGTTTAAACTGACTTTTTCCTAACGCAGGGTCTTTAATCACTTACTGGTGAGGATATAAAAGATAAAAAATGTATCTTCCATCTGTTGCTACTGCCTGCCTACTGCAAAAAGAAAAAAAAAAAAAAAAAAAGAAGGCAAACGGAATTCTAGTGTTGTTTCCCCCTGTAATAATATAAGTTAAACTTCTATGGAGAATAAAGTATTCACAAATGCAGGATATGGATCCTTTCATCACTTAGCTCTTTCAAGGCAGAGTCTTGTACTGAATAAATGAATGATAAGGGAAACATGCTTTTTATGAGTTTATGGGGCAATAAAAGTAAAAAAAAATATGGTCTCATAAAATCAAATATCATTTTATTTAGTTACAGCTTGCCCTATGCTTAAGTAGATTTTATTTTTATACACTGAAGGATTATTTAGAATAGTTTCACTGTGAGGAGGACCAAGCAGTGGAGCAGGTTGAGGGGTGGTACAGTTCCCATCTTTCCAGGTTTTCAAGACCTGATTGGATAAAACTCTGAGCAATGTGGTCTGCCAACATTTCTGGCCCTGCTTAAAGCAGGAAGGTGAGATGGAGAGATCCTGAGCTCCCTTCGAACCTGAACTGATCATCAGCTTTGTGAACCTGTGAATTGTCCATAACGCAGTGCCCACAATAGTCGCAACATCTTTGCATTTCGGTCAAATCTCAATCCTTGTTTAAACAAATTAGCTAACTGGAAGTCAGAATAAGTTATCTGTTAGCATCCTGCATGATTAAAAAAGGACAGTCAAGATCCAGAACTACCTATAAGATTCAATTCATTTTGGCTTAGTGGGGCACCTATCCTTCTTTAATTTTTTAGTTTGTTGTGTTCTTGGTAACATGGTACTTGCTTCAGATGGGAGAATTTTTGATGGACCCTTTCCATTATGTTAGCTTTTATTGTCTCTCCTTTCTTTTTGTAATATGATCAAGTTGTACTATATTATCTTTTCACATCTTGTCCACATAATTCAATAACGTTCAACTGATTAACTCATACATATCATATGATTTCAGCTACTGGACACATTTCAGATATTTTTGTTGTTCCCCAAAAGGTTTATTTGATTTGGGTTTTTTTGACATTCAAAGAAAGAATTTGAGACAGAATGTCTAGAAAAAGAAGCAACATCGGTAAGTCAACCTGTGTCTTGATGCTGCAACTCAGCTTTCTAATTATTGTAAAGTCCAAATGGTTGGTCCTGGTTCATTGATACCTTTTGTTTCGACACCATACCTTAACAATATTCTGGTATATTGGTTCACCTCCTCCCTACCACAAAGAAAATCAGTAGGCATCACACTGAAATAGTATCCTGAAGCAGTTTGTAATGAAAAATTCCTGTGGTGCGCAATCAGATACTTCGACAAAGAGGAAGAACTACAATATCAAGAACTGACACTGTACCAATTAAAATTCAGCTCATGCAAAATCTCTTCTCCCCTCTGAAGTTTACTTGGTTCAGAGTGTTTCTCCAGCAGACACAGTACTGGATGATTAACATATCAACCTCACAGTGTAAGAATTGACTTAGTTATGAAATACATGAAAGCTATACAAATGTTTCTGCCTTAAACTCTTCATTTAACATTTCTCCATATGGCAGATGAGCCGCAAAATCTGGTGCAAAGATTCTGATTTATTGATGTATTTCATTCCACAAATGGAATTTGTAGCAGGTGTGCTTGAAAGTCAAGGAAGCATGAGGAAAGCAAGTTAAACTATATGCTGCATGACACATAATGCCAGTTTCCAGTGCTTATTCTGAGAAAATTTCATAAGCTTGTAGACAACCTATGTTGGAAAAATAAGGGCAGACAGTCCATTCTTTTTGAAGAAATCTAAGTGAAAAAACGAAACAAAACAAAACAAAACAAAAAACCCCTAACCAAGTAGCAGAGAAGATTCAATTAATAGAACATCTGGTCATTTTTTAAAAACATTGAAACATCTCTTCTGTAATAGGAAAAAATAATCTGAAGTATCAAAGCTCTGTCCTTTCTTTAATACTGTTCCCAAAGCTATGTTCAGATAGGCCAGGTTGGATGGGGCTCTGAGCAGTCTGGTCTAGTGAAAGGTGTCTGGCCATGGCAGATGAGTTGAGCTAGAGGCTCTTTAAGGTCCTTTCCAACTTAAACCATTCTATCATTCTATGGTTCTGTAGTTGCAATAACTTTACATTCACAGAACAAAATATGAGTCTTCAAAAGTTTAAAACCACAAAAGACATTGAAACCACTCTCATAAGATTAATTTACACCTCTCATATTAGTGACATCATAAACCAGGATCAATCTGAACGCTTTTACATGAGTTTTCATGATGCCCAAGTTAAGGTTCTTGCTGTGATTTGACCTCCTGAGCAAACCTTTTTCTGATTATCCATGGAAGTATCAAAAACTAGCTAAGCCAGTTGATATTTTAAGCATGCAGCACTTATCATTCCAGCACCAAAGATAGGCTTGAGTGAGAAAGCAAGTAGTATTTGTAGCTTCATTATCACTCCAGAATTTTTCTATCTTCAAATCTAGTTTCACACAAAGAAAAATATGCATTAATCTCACATATGAATTGTGATTGCCAAAATGTGCTTTAAGAGTGAAATGTACGATTCAACATGGCTAGAAGATTCATGCTGAAGCAATTCTTTTTCATATATTGTAGCTGCAATCAGCTTCACGTGAGAAAGTTAGTTGATTGAGTGGCCAGTCAGACCTGAAAAAAAGAAAGTAGACATCTATGCCTGTCAGCTTGTATATAAGAGTCAAAAACCAGCCCAACTGAGCTTGAAAACAAGGGACCAAGTTATGAAAAAACTTTGTTTTTATTATGTCCAACCTCCTGCTTTCCACCGGTGTCCTAGCTGACCTCTGATGGCAGCACTGATGTAGCTTTCACAGCCTCCCTCAGGACTTTAGCCATTGGGCCCATACAATTCAAAATCTTTTCTTAATGTCTAGCCTAAACATTTCCTTCCTTAGCCTCAGGTCACTGATCCTTGTCCTACATCTTCTGAGTCTGTGAATAATGTCCTCCATTCAATTTCCACTGCTGTATTGCAGGCATGAGACTGAGAACAAGAAAAGACAGGAAAAAAAAGAGCAAAAAAGGTCTCTCTAGTCTAAGCCCATCCCCACTTCAACTTTCCCACAGACTGTGAGTTACAACAGAATTATCAGTGTTTCCATACTTTCAGTTTTATCAGACAGTTGTAAAGATCAGCCTATTGTATAGTACTATTAAAGTAACATTACCCTGGTTTAAACAAAAATAATCAATAGATGAGGCCCATCAAGCACTGACAAGGAGCCCTTTCCCTTTTTTCTCTTATGAATTACTGGAGGGGAGCCAGCCAGCCAAATATACTCTAGTCTAAAAGAGTTTTTAATGAAAAATCTTTGCCATGTAAGCTTGAACACTGCTGTTAAGGCTGAAAAAAAAGAAGATAAAGTACTCTGTCATGAATTTATGTAAGGCAATTAAAATTCATTTCCACATTGTATAAACAGATGACAAACTGGTTGTTTCAAAAAATAACACAGGGATGAATTGAACTACAAAGCTTAAAGAATTAACCATTTGCATTAGGATGCCAAGGGCTATGGAAATTTGAGTCAGATCACAGAGGTAATGAGCCAGTGGGCATACTTCATTATTCATGACAGTGGACTCACAGTTGGGGAAATACTGTAAAATATAGATCACTAGGACCTGATATCACTATCTGCTCCCCCTCTAACCCCTCCGCAAGAAAAAAGAAAGACAACAAAAGAGCATTCCAAAAAATCACATCCAGTGATTCTGTGATTCAATGAATTGCAACTAATGAATGTTGGTTATTTATCCAGCATTTTACTTTGAAGTATTTAATCCGCTACAAAACTCTATTAGGAATTTCAAGCAGCAAAGAAACTAATCATACCTGAACAGAAAACAAATTCTCATAGACAGTCAGGCTTCTTATGTTCATGTGGTATTGCCTGAGCCCAACCCATGTGGGAACAATGTATCAGAGTGCAGTCGTTTAACTAAAAAAAAAAAAAAA
>WBMY01015150.1:876571-897899 GCA_013397315.1 Donacobius atricapilla
CTCCCGGGGCCTCCCGGGGCCAGCCGGCCCCTGGGCCCGGGGCCCTCCCGGCCCGGCCGCGATGTTACCTCATGGCGCGGAGTCCTGGAAAGAGGGCGGGTCTCCCAAGATTCCTGTTTTTAAGCGGTGTCCCAGAGGGTGTACGTACACCTTTTACCTGATTGGCCAGCTTAGCTGTTAGTTCCAAAATAAATTAACAATTGGTTTTTCTTACCATTTATGCTAAACCAATACAGCTGTTTATTCAACCCTTCCTGGATTATCAACCACATGTACAGGGATAATGACACCACCCCCCTATGATTTCTGACTGCACATTTCAGCACTGCCTATTCCCTGTATCTGCACAAAGATAAGGATACCATATGTTGGTTTTGCAAATGCCCAGAAAAGTTTGTTCCTGTGTCAGTGCTTCAGACAATGATTCAATATGCCAAAAACTCTGCTGTTTCTATAGATGCAAAATTTGAGAGGGAATTGCAGGAAGATTTATCGTTCAGGTGCAAGTAGTTCTCTGCCAATAACATACTGAATAAACATAAAGATGTTTTTCATCTCTTTTGCCAGTTATTTCACAGCTGTAAAATTTTGTTGTGTTGTGCGGTGTCTTAACAATATCACAGTATTAATATACAGCGCCTGGTAATCTGACTTACTACATCAACAGCTGTAAAATGGTTTTGGGAAGTTACAGAGCTGTCATTTTTCACTTTAGATTGACTATTTTCCTGTAATAAGAAGTCTTTCTATGTAAAGAGTATGGTACCACCCTTAAATGAAACTTGAAATGTATTAGCTCAGCACAACCACGAAGTTTGACATAGATTTTCTCCCAGAACACAAATTTTAACTCTAATTGCATTACAGCTTTATTAATTTCCCAATGTTTCCAGCATGGTTTTATTGGCATACTTTTGCAAGTCATTAATTGTGCATTCTGCCACTCTAGTTTTAATGACATTGTAATTTATTCCAAGACTGCTAGAGAAATGAACTGTACAGTTTTCATTAAATGGCTTGAAAAAAGTAATAAACACACAAATAAACACTTAATAATAAACAGATTATTTACAAATATTTCAAAACAATGGAAATATCTCTTGAGACCACAACCAAAGAAAAAGACAAAATACAAGCGGAAGTTTGAAGTCCAAAATTTCTTTTGTGGGGAAAATAAAACATCCTAAATCTTATCAGAGCTTTCCATTAAATTATTTTTCTCTTACTTTAAACTATAGTACCAATGGAAACCTGAAATTCTATTTGTTTTAAACTATTTGTTCATAATACTTCCTGGCCTTATAAATACAAACAAACCCTTGAAAATCTCTTGTGTATACCTCTAGATGTTATTCCTTTCTCATGGCATATGAAATATTAAATAATACTAATAGAAATTTCAACTTTTTCTTCTGAGTGTGGAATTCATTTGATAGAAGCATTCAACAGAAGTACAAAAATAAAAGCAAATTTTAAGTGGATGGAATAACCCAGGAAAACCTAGTAAGGTTCATCTCAAGACCTGGTAAGGATGAAAAAAATGTAGCTAAAAAAGACTCAAAAGAAACCTTTCAGGCTACAATGAAGGCAAACTGAAGAGTTGGGCTGGGAGAAATACATTTAACTAAACAAATACAGTCAAGCATCTGCACACCAGCATTGAACAGAATGGAGAGGGTAGGAAAAAAAATAAAAGACTTGAAAGCCTTAAAGGACTTAAAAGTTTAAGGGATTTAAAATGAAAGTTAGCTAAGAATTTCAGCTTGAATACTGCTTTATTAATTATTTTTAGTTATACTCCCTCCTTCTATTTTTTCCTTCCTCACATCCTTCCTTTATTCATTTTGTCTTTTCTTTGATATGGCATTGATCTGGAATAGATCCTCTTGTTTCAAAGTGTCCCTTCAGAACATCAACTTGTATCTAAATAAAAATAAACTGGACAGCACTGCAGCCATTCTGGGGGCTAAGTAAATTCAGTGTAAGAAAAGTGACTATACATGTCAGCAAATTTCTCAGAGTCAGTGTAGCAAAGTAATTTTGTGATTACTGCCTTCTCTGGGTCCATTTAGTCCTACACAGAAAGAAGGTCTTCAAACACCTTTCGAGAAAACAAAATATGAGTTCTAGGCTTTTAAATTAGAGTTATTTTTGATCAGTGGAGAAAGAAAGGATGGCGAGATGTAATAAGTCCATGACATCTATTTTCTCTTGATTACCGGCACATCTTTTATAATCTCCCTATATATTAAAAAAAGAAAAAAAAAAATTCCCTGAAGTCTACAGTTTGCATAAAGCTCTAGAATCTTCCAAGTGTCTGGATTCTGCCTGAATTTGGTATTGGACTGTACTGGTCTGTAGGCTACCTATTGCTACACATTTACATGACTATGTTAATATTGCATGTTCTTTCTATACCCTTATTGATTTCATAGGCACAACTTGATGCAGACATTTCTGGCTCCACCAATAATTTAGAAACATAGAATTATTTATGTTGGAAAAGACTTCCAAGCTCGTTGTGTCCAAACATAAACTTAAGACTTCCAAATCCATCACTCAACCATGCTTCTAAGCATCACATCTAGATGTCTTTTAAATATCTTCATGGATGGTGACTCAATCACTTCCCCAGGCAGCATGTTACAATGCCTGACCACCCCTGCAGTGAAGAAATTTTTCCTAATATTCAATCTGAACCTCCCTTGGTGCAACATGAGCCCATTTCCTGTTTTCCTGTACATTGTTACTTGGAAAAAGAGATTGGCCGGCCCCCTTTCAGGCAGCTGTAGAGAGTGATAAGGTTTCCCCGGAGACTCCTTTTCTCCAGACTAAACATCCCCAGCTCCCTCAGCTGCTCCTCATGAGATTTGTGCTCCAGACCCTTCACCAGCTTCATTGCCCTTCTCTGGACACACTCCAGACCCTCAACACCCTTGTAGTGAGGGGCCCAGACCTGAACACAGCACCCAAAGTGAGGCCTCGCCCACGCCCAGGTGAGGGGCACAATCCCTGCCCTGGTCCTGCTGTGTTGCTGATACAAGCCAGGATGCCTGCTGTCCACCTGGGTGCACTGTTGACCAGCACCCCTGCTTTTTAAAAGCAATGTTTTTCAAAGAAGACCTAATAGCATGTTTCTGGCCTACAACTTCTTAGGTGACATAATTTTGACACCATAATGATTTTTCACGAAAACTAATTTTCACTATCTTCAGATAAAATGTTGGAAGGACTTTTACTTCTGAAGTCTGAAGTGCTATGCATTAAATCCACCAGCTTATATGACCATTTCTCCCATTTCTACCTCCGCCTTTATTCCCAGTTTAGTGCCTGAGTTTTTATTGCCTATGTCCTTCCTGAAGTCTAGCAATAGTAACATATTGTAAAGTTTTTTCTTGATAAAACACAAAGTATCACATTATATCTCTATTCTGTTTCCTTCAGGCTTTTTCTGATAGTGTCTCAATTGCTTTTGAGACACTTGCTCCTGTCTTTGAAGAAACCTTATTTTCCCTCTTTATCATTTTGTGATCCTTCACAAAAAGGTTAGTTTTTGCTTACTGAGCACCTGTTGGGCAGTAGAGTGTCTTCTGTCACTGGCATGGCTTCTTCACACATGAAAATTTCAAAATCCCTGAATTCTTTCCTGTCAGGCTACACCTTATAGTTTCCTAATACTGTTCTCATATTTCCATTTGCCTTGAACTTTTTCAATGTCTTTTTTTCTTCTTCTTTTTTTCTGTTTATTATGACTCTGATTCCCTTTTCCTTATCTATTATGGCCAGTATTATCAACACCACTGCTTATGTCATTTATTCATTTTAGCTATTCATACTTTCTCTTTTTTTCTTACATATCTTTTGGTAATCTGCAAAATCCTGCCACTCACTTTAGATGGCATCTACGTTTCACTAGAATGCATTTTATAAGAGTTTGCAAAAAGAATGCATTATAAATAATATGCAACATTATTTATATTCTTTTTCCTAATTTTGTGCATGCACCAGCTGCTGTCCTTGTGAATGGAGTTATTAGGAAGCTAGAAGTGTCAGAAGACAAAAAAGCAAGAAATTTCAATAGGAAGATATTTTTAAATCATCTAAAAGGCCAAGGCACAAAAAAAAAAAAAAANAAAAAAAAAAAAAAAAAAAAAAAAAAAAAAAAAAACCAAACCAACAAAAAAAACCAACCAAACAAAAAAAATCCACCCAAAACCAAAAACTGAAATAGATTTCTAGCTATTGAAAATAATAGACATTTAAGCCCCTATCTAAATTTTTAGAATTTTGGGGAAGAATTAATTACTCAAAGGAAGGCTGTATTTGATGAGTTGTCTAATAACATGCTAAAATAATTTCTAAGGGGGTTATTTTTTACCTCCTATCATTAATTCAGTTGCAGCTGTCTCCCTCCTTTGTAATATTCAAGCTCTAATGCTTTTCCTCTAAATTCTATGTTTATAGGGATGACTTTTGTTTTCAGGAATATTGTCTCATTTGTGAGAAGGAAAGAGAGTATATACAAGAATCTTCTGTTCATGCATAGCACATCAATCTTTCCTTGTTTTATGGTTCCTACTTGTGCTTCTAGAGAGTAAACCATTACTAGACCATTCAGAATTAAAATATCATTTATGTTTTAAATCTTTGCCAAAATGTCTTTCAATCATCAAGTTTTGTCTTCATAAAAGGCTTTCAGGTTTACTGAAAAATTAAAATTTCACAGTATTCATTGAAGTGCTTTTGAGAAAGACAATTTCCTGAAGGTATAAATCCAATTACATAGTTTCCATGAAATTAGCATACTTAAAGTTAACTTGCTTCCTGAGGGCATCATTTTTTACATATCTGAAAATCAAAGAACATGATACAGTAAAATTTACAATAAAGTAACAGGAAGACCAATTCCAGATACTTATATGATAGAAAATCTCATAGCTGTGGCCAAAATCTGTGATAGTTTCAATAGGATCAGATAGAATTTCTGATTGTTCCAAATTTGAATTTAACTGCTTTTTCATAAGTAATTTTTACTTCCTTAGAACAAATTGATCAGTGCATTAGTTATAAAGTAGAACATGATAATATATTATTCCAATAGAAAATTTTCTAGGAATTAGAAAGAATTAAACACCAGGACAGATCATTCGCAAGAGATCAAACAAACTGTTCTGATTTAAATAAATGTTCATTAAGGTCTCCAAGATTCAAACATATATCCAAACTAATCTAATTGTCTTTCATATAGTTTTTTTCATTCATATCTAGAAGGCCAGGTATTGAGATCCTATTGAAAGGCATGTGATGAAGAAGGCTTTGAAAGGAAAAATTTTCAAAAAAACAATACCAAGCTAAACTGATATCTGATGAATTTTTAATAAGTATCAAAAATCAACTCCCCTTTCAAGGAATAGAAAAGTGTACATTATATGGAAAATTAATAGCTATTCTTTCAGGTAACTGTAGAGAACAGTGCAGTCCCATTAGAGCGTCCATAGACTAAACAGTGGCTAAACAACCCCAATTCATCTGATTACTCCTCGTAAGACATTTTTTGTACAACCTTCACAGACTCTGCTGCTCTTCTCTGGACATGAGAATAAATGAAAGTTTTTACATAATTGCAGAAAAAACCCAAAGATTCAGTTGGATGATAAGAACTTAGTATCTTTTGAAGAAAAATAAATGCAAGGGCAGAAAAAAAGTCATATACATCATTTATATTTTAGACCTAGAAAATGAGATTAATTTAGTGTAAACTTTATATGGCTGAAATTAAAATTCCAACATCTAGTCAATTCTATCTTGCTTTCTATTAAATTTAGTGTAGTGAATAAGGTTTTTTAGGATTAATTTGATAAATGCTGAGATATATTTTTTAAGATGAAGCACATTATAGCCAGATTCAATTATAGCTCATGTGGTATGACTGTTGTATGAGACAGTACACCTGACCATTGTCCAAATAGCCTTAGGAATGGATCATTACCATAGTAATCTTTATGTAAGAATATCTCCATTCTTCACAATGAATCTGTGAAATCTATTATATGCACATATGTTATCAGTTCAAAATTAGACTACAGATATTTCTGAGGCTGTGTGGAGAGAATGGTATCAAACACCAAGTTTTTGGAAAAAAAGCAGCAGAAATTCTCTGTGTAAAAAACACTTTATTGTTCCTTATAGGTCTTTAACAAAAACTTCCGATTTGGACCTGAAATACATCAAAATGTGGGGGCTTTGCAAGGTCTGATTTGGGTTAATTTTATGTTTTTTACAGGTTAACCAAAACTAACTCTTCATGCACTAAAATGGATAATTTCTCATCCACTTTTCTGTAAAAGGGAAAAACAAGCAAGCAAAATTTACTTATGTGGAATCTCTGAAAAATTCAAGAGGAATAGTTTTAGATGAAAGTAATTTTGAGGGTTTTTTTTTTTTTCAGAAGTTAAACTTGAGGCAGAACAGACCATGTTTCATTTTATCCTAAAAAATTGTGACATTTTAATAATTATGATAACACGCTGATCATGACTCATTGTAAGGGTTTTTTTTATGTGCTCACAGTTTATAAGGCCATTAATCAGCTCTTGAGCCACTACTTTTCAGTTTAGTCATCCAGAAAAATATATCATGTGATTTAAAAGAATATGATGGATACAGATATATAAATGAGTAACCTGGACACTGTACATTAGGACAGAAATTATTGCCTCCAGGAGGCAATTTTAAACAAAAATGTGATCAAATCCAGATATCAGAGGAAAGGAGAAAAATCCTCAGCTTTTCTACCTGGTAATTAAATTCCAGATCTACAGATCAAACAATTGATCCAAGATCAGCACACATCCCAACTTCTCCATACAGTACATCAAATTAACTCTTTTTTCATAAACATATCTATTCCATTTCTATTAAGTGAAATCTTAATTTTTTACAGTGTTCAGTTGTTTTTTGGGGGAAAACACTCTGCAATAAAATTTGGACCCCTGTTGAATCATAGCGATGGACGCAACTTGTTAATGATGCAAAGGTTCTCAAATAAACTTGATGCCCATCTTAAATTTAAACTTTAATGGCAGTGTTTAAATCCAAATCTATCTCAAAATACCTGCAGAAGCAGGAGGAATTCTAATACAATGTTTTGTAACAGATAATATAGAAATACAGAAGTTTATAATATAGGAAGCCAGGACAGAAATTCCTTTGTTACAGTGTCCTTTGCCGTACTTTAAGAAACACATACTATGGTCTCCTTTGTGGAAAGTTATCAAGATCCATTTCCATGGAAATGGAAACTTATCAAGATCCATGGCTTTCCTGTTAGAAGACTGTTTCAAAATCTCGCTTTTCTGATAGTTAAAAATTTTGAATCATTTTTTACTCTGAACTGATTTATATGTAATTTACTTGCCTTTGCCATACATGTACACAAAATAAGCATGTACTTCGGTCAGTACATTCTCAGGGGCAATAAAAAGTCAGAAAATCTGCCTACTCCAAAACCCTAAAACGTCTTTTCGCAGTTGTTTTTTGATGCTGAAGGAGAGACATGCAGAACAAAAAATCAAGTTAGTATGCATGTTTCCAACTCTGCAGCATTTTCATAACCATCTCATATGCTTTGTTCCACTGTTAGTCAGACACTAAGACAACAAGCCCTCCCTTTTTCTGAGAGAATGTTACGGATAATAATGTGTCCTTTTTGTAGGAATAGGTGACTCCTACTGCAGTAAATGTTGCCAATGTAGGAGACAATACATTGAGATTATTATCTATTTTACCATATGATTGCCATGTTCAGAACAAACCCCCAAAGAGGTACTTTATTACCTTTCTGTAGTTCACCTGGAAGAGTAGTTCACTGATCATGTATCACGAATTATTATTGGCAGTGTGATGCCCAATTTTGCAAAGTTAATTTATACAATATTATATTTGCCTTTGTAGTTCTGTTCTGGTTCTTTCTTTTTCTCTCAAAGAATGGTCTTTTGAAATTAAGTTTTAGTAACACCAAAGCATCTTGCTCATCATAATAAATCATTCAGTCATAATTATTGTTTTTATAACAGATTTTTTTTCAAAATGGACAGTTGAAACATTTCAAAGTATTGAGTGTGAGTCTCAGAACATATTGCTATTTATATTTCCCTGAAAGTTCTGCATTTTGAACTTCATGAGGATAGAACTGGATCACTAGAGTAACAAATTAAGCAGCTGATAACTAGACCAGTTAGAGTGATTTTTCTTAGAGAAAAGGCGTCTAGAAGTTCAATCAACTGAATGTATGTTTTGTTAGATTGAAGGCTAATAACTCAAGGAAAGTATAACAGGTTTTTCAATCTGCTATTTGCTTTGGCTTCCTAAATGTCAGGACCTGTTGGCAATAAGATGTACAATTATTCTGGGATAGATATAGTTTTGTAACATCACTGCCAAAATAATATTACAGCTCTTCTGAGCCACCAGTTCTTAAGGACAAATCTCAGTCAATACGCAAAGAGTTAGTTGGAATTGGAGTGTTTGGAGTGTAAATTTTATCCTGAAAGTTAGGTTGTAGATTATGAAAAGCTATATGGAAAAAAAAAAAAAAAAAAAGCAGTTGTTTTTGTTTGAGTTTTTTGCTGCAGCTCTGCTTTTCCAGAGGCATACTGGTTTGTTATCCCCAAGTTTTTCTCAACATAGTGGAAGGAAGAAAAGTGGGGACCACCCCAGCCCCTCTCAGGCATGAACTCAGGCTTCAGAGACAACATATGCTTAGGAGGCCAAATCAAATTGGACAACTTTCCTGGAGTCAAGAAAAAAGAACAAAAATCAAAGTTAAATACTCCCCTTGAGGGTACAGAAGAACAATGTGCTCTGAGGGCTGGTGAAAAGAATGAAAACAATAAACGTTTTAACTCTGAGGGGAGTTTAGGTTTAATAGGTTTGAAACACTGAAATCTTGTGACACTCTTAAAGTGAAATATGACAAAAGTTTTCTCACTGGGCATACAGTTCTCAAAGGTCAGCTGAAGGTAAGCTCTTGACATTCAATTGTCTGCTTTTTTTTGTCATGCAGTAGAGAGAACAAAGGAAATCAAAATTTTCAGTGATTCAGAAGGTAAACTACTTAGTAATCAAAGTGCACTAAAATGTTCACTGAGAGAACGTTGAAAAAAAAGATAATGTATATGAGTGAAACGTCTTCATAACAAGACACCCTTGATCCTGAAAAAACATCCTAGAAACAGTATCCTTCAAAGGAGGAAAGAGCAGTGAAAATGGGCTCTGATTCATTGCAATAGGAGATGTCTGCCCACTAATTGGTTTATTGTAGTAGAGCTAGCTCCATATATTGGGAACATCTAAAGTACATGTAAATTCAGTGTAACAAGAAAAGATTGATCCAGACTCATAGGAAAGACAGACAAGTCTTTTTTCTGTCAGTCCCACGGTGATATCACTCCCTAGACTGTAACTGTTCAAAAATAAATGAAGTGAAAGGTGTCCCTGAAGTTTTACTGGCAATATAAACTAAACTAAACTAAACTAAACTAAACTAAAATAATAGCAAGCTGCTGTATCTAAGTGCAATGATATAACTATAACAAAATTTATTATATGTAATTATTTCATAATTACATATATGTGCTTATAATATACTTATTTTTGTAATATATACACATAATATGTATGCACAATATATAAATACATATTATTTACATATAGTTGTATGTATTTTATAATAATATATAATGATGTTATATTATTATGCAAAATTATGTTACAAAATATTTTTTGTAACAAAATGAATATGTCATGTGAACCTAAAATTATATTTAAAGAGCTTATATCCTGATTAGAATAGCAGAACTATATCATGAAATGCAAGTTCCACAAAGGTGGGTGAGGTTAAAGTATTGCACTAGACAAAAATTTCCAGTGGACCTGGAAATAATCTAGGAAAAACAAACAACCAAACTTCTTGAGGGTACTGTCAAGTAAGGTTAGCGGTCCCTGATGGGCTTACTCAGTTTTAATTTCTACAGAAAAGCAACACGCCTTTTGGAACACAAGAGTTCTTCCCTGAATTAACTGGTTTCTTTGCTCTTCGTTTATTTTGGCTTAGACTAGTCCAATGTGTGGCTCTTGATCAATCAGAGGTCTAGGCAATCACCAACCATATGAACTTCTTCACCCAGAGGGTGGTTGGGCCCTGGAACAGGCTCCCCAGGGAAGTGGTCACAGCACCAAGCCTGACTGAGCTCAGGAAGTATTTGGATAATGCTGTCAGGCACACGGTGGAATTCTTGCGGCTGTTCCTTGCAGAGCCAGGAGCTGGACTCAATGATCTTTTTGGGTCCTTTCCAACTCATGATATTCTGTGATTCTATAATTATATGGTTCCTCTAAAGCTTAATTTTCACTTCAAAGAAGAACAGCTGAAAGAGTCCCCTGTTACAAATATCAGAGCTAATAAAACTGCCTGCCTTCTAAATGAATTGTCAGTTTCAAAAAGACCCTTAATATTGTATGCATTTTGACAGGAAATGACTACTACCTTATTCTCACTTCAGTTTCTGATAGTCATAAAAGGAATTTAAATGAAACATGATTTTGTACGATGATAAATATTTATGTTTTAAATGTATGGGTTTGGCTAATTGGTTTTATTTGATGTAGGGTTTTTTATGTTCAAATTGGCTACTAATATCACTGTTGATTTTTTCCTTTTTGATATGTTATTGGGCACTAGATTTATTAGTGTCCTGTTACTCTTGATCCATAACAGTAAACCTGAACATGAGAGCAATCAAGAGCAGCCAGAGGAAAAAACTGGTTCATATTTCAAGCAAATGTAATTGCCACTAACATTTGGAAACCAGAAGATACACATATTTCCAAAAATTAATTAAAATTGAATAAATTAAAAAATTTCCTTATATTTTGAGGCCAAAAGTAATTCATGATCTTAAAAAGAATAAATGAATCAAGTTTTCTATGGATACTTACACGAATATTCTTGAAAATCCTTTTTTTTAGTCCACGGGTTTTAATATGGGCTGACGTTAACAGACTGCCTGGAAACCTTTTGCACTAGTATTCTGTTAGATAAGTAGTTTGTTCCAGGTAATAGTTAAAATATTTTAAATCTGAATCCCAGAGAAGATGATTCTCACTTTAGAGTGATTTTTTTAGTTCATTGCTGCTGCTTTCTCCACTATGAGAGTACTTGCTTTGTCAGGGTTATAAGCACAGAACTACAGTGAAAGTGCAGAAAAGAGACTGTGCAACAGCACTTGTGAAGCAATTTTGATGCTTTTAGCATAGTCTTTATAATTACACACACTGATTGATACAATGGTCTGTGCAAATTTTATCCCTGTATACAGGGTCATCCATTTGCATTGCAATTAGGACAACACAAAGAGCTGACCAGAGAGCATGAGATTGCCATAGCTGACTGACTGTGTACGCCTGAAAGAAAACTTTTCCAGCAAGAGCAGACTACTCAAGTAGTTTTCTGTCTGTGTGTAGTGGTACCTCCTCCCGCTCCTCAGGCCTGCTCTGTGATCTCAGGAGCTCCTGATAAGCCTTAACCAAACCAGCACAGTAGTGAAGAACCGCTTCAGGAAAAAAGGAACCATATAAGAGATTTGTCTCAGGGAGTGACTCTGCAACATTACACACTGCAGGTGCAAGTACATAGCTCATATACTGAGCAGCTGTCTTCCCTACTGAGGAAGAAACAGAGAAAGAAAAAAAGAAAACTCAATAAAGCTTAATACAATCAGAAATTAAAACTGGAAGTATTTATGAACTACTAAGTTGTAGAAAAAAATCCATATGCATGAAAGACTATTTTAATTGAGCCTTGTTATATGCAATTGTTCATAAAAATAGATCAGTGCGTAACAGCTTCAACTCCTGACCACATCAAGGGTTTATGGAGCCACTAGATGCTCCCAGGATAGTCTCAGCTCATGCAAAACTTCATGAACTCTTTGGGGGTCCATTTTCTCCAAGGTATTAGAAATTATTATGTAGAGGAACATGGATTGCTATTCTTAACTTGTGGTGGTCTTTGAAAACTAAATACACTAAAAAATTTTTTCTATATTTCTTACCATTTTCTTTCAGCTTCTTACTGACCTTGAGTTTACAGATTCATGCCTGGGATGGGAGAACTATGTTGCTAGCTTTCTTTTTTTTTTTTTTCTTTTTTAATTTTTTTTTATTCCTCTAGCAAATTCATTTATCACTCCAGTGCATTGGACCATCACAGAAGTATACAGAATTGCAATGTAAAAAAAACTGATTAACACCAGACTTCTTACCAACTGTAGCAAGCAGCTGATTAATGTCTGCAGTTGTTGTGTACCATAGTTTTATCAGTGCAAATCTATATGGACCATAATTTAGAATGTTTCTCCCATGCTTCATAATACTGAAATAAATTAAATTAAAAGTGAAAAATAATAAGCATCATAGTATTTAAAAAGTAATACCAGTTTCTTTATTAGTGACCTAGTTGCTTACAAAAATGACAGATACTCATTAAAAAAAAAAAAGTCAACTCAAAGATTATTTTCATACCATGAATGAATATGCAAAAGCGCAATCAGAACACTGCTTGTGTGCCTCTAAATATAATAATGCTTCCCATAGAGGTGGGAATACAATCTTTCAAAATATTCTTGAGGTTTGATTTTTTCCAAATAAACCACAAATGGCCTCTCAGTATAGTTCCAACTGAAGGGCCAATTAGCTGTATTTTAAGATGTTTTCAAGATATTTTAATTTTTGCTAACTTTGTCAAATGCTCATTTTGTAAAACAGCTTGATTGCAGTTCCAGCTAAGGTTGATATAGATGTTTCCTTCAAGATATTTTTGACAGACATTTTTAAAGCAGAAATTTTCCTGCTTTTTTTGCTGATTTATCATTATAACTAATCACAGATTAATAAGATTAGCCATATACAGTTGAACATGAGTGTTACTGGCGAGAGTTTTCATTTGGACTCCTACGTACAGTAATCAAAGAAGTATCCATTTCACAATTAAAAATCTGTGACATGGACAACTGTTCTGATATCCCTCATGATTCCTGGATGCCAACACAAGCTTTCCTACCTGCAGCCTATGAATCTCTCTGGTTTTCTGTGCCTGGTACAGCTCATCCCTTTCTTTCTTCTTTCACAGAGGAGATATATAATGATACAACAGTCATTATATACCCTACAATAGGAGTGTACTTTCTTCCTCAGTTAGGCCATGTCCAGCAAGAGAAGAATGTTTTTACTCTAAGTCAAGGAAAATCCCAAGCTTTCTCCTTTTTGTCATTCAACGTGAGGAAAAGCAAGAAAAATAAATTGAAATATTCATGTTTCAAATAATTATCACAGGGGTTAGGAAAGGACTAGGTGTAGTTTAAGGAGATCTCTTGAAACATTGCTCTTTCAAGCACATAGTCCCTCATATTCAGAAATGTGGTAGAGAACCTCGTGCAACCTAAACTTGCCCTGACACAAAATCAGGCCTTGGATCCTTGGGTCCTGTCACTGGTCAACAGAGAGAAGAGATCAGTGCCTGCCCTTTCTCTTCCCCTCATGAGGAAGTTGTAACTGCAGTGAGGTCTCCCCTCAATCTCCTCTCCTGGCTGAACCAACCAAGTGACCTCAACCACTCCTCATGCAGCTTCCTCTCAATGCCCATCACCATCTTTGTGGCCCTCCTTTGGACACTCTCCAATAGACTGATTTTTTTTATATATTGTGGTGCAAAAAACTACACACAGTACTCGAGGTGAGGCTGCAGGCGTGTGGAGTAGAGCAGGACAATCACCACCTTCAAACAGCTAACAATGACACCAGGACCTGGTTGGCCCTTGCTGCCAGGGCACACTTCTGACTCGTATTCAACATTCCCCAGACTATAAGTACCTTCAGGATAACCCCACCCCAGGTGCAAAATCTGCCACTTGCCTTTGGTAATTGCCAAGACCTCTAATTTTCTCGATATTACGCTTAGCCATTCTGACAGGCTAGATCATGAACTGATTGGGTCTTTGCTCTAATGTGGTAGTGTTATGAACTGTGACAAAATATTCAAGATTCCAAGCAGGCTTGGTAAAAATATCTTTGTTGTGTTTCTCAGGAAGCGTTTTTGTAGGCTTCAATTGTAGCATATAAATATCCGTATTCTTTTGTGATGTTTTCTTCCACTTTAATTGAAGTGATTTTGTCTACAAGTTTTCTCTTTTTCTTTTTTTTATCTAGCTTTTTCTCTGTTAATCCAATACATCAGAATTATTGATGACTTTATCTTTCTGATTCATCCTCTGAAAGAGAGTCAGAGAACAGTAATGTCCAAGTGAATTAACTATGGTCAGCTTAAATTTAAAGGTTGCAGAGCCCTCCTTTAACTCTATTTCAAGAGCTAAGACAAAACACTGATTCACAATAAGTGACTGTTGAATACATAGAAAAGACCCAGTACCAGGAATACAAAAAAGGAAAAACTGGAAAGTATTGACAAGTTGCAAAGCCAGAGATCAACTGAAAAGTTATTCTCAGACATCTGAATTTCCTACATAAGTTTTATGAAATTATTGCTTCACTTGTATTTTTAGATCCTTAGGGTTGCAACACATAGTCCCACACCTAAGACACTTTGCCTGCAGTGGTAATGTTGTTTGTTTTTTAATTGATTTCTGCTTTTCTCAAGGACATTCCTCTTTTTAGAACTGAACTGGCTGAGGATGTCTGCAGGCAGCTTATAGAGTACATTTGCCTTCATGACTGTGAACATCCAAGTAATGGCCAGATATTTATTTTATTTATTTAGGGACCAATTTCTTTATATATGTCATTTTTAGGAAGGTTAGAAATGGTTGTCTGAAAACAGAGGCAGAACATCTATCTGAGTAAGTTAGTTGTTGGATGGTAGGAAGGATGATAAATCTTCAAGGATCTTCCATCCTGGACTTCTCAGTCTGTGTCCATGGCAGCAAAATAGGGCAAGTCCTTACAGGAATCTCCTTTACTCAGTGCTGAGCTAATGGCTACCTCTAAGTGGGAAAATATGTGTTATTTTGAAATGGAACATCTTATACTTGCAAGAGAGAATCCTTTGTAGCGTTAAAAAAAAGTACATAAATGCACAAAGGTTTTAGGATGCTTTCTTGAAATTAACCTTTCCAAGAGCAAGAGAAAGGAGTGAGCCCAGAGACAAACTTCCATGAAACAGAAGAATGCTTCATTTAAGAATCAAAGCTTAGCCAATGCCATGCAAGGAGCCTATTACCACCCTTCCAGGTGGTTTGTGCAAAAAGAAACATCCTTGATTTCATAGAATATTCTTATCTAGAAGGGATCCACAAAGATCATGGAGTACCACTCAAATTGACCACAATCTTGGTATTGTCAGCACCATACTGTAATCATTTGAGCTAATCTCAGGGTATTTATTCCTTCCTAATGCAATATTTAACATCTATTAAGTCATCGTGAACATCATATTGCCTTTGCTATCACAGTTGTACTTGTGTATATGCGAGTTTTTTTCAGAGGTGAAGACACAATTCCAGCTATAAAACAACACCCAGCGTCAGAAAAAAAAGCCCCACAAACAAAGCAATTGGCTGAACTTAATTTAGAAATTCATTGGCACCTTCTGAGTCATTACAGCTGCCTAGGTCAGTGTAGTTGAGGCCATTATGGTCTCTGCTGGCCCATCAGCGAGATGAGCACCTTCAGGCCAGTGTGAGTGTGCTTCCCCAGCAGGGGAGTTATCACAGCTGAGTTCACTTGAGTAAGGACAAAGAGGCAGCTCCCACAGCTTACGGGGTTTGCCTCTACCTGCATTAACCTTTTTGTGTACTTGAAATTACTTGGTTTTTTCTGTGTTTTTTTGGTTTTGGTTTTTTTTTTTTTTAATGATTTGCTTGCTTTTCTTTTTTGCATTGTTTCCTCATTAATGTTTGACAGTTTACCTGCATTAAGGTACACATCCATAACAAGCTCCCATGGCTCCAATCTTCATAAAAAGGTTGAAATTTTAAAAATGTTCTCTCTTTACTCATGACAAGATTCTGAGTGTAAACCTATTTCAGGGTTAAGTCTTTGGGACCAATAAATAGTAAACATTTCTGAATGTTTACTATTTCCCTCACATGTTCCCCTGCCCTCCTTCCCAAGGAAGCAAAAAAAAAGGTATGAGGATGTCCAGTGCTCAATTTTATTTTCTTCCTCGATATTTTTGGGTAGTATTGATATATGACGAAATAGATGTAAATGGCTCAGGAATAATATTAAGGTGGAAACTGGGAAAATATTTCAAGCTGTAACACTCAAGTTCATTACAGTTTTCTAAGTAAGGGAGTTAGGACAAGGAGCTAAAACTTTTTAAGATTGTTCCCCAAAAATTTATCAAATTGATTATTTGTCAATGCAGAAGTGATACTGCAGATACTATATTCAGTCTGTAATGGGTGATTGACTTTTCTTAATTCTGAGGGCATAATGAAGGAAGAGTTGAATTATGTTTTTGTATCAATATTTTTATATTACATTTCTATCTCAAATTGTATGCTTCAGGGTTTCCCAAACAAACTGCCAGGTAAAAATAAGGATTTTCCTTCCTGACTACCAACACCCTCCCACCTGCAAATCTAAAGTGGGGAAAATATGAAGAGGAAAATTGTCTTTTGAAGTATTAGAGTTTTCTACAGCTAAACCCAGAAGAAACTATGTTAATGATTCCAGAGGAATTGCAGTTCAGTCGTTGAAACTTCTTGGAGTCTGAGCCCAAATATCAGACTCCTTTGAGTTTCCTCAAGACTCTGGCCCTATGGAGAGAGACAGCTTCAATCTGTTGTCTGAAAAGTAAATTTAATAATACTAAAAATAACAAACCATAAGGTGCTCACTGTATTGGGTCAAACTGGACAAAGCAATACAACGGGCACAAGGCCAGAGGCAGAGTCTGGGGGCAGACAGGGGTAGTTATACACCCTGGTGTGGGTGGGGGACCAAGGTGGGATCTGAGGGAAGGGTCCAATGGGGGACAACGATTAAGAATATTAACATTCTTGCACCAAAAATCAACCTATGATAACACAGAGAACTGAGAACTTTCTGGTAACAATTTGCATAGAAAGCATGTCAATCAGCCTTTTGATTATGGCAATGAGTATGGGGTTTCCAAAGTATTTCTTGAGCATGGCATTTTTCCAGGGTTCTTTTCTTCCCCGGGGAAACTGCCCACTACATGTTGTTATTTAGGAATGTTTTTTATTTAGCTGTAAATGACAATATCAGAAATACACTAAGGAACAAATTTTACCGAGTTCAAGTTGTCAAGAAGATAGGATATATTTTCATTTTGTGATTTGCCTTTCTCTCTATTGTAGAATGTATTCTATTTTTGAAGGAATGAAGAACAACGGAGATGTTTTAATGTCTTCTAGTTTATCCTATAAAACTAGAATTTTCTCTGTAAAAATGACGGAAATCCTTGGTGGCCTCAGGGAGGAAATTTTCAATGAGCCTGGATGGGAAACCCTAGCAGCTCTAGAATTCCAAGTTTTCTTGATGCACCATTTAGAAATGTAATGTCTAAAATAGCGCAGTCTCTGGAGGAGGTTACTTGTGTGAAGTAACAATAAGTGTTACATACATGTTTGGCTCAGACCCAAACACTTCAAAACAGGTTATGAATGTAAACCTCTGCTAGAACTGCCTGATGTCATCCATTGTGCTTCAGAGCAAGAGTTCAGCTTTTCTGGGTCATGTGGAAACAAGCAACATCCCACTGTTTGTGTACTCTTTAAATGATTGGATGCAATAATGGTGGTTTTGTTTCTTCTTCATTGTGTGGTTTATCAACAAGAACCAAGTAGCAGAGGCAAGGTGATGAGGTAGATGAACCTTGACTCTCTCTATGTTCCTAGAAATCATTTGCAGCAGAGATCTTTTTTTGTAGGGATTACTTACTGTTTCAATCCAGTGTGTGCCAAATGGCATAAACAAACCCATACAATGCCTTTTATTGTTCAAGATAAAGACATTGATGTTTTTTAATAGTAGTGAGGCTCTTACAAGAATGAACTCCCTAAAGTGTTGAACAAGAATTTCAAAAAATAAATACTGTGTTATTTTTTTGGAAAATTTGGATTTAAGTATAAGTATAGAGCTTCATTTATGAGCAATATTTTAAAGCTTTTACACACCTAACCTTCTCTCAGTTCATTTTGATTCTCTCAGAAAGAGTTGCTTAAATACCTTGCATCTATTCACACAAAGAAGCAGCCACGGATGATTACAATTAAGCCTGTTCTAGTAACATGCAGATAGTTATGGCAAAGCTCATGCAAAAATGGACAGTAAAAAACAGGTTGAAATTAATATAATTGCATAGGGCTCGAAAGACTCACTGTGAATTCTTCTCTTTGTACCAAATAGCTACTAAAAGTCCTGGATGCAGTCCTTAGTTACCTGCAGGCTGTTCTGGTGGTTTCCAAATGTTTCTGATTCCCAGCTGGGTTTCTAATGTGCAAAAGAATGAAGTCCAGTGAAGTTGTTACTTTTTTAAAATGCCAAGTTTGAAATAACCCAGAACTCTCTTTGCTCAATATGTTACACCTCCATTCCCAAACCTACAAGCATTAAGACTATGTAAATATATTTTCTCCTACACTTTTTTTTCACTTCAAGTTTTTTTTGTTAGTTTTGAAAAATATTGACGTTAACTCCAATCTCTGTATTTTAGTATCTCAAACTACCATAATTTGGCATATCTTTTCAGTTCTCAGTTTTGTAGGTTCTGTTGTGTTCTTTCTGTGTGGACTTGTACAGAACTTTAGTCACAGAATCAAGTCCACTTTATATGTGCAGCTAGTGGTTTGCATAACAGTCAAGAAAACTAAGCCAGTAGAAGTAGAATAAAAAACTTTGGTAAAACATTATTATCTTTGAATTTTATTGGAATGAATTTATATACATATCCCTATATTTTTTTTAACTGAACTTCAGAATCATTCTGAAATCTTAAAACTTTTTATAAATTTTCTGTATTGTATGGTGCTTCATCCTGCCTGAAACAGTTCCTGTAAAACGGTTAATATTTTAATGACTGGATAATTGGAAGATAAGTATTCATGAAAGGTTGCTTGTCATCAAAACTCTATTGTTAGTACATTTTTAAGTTTATTCATAATTTTCTGCAAGAGATTCAAGTTCTGAACCATGGAACAATTTATATTTTTGAGTTGCACTATCACCAGTTTGATGGTGTTTATTAGGAACAATCATATATGGAAAAACCTAAATCATTTGCTAAATATGAAGATACGGCTGTTTCCAATGAACAAATGATTTTCATCTGACCAAATTTTTCATTGCCATAACAATTTACTGCAGCATTCATTGTGAATAATAGACTAGTTTTCTCAGATTCTGTGCTAAATCAGGGAAAATTTTGGCTTAATTTATCTCTCTAGTCAAATTATTTTGCATCTCCAGATCTATTTCGTGTGGCAAACTAAGCAAAAGCATTACAAAAGAATACTCTGATGCTCTGGTCTTTTTTTTTTTCAGCTGTGTTATAGTACACTAAAAAAGGATTTTAGATAATGATTTTCAAATAAAGTGTCTGCCATTTATGATAACCTACCACAATTAACATTTGTAGTTAAAACATTGCACGCTAAAATGCAGAAAAGAGCTCCAATAACAGGTGTAAGTCCAAATGACCAAGACTCTTTAAGACCAGCTACAGTCAGGGTTGCTTTTTATTTTTGGAATAGAAGATGCCTCACTGGATCTGTTTCATGAATACACCAAATCAGTTCTTCTACTGGAAAAAAAATCATTTTCAAGAAAATAAAATTACTGAAAATGCCATAAATTATTTGAACTTTCATTTAAAACCTAAACTAGTCAGAAGCTAATTAGTTCAAACAGTCAATGAGAAACAAAACCCCTTATTTTAATACTTTTAGCATTACAGAGTTCCAGATAAACCAGCCAGTTATCATTAAAATATCAGCCAAAACTTGTAACAGATGGAGCTCATTTCACACTAACATTACTCAAGCATTTTGCTTAAAGCAGTTTCCTAAACTCCCTAATAACAGAGGTATGGGCAGATAACAACTTAGGTCATTACTTAGGTGTTTATGTCTCTCCAGTGATTATAGAGGAAAGCAAATAGGCAAAGTAACTCAGATGAGATGTTTAAATTTTGATGGTTAATTCTAGGTAAGATGAATTCTTTTTTCATTATCTACTACATTTTTTCCAGATATTTCTTTCTAAGAAACTTATTACATTAGATCTGACTGTACTTTCTATGTACTTGGGTTATTGGCACAATGATATACTGTCTTCTGCCTGCCTTCAGCAAAATATAAATCATTTCACAAAACAGTCTAGAATAAGATGCTGGAGTAGCTATTCCCAATGCAGTTATATCAGTTTCAAATATAAAGAGGTTTTTTACTATTAAACTCATTAAGAAACATATTTGCCATTCCAGAATAAGCCAAGCAGCATGGCAAAAAAAAAAGCTCCTCAAAGCCAAATTAGCTAATGCCTGAATTAAGAGTTATAGAGCACTCTCAGCATGGTCCTAATTAGTGCTGCCTAAATCAGCCACATACATCTATTGTAATTTTAACTGATGCTACACTAGCAAGAATTACAGTTCCTTCAAAGCTACTTGAATGGTGTCTATTCTGCATTTTGCAGTACAGAAATGCCCACAGGCACACATATTAGAACCTGGATTGAACCTATGAGAAGGGTGAGTTCAGAAGCTTTCTACTGAACTAAGCAATTTCTTTCTTCAGTTTCTATTCTGGAAGGCTGTGCAGCCTTGGTATGTTGTTCTGACACTTGGAGATCTTTCTGCCTTGAAAACACCGTTTATGCTTAAGTCATTTTTATCCCTTCCAGAGCTTTTCCCAGACAGAGGTACTGCAACACTTCAGATGCCCTCAGGGATCTCCGACTCTATTTACATGAATGAGATTTTAAGACCCTAAGAAAGATTTTACATCTCTAAGGAAAGTATATGGTAAAGGTTTTCAATTCAAAGCTGATACTTCAAAAGAATTCTCATCAAGACTTGTCTCAGTCTAATTAAAGTGGAAAAAGCTGGAATTTTAACTTTAACTCTGGGAGCTCTTGCTTTTGCCCATTTTTGCCTGGATCTTTAATTTTACTTGTATCCTGTAATTTAGTATTTTATTTAGGCTCCAAGGAATGAAAAGCATTTGGACCTGAAATCTCATCAACTTATCCAATAAAATGCTATTAAACTCTGAATATTTCAAATATC
>WBMY01015156.1:12075-22310 GCA_013397315.1 Donacobius atricapilla
GGGAAAAAATTCTATAAGGAAAAAAACCCCCAAAACCAAAAAAACTCCCACAAAAACCCCCCAAAACCGAAAAAAAACCCAAACCCCAAACCCCAATTCTAACCCCCAACAACCATTCATAATACTAATTACTATTTATATTACTTATGTATTACTAATTCATAATACATTATCTGGAAAGGCTTCATTTTTTTTTAATTGCAGCTGATCAGATGGAGGTTTTTTTTCTGGAGCTTAATAAGTTTCAGATTTAACCAGTGAACGCACCTGTAATGCTTCCTTGGGCTTAAAGATTTCTACTTGCTGATTAATTGCAGTCTTTCTTCTCTCCTGTCTTCTGTTCCACTCTTCCCATGCATTCCTAGCATTCTCCTCCCAACCTGCTGGCCAGTTTGTGATCATTTTTTAACTTCGAGAGTTGATCAAATGGTGGAACTAATGAGGAAACTGGCAGGTAGTAAATGGTCCAGGGAAAAGAGCACAGGGACAGCTCTGCAGGGAAGGGAGAGCATCAGAAACACAGAAGACACATTGATATTTGAATGTTTTTTCAGTCAAATATGCCAACTTTTTAAATACTTTGAGTGCTGATGCTCTACAGAAGTTTAATTGAGAGCAGTCTTACAGTAATGTAAATCTCGCAGAAATCAAAGTATACCTTAGATCTCCATCAGCACAGTGGTACTCACACAGTACTTGCCCTGGGAACAGTTTGATACTGAAATGAAATTATGATGGTTTTACCTGATCCATAGAATCAGAAAGGTGTGTATTGCTGATGTATATGAAAATTATTTGTTATTGATAATGTCTGAAAACATGCCCAAAATACAATGCACAGGGAGTTTAATAATTTAAATAGAGAACTGTTTTTAGAAAAGAGTATATAATTCATTAAGTAATCAGGAAAGCTTCTTTCTGTGGCTCTGAGGCTTATACACCTCTGGAAGCAATAAATACAAACTAACTAGATTTTGGCACACTAGTGATTAGATGGATCAGAAAATTTTAGAATTCATGAGAGAGTAAAGCATTATATACAATATATTGTTGGTCCAGTTGTCAGGCAATTCAGTTTGACCTCTCATCTGACTTCTCAGGCTCCTGTGATGTCAATTAATATAATTGGTTTTTGTATGTTGACATGAAAGCTGTATTTAGATCAAAACTTCTGTTTTACTAATCTACTGTACTTACAGTACTTGTAGTACTTATAGTACTTGTGCTCCGTTGGTAGGCATGTCTTTTGAGTTAAATTTGTCAAAGACAAATCTGTTGTTTGGCAAGTTATACTTGTCAGCTTTCCAAATTTTGCTTTTCTGCATTCCACCATTTGCTCAAAGTGATAACCACAGTGCAAGCAATAACCATGGAGTGATCTCCCTTCTGGTTACTTTGCAGCTCCTGTGCTGAATGTACCTGTCAGTGCTTTACAAGTCTAGAAGCAGCTTTGCACAGTATGAATCTGCTCCAACAGCCGCTTCCACTGTTGTCCATCTCTGACACTACAGGTACAATACAGGTGTTACAGAATATATACAGAATACTCTGAACTGGAATGTCAGGCCCATAGAGGCATTTAATCCACAACCTTGGCATTATCAGCACCACTCTCTATCCAACTGAGCTAATCCCAGGGTTAATACATAGGTGCTTTTTTGGAAACCACCATTGGCAGCTGTCTGGTCCCCAAAGGTGCAGTCATGCCCTGATGACATATCAAAGACAGAAGGTACAGGTTTGTGGTGGTTTTGACCAGGAAGTGAGTTTTCAGGAAGTTACAGAAAAGAACCAATTAAGACAGATACGTCTCTGTGAACATACAGACTTAATTATCAGGAATTCCGAGAAGTCTGCCCTTTTCCTTCTGGTCAGGAAAGCAGGTAACACCCTGGGCAGCGGCGGGCCCCGGGCCAGGCCCTGCTGCCCTCTGGGTGACTGGGCTGGCCCGGCCGGGTCCCAGGAGCCACTGCCAGCGGGGGAAGTCAGCCGGGACCTGGCCCATGCCAGCGGGCCCCTTTCTCCCAACCAGCTGCAACGGGGAGGGAAAAAGTGAGAAGGCTGCAACTCAACATCTAGTAAACTTTTAAAGCCTACCCTGAGCTGGCTGGGGCCAGGGGAGATGTTTTCCCCACCTCCCTCCCTCGGGGGTTCCCGGCAGCAGCCCCAAACCCGGGCTGGGCCCACCCTATGAGACTGAGGGGTGGGCAGGAGGTGTTTATAAGCATTTATGATCCCTGACTGCCCAGCCACTCCTAGCTCCAAGCTTTCAGCTTCCTCCCCTAGCACAGCCTTGAACTCCAACACCGTGAGGCAGCTCGAGAGAAGGAGACTCTGGGCAGATTTAACTCTTTCTTAACACAAGATGAAGCTTTCAGAACTCCAACCCTTTCCCTGAGAGAGAGAGGAAGGACAAAGTGATTAAACTATGAGAAGACACAGCATGATACAATCAGTGAAAGAACTGATAAAGATTATTGGAAGGGATTGAGGAAGTGGACATTTTTGACTGGACTTCTCTAGATGTAAAACATGGAGACTGGACTAAAATATCACTTCAAATCATGGGAAATATATGCATTTAGGGGAGATGTTCAAATCTGTGTGTGGATTTTTTGAACAAAGGTGCTTGTGATAAACTAAGTATGCTTGAACAGAGATAGAGATGAGGATAAGATATCTTTGTTCTCTGAGATGAGGAATCCTTTGTTCATTGGAGTTATTTGTCTTTAAAAGACACCCTAATATGCAAAGAAGTCTAAGAACCATGACCCATAAGCAGCTTGGGAAACTGCTAATGGGAGGGGTCATGGAAGCAGGTTTTTTTACTGGGTGGCTTTTTTTGTGTCAATTAAAACCCACAAAAGAACTGTTTTAAGGTGTCAGTGGGATCCATGGGACACTAAGGGAGACTCCTCTCCCAAAGTGATGGAAGATTATGTTTTAAGTGGTGAAACTGACTGAAAATCATGGGTTTGTCTCTCTCTGTTGGTTGAAAAGTGAACCGTTTGTAGAGGGAAAGAGAAGGGCTTGAAGGGTTCAGTTTTTTTTTTTTAATTTCAATTTTTCATTTTCTTCAGTCTTTAGTATGTATAAATAAACTATCTTTGTAACTTTTAAAGTTCAGGCCTGTTTTGCTTTTTATTTTCTCCTAGTCATAACTCACTAAAGAGCAAACACTGAAACTATCACATAATTGGTGCATTGGCTGGGCAAGGGTTAAAATCTGCGGAAGTGAAACAGGTTGTATTTACAAGGTTGTATCCTGGTCTCAGACATTGTTGTAGCACAGAAAACTCTTTTAAATGAGTATGAAAAATGATATGAGGATTATACTTTGATACAATTGTAAGTGATGTCTGGAAACAAATCCTGATTTCATACTCAGAATTACACTGACTTCCAACTTAGCTTGTTAAGTTCCCTTTGAGTCTTCATAGAAGCTGTCCCACAAAAGGTGTGTTTGAGAGGGGAGTGAAGAGACAAGCAGTCCTATTCCCCAAGCTGATCATGTAATTCAAAATAAATTCTCTTCTCTGTATGCAGAGGCATCATGGTGAAGTAAAAATTATCAGGTTGAACATGGATCAAACATCCCCATTTATGCGACATGAATATTCATATTGCAAGGTAACCTTGTAGGCAAGGCTGAAGTCTTGAGAAAAATTGTAGAATAGAGATTCTGAGTCAAACTGTGTAACATTAATGGATCTTGAGGTTGTCCAGTGGCATAAATCAGCCCGCCATTAAATCAGGTACTGGAAGTTAGTAGAAATACAGTATTTCATGTCAAATGAGTATCAGGTCTTAAAATCTTTTAGGAGTGAAAATGCAGTTCCCTCACTGAATTTATCCCTTTTTTTAGCTATGCACTTTTTCTTTGTGTGTTCTTACATTTCACAATTCCTATTTGCAATTGCTTTACACTTCAAAGTTGTAATTTAAATATTTTTTCATACAAATTGTCTGAGACTATCTGTGGAAATTTTCTTCTGGGTATTTGACTGTTATATATAGGCATGGCTATATTTGTTTCTTTGATCAAGTAGGACAATAAATTACAGCATTTAGGTGGGTGACATGATTTGTAGAGAATTGTGATGGAAGTTAGTGCAATGTGTAGTGGATGAAAATAGCTATTAAATAAAGAATGAAGCCAAAAGCTGTTCAGCCATAAAAACCTATATATTATATACACAGTATAATAGCCATACCGCTTAATTTCTGGTAGTATTAAACATGTCAGTGTAGTTTCTCTATCTTCATAATCATGAATGATTTTTACAGGATGTTGTAATTTCATTCTGTTAATAATAAAGATCTGTTTTATATAAGATAACCCTACGAACGATAATTTTTCTTAGATGAATGAATCATACTTTATATGAAGGATGCATTTATATATACTTCATGTAAAATTAACAGATGATCAATAAATGCTGTAAGTGAATTACATATAGAGTAAGCTGAAGGTGCCTGGAAGCATGTAAGTGGAAGATGTTAAGAGATTTTCATATACCAAGGTCATAAGGAAGCCATAGACATAATGGCTGTTATGGCAGTCTTTGAAGGGTGACCAAGATGTAGTTTGACATACATTTGTTGACTGATGAACAAGAGAAGTCTCCTCTGGTTGTCACGCTTCTGCGTACAAATGACGTGACCTGGAACAGATCAGCAATGGTAACAGCAGTCAAGGCAGAGATGCTCAGGAAATGAAGAACCTCTTTTCATTTGTCCTCTACTCATTTAGCCTTCATTTACCTTGTCCATTTCCCCCAGCTTAACACTGGTGAAGTCACATCCCAAGCACTTTATAAAGGCTGGGCTTGGGCCTGTACCAGGGAGTTGTCAGCATACTGCCAAGGACTTCTAAACCCTTTGGTGAGGGAGCTGGAGTAAGTGGCATATGAGGATAGGCAGAGCAAAGTGGACTTCAGCCAAGGGAATAGCAGGTTCCAGTTGGCTCCAAGAGCAGTCTTACACTGGTGAAAGGGGGTTTAGAAGAGACAAGGTAGTGAAAGAACAAGAAGCAACAGTTCCAGGAAAACAGGATTGGAAGGTGATTTACTTTAAAACATTGCTGATTTCACACATGCTCTCTCAGACTTCCACAGACAAGCACCAGGGCATATATACCCAGGTAGTCTGTCCAGCACGCAGGAATCAGGATGCTTTACTACCTGTTGTAGGACAATGACACTGGCTATTGAGGCCTCATCTTGTCTCCTGGTCTCTTCTTGGGTTGAGAGCTAAAGTTGATTTTTACCCACGCCTTTCTCTATCCTTTAGAGCATCTAAGCAATGAGTTTTTCAATCCTATCCCGCGTCTCACCTCTATGAGCTGTCAGCATTTATTCACTCTTTTTTGTCCTAGGAAGCTGCTATCTGTGTGTTAGGATCACAATGAACTGCTAATCTCTAGATGAAATCAAAGCATTCAGCGTATTCAATAGATTCATACCCTCTGGGGAATGGGCCACTCCTCCCAGCTCAGCAAACTTACTGACAAGGCTGTTATGTCCCACCTCTGAGGCAGAGTAACTGAGGTTCTTGTTAATAGATCCTTAGGGGTGAATTAGAATGAAATGACACTGAATAACCACTGTATATATGAAGCAGGTTTGTCTTAAAACAATTTAGTTGCAAGAGAAAAGAGATATGTAGTCATTTTGGTTTTCTATAATTATATAAAAACACCATGAGGAGAAATATAAGAAAAAGAAAAAGAAGGAAGGGACAAGAGGAGATAGTGGAGAGGGAATATATCACCACCTGTGGATCCAGTGAAAAGACTTAACTGTTGCAATTTCAGTGTCCGTGGTCAGAGTGAGGCTTGCAATCTTGGTGTGTGGGGAGTGGGGGACCATGCAACAAAGAGTTCAACGGGTTACATATGTTTATGTATATATTAAATTCCAATGTATATATTCCCCATATATGTGGGAATGATCCAATACCTCTCTTGGGGGAGTTTTACACTGTCAGATGCAGTTATGCTTTATTGGGAAGGAGGAGATTGAAATATAACAAGCATTACCCCACTGTGCAGGACCTGCTTCTTATCAGCATTTTCTCTAAGTTGCCACAAACCTACTTTGAGAAACAATAGGTCACAGGCTCAGCCAGCCCATCCAATCAAAGTTTGGTTCATCACAGAGGCACTCTTCATCCAAGTAATCAGTAAGTTAAACAATACTGGGCCCAGTACTGAACTTTGGGGAACACCACCGGTGATAGGCCTCCAACTACAGCATATGCCACTGATTCTGGCCCTCTGGGATCTGCTTTTCAGCCAGTTCTCAGTCCACCTCACTGTCCACTCCTCCAGTCCACACTTCCTGAGTTTGCCTGTGAGGACATTGTGAGTGACAGTGTAGAAAGCCTTGTTGAAGTCAGGGGAGACAATATCCACTGCTATGCCCTCACCTATCCAGGCAGTTGTTTCATTGTAGAAGGTAAATCATTTCACTAAAGGTAAATCATGCTTGAGCAATCTGACTACCTTCTTGTCATCCATGTGGTTAGAGATGGCCTCCATAATAAGGTGCTACATTCCTGTCCCTGGGTCATTCCTATTGCTCTTCTCCCACGTTTGAAACTTCCTGCTGCTGCTTCCGCAGCCCGTCATCTGTCCTTGCCTTGAACAACATGGTTAGATTTGATGATCTGGTTGGATCTGATGATCTGCAGTAACCTCTGCAGCTCGCCTTTTCTGTAATTATGTGATGTAGTGACAGGAATTGTCTTTGTGAAAAAAGAGACTTTGGGATATCTGTCTTCTAGAAAATATTTATGCTCCATACTGAGCACCAGGGGTACTGGCCTCTTAGGAGTCTATTATATGAGTGATGAAGCGAGAAAAATTGCAAGGAGTGGAAAAGACATCTGGTTTTACCAGAAAGAAAACCAAATTTGATTGAAAAGTACACAGACAAAAAAAGAATAAAGAGTAGGAAAACATTCATAGCTAGAAGGATGTATTTATGTTAATTAAAATAAGCTTTAATAAGGACAGTGTCTTGTCTGTCTGAGAATTTTTCTATAAACAGTAAAAAGCAACTGAAGTACCTATACAATAATTATAAAGGGTTTGCACTAAAGCAAGAACAACCAATGCAGAATATGAAATGAGATGTTATAGGAACAACAGGAACATGGTGAATAGCAATCGTCTTTGTAAAGCATAAAATGTTCAGAAATAAATAATTTGAAATCACATTTTCAGAAGAAATATTAAAGGCAATTTGGAGTGGAACAGATAGCCCACAAGTGTATATTCCCTACAAGAGGACTTCAAAAAGAAAAAATTACTTTTACTAATTTACTGATTTACTGTTTCTTTTGATGATTGATTCCTAAAAAGAGCAAGAAGTTTCCTGCAGTGAGTAGATGAAATTTGCCAGAGATTTCCCTTCGGATGTAAATTTAGATGTAGATGCAATTCATTATAGTGTCTGTCATTCTGGTATAAACTGGAGAACAAATACTAAAGTCTAAATATTTCTGAGCCTGGTATTACAAAGAACATGCATCAAACACTTACAGAACCCATCAGAAATGGTACTATATAAGACTAAGTTTGTGTTGTGATGTTATTGAAAAGGTAGGTAATTGAAAAATACTTTGAAATGAGTGATCAGAAATTAGTTCAGCCATAGTTAAGTTGAAGTGTAAACCAAAGCAGCTTCTAAGGGCCACAGCCACAAAAGGTCAGTTGATGTGGTATCATACATGTGATATGTTCATGTAAACAGAAAATGCAATCATCAATTGAATCAGAGTATCTCCAGCATCTAAATGAAATGTCATTAATTTCTGAAATGTGGCTATGCCTTCCTGTGAAAAGAAATGTCTCATAAGGTTAAAATACATCGCCTCTTCCTAAGTGCCACACCTGAAAGAGAAGTCCAGGATCCATCCCAGAGCATCTTCTGGAAATGCCCATTACTTGCTCTGTCCCTTGAAACATGTGTTGTCCAGAGGAAAACTGGATGGTGTGGGCTAAAGTTGTGCCAGGAACTGGGTAGCAGTTCAGCCTGGGAGGTGGAAGTACTGAGAGAGTGAGGAGAACAGGGAACCTGTTTATGTCAAGAGAATAAAAAGGATTGTTGTATTTAAGTTCATGAAACAAAACCAGGGAGGGATACAATAGAGTTTGGTTTTGGCAAGAGAGGTAAATGCCAGTGAAGGTAAAAATTCACTTCAGCCAACGAGCAGCAATGACTCATGGACAAATATGGATAACCTTTCACAAGAAAATTGAGGCTAGAAATTAAGATTTCCAGAGGTGAGAAACTGCAATTCTAGGATAGGAAATTTAAGAGTCAAAAGAACTCTGGAACTGTTTTTCATCAAAAATTGGTTAGTTTAAAAAGGAGGTAGTATAACATGATCGGCAGATGGTTTCCTGTTTGACAATCCTAAAACCTGTGATTTTATTTCCTAAATCTTTACAAATAATTCAGGAAGAGCATTCAAATTTCAAATACAGATAGCTGAAAAGTGCATAAGCTGTTTTGGTATCATTTCAGTACAAAAAAAGAGCATTAGTAATTTTTCTGAATTGTAACTTTTTCTATACTCATACTGTGATGGAGATTATTATATTTGTTCCTAAATTATACTCTGATAGGCCTAGTTCTGAACTGCTTTCTCAATCACAGCTCCCTGTAAACTGTGAGAATCTAGTCAGCAAAGGAGCAAAGCAAAAAAAAAGTTTGGGTCAGAGTGGTGGTTAAGTAAGGAGTACTGAAAGACAAATGCTACGAGAGGAAAATATACACCACTAGCCAAGTGCAGACCCAGGGTGCCAGGAAACAGAAAGGTTTTTTATGCCTCCAGCTACTATCCCAAAAGAACAATGGAAAAAGTTTTATTTATATCTTTGGGATTTGAAATGTCTGGTAGAATTTATCTACCTTAGGTTGTCCTAGACTAAGCTTGTAAACTTGGCCTTCTTGCCTTAAATAAGCTCAATAGAGGGACAAGATTGAGAAAGAGATGATAATGTAGCCTGATTGTAGTCTGTAATAGGCTGCCAAATATAGCCACTTTGCAGTGGAACCTTCCATACATTAGAAGGCAATATTTGTAAAATTAATCAAAGAAAACATGAAGCATTTAATGCAAGGACTGACTCAGGGCACTCATGATCAGATTTAGATCAAGGGCTGAGTAAGGTATGTAACATACTTGTTATTTATGTATTTAATATCCACACATTTAAACAGTTTGCTACAGTATTATAAACCCTATATATCATTACATAAAAGCACTGCTCCTGTGTTTGGAAAACAAGGGAACATTTTCTCCTATATGCAGGTTGGTCTCCAAACTGTCTGCCCCACAATTCTTTACTTCAGGGCTTCCAGCATCTCCCACTGACAACTATTGCTAGTCAGTGTTTTATTCGGTGATATTTTAATAACAAATTCTTATACAGAAACCAATTTTTAGTATAGAATATACATTGTCTTGTAGAAATAGCAGCAACATGAAAGCAATAGGACAAAGTAAAATATGATGCACAGCAATAAAAAAATGCAGTAAAATAAATTGGCACTACCGTGCTGGTCTCCCTTCCTTGTAGGTCTGCAAACTTGTCCGTTACATTGCAAAACATTTTTCAAGCTTGCTTTCTTTTTGAGGTGATGCAAAACATAAAAGATTCCCTGACTCTTATGATCCTGTAGGTATTTTAGAATCAGTTGGAATTTGATGGAGGAACTTCCATACTCACTGTATTAGTTATATGAAAAAAACTACCTGCAGCAATTTCAAATCCAAATACTGCAACCCCAAATTTCATCTCGCAGTTAGGAGAGAATTTTCAATTTCTACGTCTTGTGTGCCCCTTCCTGTCACTACTAGAAACAATTTTATGTGCCTGATGTTGAGATAAAGTGAGGTTAATCAGATCTAAATATGTACATGTATATATCAGTTGTATATAGATGTATATGTATATTTTCAAAAGCTCAGGTCAGTGAAATTGCTTATGTATAGTACTATGATGATTATGTTTAATAAGCAGAAATCTGCATTAAAAATGCACATGCAGAAATACTTAAATCTCATTTCCTATCAATTTGTGTCTCTGTTATTACATATTCCTGCTACCCTCACCTGGGAGAGCACTATTCTCTCTCACAGCCCCTCACACTTTCACACTTCCCCTTTTCTTAAAATATTCCTCCCTAATTTCCTAAAAGCCTTTTTTTTTTTTTTTTTTT
>WBMY01015156.1:22324-41623 GCA_013397315.1 Donacobius atricapilla
TTTTGGCCAGTTTGTTCTTAGTTTTCTCCCTTGGGCAGGACTAGAGGAAACATATACTGTGGCTGACTCTGTGCTGCCAGGATGCTGGTTCCTTGGATGTACTGGGATACTAATTCCATGGACCATACTATAGATATTTTAGAATCAATTTTCATTTGCTGGAAGAGCTTTCATGCTCCCCATAATAGTTATGTCAAAAAAAGCTGCATGCAGTAATTTCAAATTTAAATATTGCTGCTGAGGGGCTGCCAAATGCAACATGTAACTTGAGTTCACTTGTCTTTTCCACTGGCTATGCAATATTTAATCCTTCCTTCTTTTTGCATTTACTGCTTTTCCAAAATCCTCCAGGAACTTCTGACTGCAGAGACTTCAGTCCCATTTACCTTTCTCTTTTTTTCAAATGGCCATCTGCTTCAAAACTTATTAGGGAAGGATTGACAGTGATCTTAATTAAATAATCCTCATTTCCTTTCAAATTCAGGCTATCCGCTTGCTCTGCTGTAGGCAGCATTTCACAGAGAAAGCCAAACACAGATCAGTAGGATCATGCTTATATTATGCCAGACTCCAAATTCCTGCTTCAAGTCATTGGAAAACTAAAGCTGCTAAACACATCTGAATTGCTTAACATGTGATAAATGACTATTCTTCCTGTCTTGTGATTCCTTCTATTGCAAAAAAGAGACAAATTGACTTTGCTTGAAATCACCTGCCTACATACCTATGCATGTTCTAGTTTCAGTCTAGAAACTCCTGCTTATCTCCAACCAGTATATAACAGTCTCAACATCAAGAGATGTTTCTCCAGTTAGTAACTACATCTATTAGTGTGAACATTTAACAAGCTAACTGGGGCACAACAATCCCATTTTCTTTCTTGCCGTTATCACTGTAATGTTTTGAGAATGAAAGCCATATATGTGTCACACCCCCTCACATCCTATTCTGAGGTCTCTATGTATACCCAGAATAAGGTTTTGCATAAACCTTCTTCCAGCACAGCTGAGAAGTTCGCCAAGTCAGCACATTATTTTTGATGATAATGAAGTTTTTCTTATGTAGGAACAAACCGATATAAGATGCCTTTTATTGTGATAATATTCCTTTGGAGATAAAATTGATGTCACAAAAACCTTCCTGAGTTCTGATTCAAAATCTAAATATTCCTAGAGATATTGTAACTAATATGTACAAATCCCTGAGCTTCCCAGCAAACTTTCTGTATATAATATCCTCAGCTTCCAGCAGTTAAACACCACATGCTGTTATAGGTTTGGTTTTAATGTACTTTCAAACTAAGTTTACCTTAGCACAGAAAAAAAACCCAGACTGTACGAAAGTGCTTGCAAATCACAATGACCCAGGGAGAGCCCCAAAGTCAATTTCTATGAAACCTAATTATAGTGATATTAATAGTAATTATAGTAACATTATTTAGAAGCACAGAAATCTCTACCATGTGTGGGGAGGGAGAAAAATAGCTATTAGTCCTATTCACTTGCATGAATTGCACTGCTTCATATTCATAATTTATCCTTATGTATTATTTGCTTATGCTTTCCTCAAATATCAGTGGAATGCTGTTGTCTTCGTAGTAATGAAAGAAAATGAATGAACAGGTATATAGCATTAGGCATCTCCTGCATGACTGGATGGACAGTTTGGTAAGGAGAAGAAGGAGGTGGGTATCTGGTTTTAACTAATGAGGTTTGCAGAGTAAAGCTGAAGGATTGGACTAAACTGGCCTTGGGTCTTTGCACACTGGAGTGCAGTCTAGGTTAGCAGCAGCATTGACTTTACTTTTATGATCTAACAGGACTGAGGTAACAGCAGTTAAAGCAGTGAACGCAGAAATAACCAAGAGGCTGCACTTCAGAGTAGGGCTTGGACTCTGTAAGACTGGTGAAAAAAAGGTATTTTTTGCATTGAGCTGAGTCTGCTTGCCCTGAGAGTGGTGTTACAGCTGAGCAGAGTGTGTGGGGTGGACAAGAATGCTAAACCATAGCAACTTGACTTTACAGGTCAAGTTTGAATTGTGCTAGCTTGAATAATTGTTTGGACTCTTGACTTTGATGCTTTGGAACAGAAACACTTCACTGTCTTTGGTCTGACACACAAGTTCTGTGCATACCTTCATGCACTGCACTACTATGAGCAGAAATATCAGGGAATGTGGTGCATAGACCTGAATGTCAAAAACCGAAGCTAAATGGCTCTGTACTGAAATTAATAAACATAGCAGGTGACCACTTGGATCCAATACTTCATGCTGACTGATACTTTTAAGTTGCCAGTTAAAAATAAGCAGAAGCATGGTCATTAAGGGCAGATTCTCTCCTGGGCACAGACAGATGACTTAGCAGAATCTGTTTGAACAGCTGAAATCCTGTTGTACTATGTTTTTTAAAACAGTTTGTCACCTCCGTAAAGTCAACATCTGGTTTCCTCTGCTATAAAAAAAAGTCTGTAAGAGGTACCATTTCAGACAATTATGAACTTGCCTTATACTTAGTTAGGTGCTGTTTATCTTACATCAGGATGTGCCTGGCATTCTCCAGTCTTTATAGAAAGTTCCTCAGGCAAATTACTTCTCCCATAGGTACCTAAGAAGTTTACCTAGACAAAGAGGGAGTGAATCTGAGCCTTACAGCAGCCCCAGTGCAATGTTACATTTGTGGTGAGCTTCTTCTCACCCATGTTCTGGCATGCAGAGGCTGAGCTTGTCTCAGCTAGCTGTCTCCACATTTAGTGAGCTGACACAGGTTCATCCAGAAGGCAGTTCCTCTTATTGGTGCCAAACACACTTCTTGAGATGCGTATCTTTGCCTTGTGAAGACACTTGTCTCCCTCCACTGACTGGAGAAGTTCTCTGGTCAGCTTTTAGATTAAAAAATGGGGAGATAAATGCACCATGGATGCCCACATAAAGGTCCATTTGGAAAGTTTAGAGAGACATTACCACTGTAAGTGCTGGCTGCAGATGTATATCTTAGGAAGAGATCTGTATGAGGCAATGAAAATGTAGGTGAGGGTGACAGTTCAGTGTAGAAAAGGACTGTTATCCTTATCATAGCAGCTGTGTTTTCCTCAAGTAGATCTTGATTTGAATACCTATCAGAAAAGATATATGAGTACAGAAGAGAACTTCCATATTTTGGGGTCTTTTAGCATATTTTTTAGTGTATCCTTATGAAAAAGTATGTATCTCTACGATTTACTTCCCATGGTATTTTTTTGTATCTTGGGTTTTTTCCCCTCATTTTTCCAAACCAGTGTAACACACCTTTTAAGATGATCATTCAATATAAACTGATATTTGACTTCAGCTCAGATGATTCCTAGAACTGTGCTGAAGTAGTATGTCACATCACATCCATGACATGATATTACATTGCTAACATCTCCCCACCTAGCAGTAACAGAGAACTGAGAAGATCTGAGATAGAAGGGATTTAATGGGAAAAAATATGCAGCAGAATCCTTTTACAGAAAATAACAAGTTTTCAAAGGTGACTGGCAGAGAATCTCTTAAATGTTGAAATCTTACCATTGTTGTTTATGTTCCCTTACAATGTGCAAAGAGAGCTTGAAATGTGTTATTTTTCTCAAAGCTAGCAACAATTTCAAAAAAGGAAGTGTCTTTTCAAACAGAAAAACTAAAAACAAATTTCGTGTTTGTTAGGCAACAGCTGTGAGAAACACATGCCTGGCCCTGAGCGCCTTTGTGCCAGCAGTTTGTACTTCCAGATCACTCATCAGTTTAACCACAACCACTCGAGTGTCAGCATATGTTTGTTCAGAGGGAAGGAGGGTGGCCCTTTTCATTGTGTGTACTGTTATTTTGCAGCATGAATAAGAATGAAGAGAACTAATGTTTTCACTGATCATCTAACTGTTTTTCATAGAGCTTAGATTTGGGAAACAAGTTCTTATCCAAGGTTATACTTGCATATCCTTTTAGAAACCAGGAGAAAAAAGTGAAGTTTGGGGCTGGAGAGAGGCACAAAATCAGCTTCATGAAGCTTTTTTTTGGGCAAAGAGGACTGGTGATGGGAGAGCAGAGGGCAGAGCAACAATTCAGCACCCTTCTGGGCTGTGCTGCTGAAGACTGCATGTGTGCAATGCCTGCATCAGCTGCTCACTGGCCCTGCTCCTTGGGAACTGTGGAGCACTGCTATAGCTTTGTTGTCAAGACCTTTGCTAGTGATTGAGATAAAGTCCTACCACCAGACAGGTTTAATGCACTTTCTTCAGTAGTGCTGCTCCCAGTCACAAATCAAATAACCTTAAGAATTACACCCAAATGAACCCCTCTATCGCCTCCTAATTCATTGCAAAGTCTTCATTGAAGATGTTTTTCTTCAGACAGCTAACATTTGGATATTATTACTGTTTGGATTTCTTTTTTTTTTTTTTTTTTGGGGGGGGGAGGTGGGTGGATTACTGTATAATCTTCTGATGCAATAAACAACAAATATCACAACAGCTGAAAACACATGGTCTTTCTGCTCCCTAGGGCAACTTCCCAAAATGATTTTGCCTCTGGAGATAAGAAAGACAAGAAACATGTAACAGATACACTGATTTATATTTTTCTATACTCAAATTAAGGTCTGGTAACTCAGACACAGAGGCTGGACACTTAGTACTCTATTATGTCCGTTTTACACTGGAATAAATCTGAGTAAAGAAGAAGTCCCAGTATACACTACACATGCAAGACTGACACTGGGGTATCTGAACTGTTTTAGCCATTCTTGATAAAATAAATTCAGAGAATCCCTGTGGAGTTGAAGTAAAATGGCAGCTATTTAATATTGAAGATTAGGATAATGTTCAAGATTAATGTCAGAGCTTATGCTTTAAATCCTTGCATAATAGGACAAAGTTGGTTTTAAAACTTCTTTGGTCAGTGAGGGGCTGTACAGCATGACAGATCTTAAAGGCATGGTGTCCTTACATGCCAACTCCCCCTGCTGCTGACAGCTTGGCAAACTTCACCTATCTCCTGTCATACCGTTCTGTGCACACATATGCATCCTTTGCCCATTGTACTATTTCAGTTTTGCCCTGTCTCTTCTTAGGAATAAATCACCTTGCTCCCAGCTCTGCAACATCAATAACCCGGTGCAGCCATTCTCCATAATGAACCTCAGCTCCCTGAACCCCAGGATCCCAAGCTTGGAGAGTACACAGTTTCTGTGTATGCTGTCTGTGACCAGCTAGGGACGGAGGGAAAAACCCACACTACTGGTCAACAGGGTCAGCTGTACAACCCTGAGTTCTGTGGAAAGCCACTTGAACTGGCTTTGCAAAAAATGTCTCTGGTGTTTGCTGTCCTCCTGCTGGAGGACTCTGTCAGTATAACAGAACTGGCATAAGTGGTTTGGTTGTGATGGGCAAGAAAACAAAATACAGTGGGACAAGTGATACTGAGTTTATCCACTAAGCAACGGCATCAGGATCATTAGATGGCAGTACCCATGTGACATGCACACTCCTGGTCCTTTGCCCATCTCTGCATTGTTCTGCTTGGTCCTTCCTCCTGTCCTCGAGGCATGTGAGGAATATTGTAGTCTCTCTGTCTGTGGCTCTAAAGCCACACTCTCTTTCCCCTCTCTCCTCCGAGAGACTCTGGGGAGGATTGCACTGGGGCTACATCTCCACTACTCAGGTGCAGGTGTGGAGGGGACCTCCAATGCCACCTTACAGGCTGAAACCTCCCTGGGACAGCTCTTAACCCCTGCCAGGTCAGGTCAGGTTGAAAAAAGAGTTAGTGGTAGGAAAGAAACTATAAACACAAAGTAAAAATTTGTAGGTTCCACAAAGATTATGATGTTAAAAATAAGTATATCTTAATTTTTTAAGGTGTATAATTAGACTTAAGTAGAATCTTAGCAGTTTTAAAATAAATGAAATGTAAATCCCAGAATCCTTCTATTTGTTCTCCCTAGGTTTAATCCTCCTCATTTGTAAAATGATCATGTACAGAGTTTTGTCACTTAGCTGGTATCTAAAAGTGCCATCATAAGGAAGTTGAAGAGCAAAATCCTTTGATGATTTGTAGAAAAAATACAATGAAAATTTCAAAACTACAAGTTACCATGTGCCATCAGTATAAGTGCCCTATTAACATTATGTGTGAGAAAACCTTGCAGCTTTGTACCCTGTGGTTCTTAGTTCCCACAGAGCCACCCGCAATCACTGTTGAGTACATGGTGAAATGTTGTGTTGGCTTTTCCATGCAGGAATGAACTCACAGCGTCTTGCAATTGGACCACAGGTAGCTTTTTTACCAGCCATCCATTATTTATTAATTTCAGTCATTAAAATCCAACCTGGATTTATCCTGAGTTTGTGGTACCCACAGTATTTTTCAGCTGAGATGACTGGTTTTAGAGTCATGGGAAAAACTGCAGGTTTGTGAGTAGTATGCAATGCATCTTTTCTCCAAATTTCTGATGGATCTCAGGATGCCATGCCTTTTCATCAATCATGCATGCTTTTGACTGTCAAGCATTTTGTGGTAAATCTCATCTGACAGATTTTATCATCCTCTTATATTTCCTTTACATTTTTCAGAGTGAGGATTTCAAAAGCAAAGTAGAAGTTCTATGAACATCTAGATGAGATGCAAGAGTAAGGAAATTATATCTTTCTGTACTTCCCTCTAGGACCGAATGGTGCAATTGAGAGAAACTGCAGTTTTTCTGGAAAGAGATTCTGGGTCTTCATCTGACTAGAAGTTTGACAAAAGTTCTTGTCTCTTAATAGATATAAGATGATCTGAGTTGTGAGAAATTCATAATTAATCATCAGATGTACTAATGTATAGATTCTTATAAATTCTCTGAAGTTTTTGTCAACCCAGCTTCCTAACAAGGCTAGGCTGTTTCTCTACTTAAACCATAAAGAATATGTAATTTTTGCAAAACAAAACAAAACAAAACAAAAAGCCATTTTGAAAGCCTCCTCCTATCATGCTGTTTCAAAATAGAAAGCTGACTGCTGTGTTGCTGATCTTGTGTTGCAAAAAAATATTAATTTTCAAAGCAGATAAAACTCAGTCTTTTTATTTGAGTGATTGGAAGAGTGATTGCTTCTTAAAAATGTATTATTTAACATGTGTACCAAGATCAGCCTGCAAGAAGCTAGGTAGAAGAGGCAAGTCATTGCCCTATTAAATTAATTTAATTATGCTATGGCATACTTAAGCAGGTGGACTTTTTTAAAAAGCATTTTTTATTCTCATGTGATTTATTATTTGGTACTCTTCTACCCAAACAAAAGAGAGCAATATATTTAGAAAGCTCATTTTACAATTTATCTTGTCATGTGGCAGTTAGGTGTAATTTGCAGGGATATATTTCTGGTTGGTTATGGGGAGAGTGCTCTCACATTTTCTATGCTGGATACATAAATTCACTTTTATATTTTAGATTAAGACATAACAGCCTTAGTTAGTGGATTACTGTGGGTCAACTTCCATACTCATCTAAAGCAATCCCGTTAGCCCTGCTAACACTTCACTGCATCTCATGTGAGGGTGTGACCAACAGCAGCTGCTGGCACTGCAGTGATTGATATTTTAGTGTCTGAGACAAACTTACTGTGATGCTTAAAGTTTTTGGCTTTTACTTTTTTTTTTTTTTTTTTAGATTCTGCACTGCATTGGCGTATAACTCTGAACGCTATATAGAATGCTAGTCAGCTTTCTTCATATTTTGGTCAGACTAAACCATCCTTCTGGACCTGGGAACTAAGGCCACACCATTGGCCTCAGGCCACGAAAAGTTTAAACAAAAGAGAATTGAGGGGAAGCAAACCAGGGAAATATGACTTCATTACCTGAAGCTATAATTGGACAATTAACCTCTGATATGCAAATAGACCAAACTTATATTCATCTGAGAAACTCGTCATTATCATCCATCTTGGGTGTAGCCTACTGCTCAAGGTGTACCCTTTGAAGGCCTTTTAATAAATACCTACTTTATTCTTTTGACTTTGTCTAGCCTCTGTTGTAGGTAGCCTCTCCAAGGCATCAGCTGCATCTGTCAGGGGCCTGTAGCCTCCATAGCAGTACAGGTATAGCACTCAAGTACAAGCACAGCACATTGCAATCATTATCTCCTTGCCATGGAACCAGGTACCAATGTGCAAGTAGAGCTTGTCTCATCAGCAGCCCTTCTGAACAACATCAGCTGTTTGGTAAGCCACAAGCAGCTTGGAAATTGGGAACTGGGCTCCTTTGTCATGATCATTTAACAACTGAAGAAACATGAAAGATCTGTGGTGACTTCCTAAACTAATAATATAGGCACAAGTTCTCCATCCAACCCATGCCAGGTAAGTCAGTCTTCTAATTACTGAGCAAAACCAGCCTGCATCGATACTTGGCTGGTGTGGCCCCAGTAGTTCTGTACTCTCTTCATAAAAAGGAAGCCTGAAAATGGGGGTTCCCATGGAGTTTTATTCTGCAGTTCCTGGGGCTATAAATCTGTTATTCAACCCTAATCATTCTCCAAAATGTTTTCACCCCAGCAATAATGGCTAGATTGCCCCATAACTGAGGAAGGTTTTATGATATTGTCTAGTTCAATTGTGCTTTTAGTGGCTGGAAGGCTTCCACAGAAATTAATCTCTTGTCTCTCTTTCAGAAAACAAGGTCAACTATAGCATCAGTTTAATATATGGGTCTACGTCTATTGAGACTTCTGGATCTTGCAGTTGCAAGTGACAATTTCAAAGTGTGCAATCCTTTGCTAGTATTAAAGAGCAAAATCTGCTTCAAGACAATTAAAACGACTTTGATTTTCCTACCTCTTCTGTTTACTCTCAATTAAATCCAAACTCATCTTGCTTTCTCTGCCGTGGAGGGTAAGATTTATTTGGTGTTTCCTCTCTACTCCTTGTTTGACACAGTCCTAATGCCCTTTGTTCTGTTATTCCTCAACAGTTTCTCTGCTGCCCTGCCTCTCTTCTCCAGCTTTTTTCAGTCAGCTTGCAACCATGGTTGCACTTTCCCACTGAGCTTTTCACACACCCAGTTAGACTTCCAAATATTCATTCCTGTCTTGTATTTTTCAGACTTTCTGTTTTATCTTGTTTCAGTATCTGTGGAGATCTCCCTCACCTATGTTCTTTCCTAGCCAAGCCAGAGGGCTTCTTTCAGTTCAGATGCTCCTTAATGCAGGACCACTGGCACTTCCCCACATCTTCTTCCTTTCCATCTTATCATTTGGTGAGCCTGTGCTCTCTGCTTTCTGCTTTAATATCAAACACTGTTCTCTTCAGCACCTCCTCTGGTAGATCCACTCCCTCTCCACTATCTGTTCAAGTTTTCACCCTCAGTCCTCCTCCTTTTATCTTTATAGTATCTCTTCGACTACCTCATCCTCCCCAGCCATTTCTGTTGCTTACAACTTTTTTTTATCCCATGTTGAGAATTTTTGTCTCTGGCATAGCTTCTTTGGTGTTACCTTGCCATTTCAAACTCTCCAGATGAGACTTTCTTTAGCTATCCCCAGGATGTTCTTCTCTCCCTTTTCTGTTTGTTTAGAATTTTACTGTTCTCCTTATCTTGCAGCCTTACTGTTACCTTTGATTTCTCATTCTCTGTCTCTCCATCTACTCACTTATTAAATATAATTATTTTATTCTATGTAGCATTACCAAGCCTATTCATGACAATTTATCTTTATTGCCAAAATACTTATCCTTTTCTGCTCTCATTTCTAATCATCCTTTTGCTGATTCTGAAACAAATTTGCTAAACTCATCTTCACCTTCTATTCTAACCATATCTTCATCCCATCTGAATCATTTCACCTCCTTCATGAGTCCAAATCTGTAACCCTTTTTGAATGCCTTAGATAATCTGTGCCTCCAAGAACCTCTCAGAATTTACCTACAAGCCACTGCCTGTTCTTCATCCCTCTCCTCCCCCCACCCCTCCCTTTTTTTTTTTCTTTTTTTTTTTTTAAACTTCCAAGCTCTTTGTTTCATTGTCTTTTCTTTCCAGGCTTCATTTAGGGAGGAATAAATATTCTAGGTTCTGTTTCTTCATCCTATCTCTGAATCACCCCATTCATGAGCAGGCAGATGAATGCCTTTAATGCTGTTGTGATGGTCACACCTGCCACCAGCAGATATACTAGACATCCTGTAGACTAGAGAGACCATGGAGAGATGCAATGGAGTGAGGCTTCTCAACTGAATTTATTATGTCCCTGTGATTGAATGTTGATTTATTTACAGTGTTTTCCAGAGAGTCTCATATCAGTGCTAGTGATCTGTAATTAGTATACTTTTGTCTCACCAGTCCAGGGAGATGGGGAACAAAAAGGTAACAGGGAGACAGTTTTCCTGTGTTCCCTATATGAATTGTATTAGATGAAGGTATAGTCTCATTCCTTCATGAGAAAAAGTATGCATTTCCTTGCAGAAGCCAGCTGGGAACATTAAAATAGGGCAATCAGAACTTGTAGCCAGCATTTTAGCCCTGAAATAAGCAGTATGACAAGTAGTGTCTTTGTCTTTTTATGTATTGTTTATTGGACCATTCTTCACTTTATCTTACAGCAATAATGTTCATGGCATTCCAGGAAAAATGGCTTTTGCAGTTATTAAAATGCTGAGGTGTTTACTCCCAAATTCTCTGTTACAGCATTTTTTTCTCTTGGGCACCAATCTTTAAGGAGACACATCAACAAAATTCAGTAGTATTGACTTAATTCTGTCTCCTTCTAAGCCTAATTGCTCAAATTGGTATAATGTCCTCCTGGACACTAAACCTCAACTGCATTTTTAAGGACTGTGTGAACTAGCAGCTTTCCTAGGCATTGCCCTGACAGCCTCAGAGAAAGAAGTTCAGGTTACTACCACAGAACATGCAGATTTCCTGGTGCTGTGTTACCTTCCTCTGACCTGCAAATGCTGGCACCAGGGGCTAATGCAATTGTTACTGGGTTGCTGCTGAGTTTGCTAACCAGGCTGTCACCTGTGATACACGGTTTTGTGATACAGATACCATAATGTTTTAAACTAGACAACCCTAAAACCTTTGCACTCCTTGTAGGACAACTGTAAAATTATATTTTCCATTAACAATTAGTCTGTTCTGGAATTTAACCAGGGGTATTTCAGAGGAAGAACACTGTCATGTGAGATCCCTGACTGCATGATCTCTCCATTCTCCACTGCATTAATTTTGCCCTACCTTCAGATGTTGCTAAGATCATATTTGGTTTGCATATGGAATGGTGTTAATTTGGCGTAGCAGAAGTGAATTATTCACACATTTTCATAGCTTGTGTCTAAATTACTGTATAAAATGGCAGTGAAAGAAAAAAGAATTAGCAATATGTAATATTAGCAAGCTGCCTCCCACCTACCAGCCTGCAATGATTGAAATTCTTATCTTTTGAAGGGAAAATACCTTTTATTTAACATTGAACATTTAAATGATTGTTTTCTGCTCTGTGTCTGTAAAATCACAGAATTATTTAGGTTGGAAAAGACCTCTGAGATCCAGTCCATGCTTTGAGCAATCACCACCTTGTCAACTACAACATGCCACTAATGTAACATCCAGTCATTTCTTCAATACCTCCAAGGATGGTGAGTCCACCACCTCCCTGGGCAGCCCATTCCAACGCTTAAAACCTGTTTCATGAAGAAATTCATTCTGATATCCAGTCTGTATCTCCCATGGCACAGTTGGAGGCTATGTCCTCTCACCCTGTCACTGCTCTTCTCTTGGGAGAAGAGACCAGCCCCGCCTGGCTGCAGCCTCCTTTCAGGGAGCTGTGCAGAAGGATTAGGTCTCCCTGGGCCTACTTTGCTCTAGACTAAAAAGCCCCAGCTCCCTGAGCTACTCCTCATCAGACTTCTGCTCCAGACCCTTCCCCAGCTCCGTTGCCCTCCTCTGGACATGCTCCAGGATCTCAATGTCCTTTTTGTGCAGAGGGGGGCAGAACTGGACACAGCACTTGAGGTGCTGCCTCAGCAGTGCTGAGCACAGGGAGCAATCCCTGCTCTGGTCCTGCTGGCCACGCCATTGCTGATCCAGGCCAGGATGCCATTGGCCTTCTTGACCATCTGGGCACAGTTGGCCACACCGGCTCAGTTTAGTCATTGTCGATCAGCACCCCAGGTCCTTTTCCAAGGGCGCCTTTTCAGGCACCTTTCCCCAGCCTGTAGGACGGCATGGGGTTGTTGTGATCCAAGTGCAGGACCCAGCACTTGCTGGACCTCATAGAGTTGGTCTTGGCTCATGAATCCAGTCTGTTCGGATTCCTCTGCAATGTTTTCCTACCTTCCAGCAGATCAACAATCCCACCCAACTTGGTAATAGTCTGCTTAGTACAACCTATCAGCATTATAGCCTGACAAAAATCTGTAGAGTAAAAATTACCAGCAATTGAAACTTACTGGTAACAGACAATGAAAATTGTTAACATTCAAGTGTGAAAACTTCACCCATTTTTAAAATTTATCATACGCACAAATGTTAATTACATTTTTAAATGCCTGAAGCCTACAAATTGTGAGAGCACAAAAGAAACTATAGTAACCTGTTAGATACTTGTCCTTTACTTTTCTTTGGCACACTTGATAAGTGAGTGCTAATAGAGGGGCTGACAACACAAGTGCACTTCTGATGCAAAACACCAAGGACAGGGTAAACGGTCAAACCTTGAAGAAAAGAACGGAGCCCTTTTGTTGTGGAAATGAAACTGTGATAATGCTCCCAGACTATAAACTGGCAGCCTAGTGTGGCTAATCCTTAGGAGCTTTTTCAAAATCTTAATGTCAGCAGATTTTTTTTCCTTCCTGTAGGGGTTTTAGTGAAGAAAAATGTGAAATTTTATGTGAACAGTTTTTTACTCATATAGCTCTTAGCAACAGGGCTGAAGAATATAAAGGAAAAGATTTTACTGTCCGTTCATGAGCCTATTAGATATATTAGTGAGATAAAAATTCTGTGGATTGAAATGTTCAATTTCCAAAAATTAAACAGCATCTAAAAATCGGTCTCTGCAAAAAGTCAGCTGTGAACAGGAATTCTTAGCAATCTTTACATGACTATCTACTTATGTGTGCTTTATGCACCAAATGAAAGAGGCAGAACAGCCTGTAGCACCATCTGTCTAAGGAGTTGGGTTATTTAATGCCATCATTATTGTTAATGTAAGTGTTATATTTCTATCAGTACCTAGATGTTATAAGTGACCTCTATGTCAGGTCAGTGGGTTCATACCTGGGTTATGTTTCTGGCCTCTCCTTCTCTGCTCCTGTAAAAGCTTTCCTCTCTCCTGCCTCCCACTCCAGAGCATCACCCCTGCCTCCCCAATTCCCTACAAGGAAACTATGGAATCTTCTTTGCACTGTCAGCTTGTCTCCAACTATGGGGGAGAAGGAGGTAAATTTTCCAGACAAGGGAACCAGTCAGGATACAGATCACCACCAGCAGTTATGGGAACACATTTTATGAGTTATGCAATTATTAATAAGAGAATAAAGCAGTCACTATTAACAGCAGGTAACTGTTGGTACAGTCCACTCAGTTACCCCTCTCAACCACTCATATTACCCAGCCAGAGCAGCAGTGGGGAGGTCAATTTTGGATATTCACTGAGAAGCAGAGGTTCATAGTAATGCACCAGTAACTTTTAGGAAGATGTTCAGAAGTCCCTTCCTTCCCTGTATTAATGCTGTAGACTGTGCTCTGTCTACCTGTGGCAGCCTCCACCTCCTTGACTATGGTTTGAGTTAGAAAGCCCGATGCTGATGCTCTTGCCATGCCAAGGTGATGGCCTGGGACAATCTGCAGGCTCTTGCTGTTCTGAGTATATCAGCTATCTCAGATTCAGGAGAAACACAAGTCTCCAGAGCTTATCACCTTCTGTGAGATTTCCACACGCACTCTCCATACCCTTCCTCCTGCTGTTTTCTGGTAATCTTGCCTGTGTGCCCAGGTGTGTGTCCACAAACCCCATTCCTCAAATTCACCAAGAAGAGTGGGTTGTGACAAGGATCACTAAAGTGTAAGCAGCCCTTCCTGCATCCCCCTGCAGAATGAAGTGACTGCTCTGTTTATACCGTCCTGTTGAAAATTCCCACCTCTATGCTGCATATTACATGATGGCTCTGAGCTAACTCAAAACATTAAAGGGGTCTCCACTAGTTCAGCATGGTCCTTCATGCCTCTCAGAGAAGCCTGATGTCTTTGCCTGTAGGAGTGCCCTCTGTAATGGGACATGTACTCTAAAGCTAGCACAGATATCTCTGTCCTGCATGGCTACTTTGCTCTACCCATACAGCCAGACAGAGCATTTGCCCTGAAGAAAACAGATTTGAGGCCACTACATAATAAAGAAAAATGGCAAAATGGATATAGAGAAGGTCTGAAATACACTGAAGGTCTCTTAACTCAGCCTGCAACATGACCCTACAGATCACTCTGCAGTGAATCAAACCTCTCCTTTTTCTTAACATACACATTACTGAGGTGGTTTTTTTTTTGTTTGTTTTGTTTTTTTTACATTAAAAATATAAAACAGATCCACAAGATATACTCAAGGAGTCAATGACAAGTCTGGGCAAAAAGCACAGAAATGCCTTTTGCCCTACTGTCTGTCCTGTGCATTAAAAATTTGTTACTGTTTTTATTTCTTTTTGCTGAAATGAAAACTATTCTTAAATTCAACATAAAAGAAACTTCACTGCTAAAAACTCGTGCCTTGATTCAGCTGAGACAAGGCACAGTCACTACAGAGAAGGTTTGAATTTGGTCTTTCCCCTTCCCTTTGATGAATTCTTTGACTGGAAAGACCAGCATACATCTACTCCATTAAACAGGAAACATGAACTTCAGATTTTTCAGCACTAATTACCCAATCAGATTTACCAGGTCGACTGAGGCTCCCCCATCCCTGCAAGTATTTGAAGAGAAGATCAAGCCCCTTAGCAATCAATAGGATGGAAATGTGACTCATTTGCATTTCTCTAATATTGCCAGTTGAAGTATGAGCTAGCTCTTCATGCATTTTTGCACTGGAGGTGGCCAGAAATTGATAAAATGTGTGTTTTGCAAGTAATATTACAGAAGCTTTGCAGGTATGGCAAGGCAGAAGATTGAAAATAGCTGTAAGAGACAGAAAAGCTGCTCTCCCTAGCAATGCACAATCATTCTCTGAATCTGTTATTCAGGGACTGAAATGAGCAGTATAACCCTTGTTTTCGCATCTCCGATTATGCATAGTCATATTTTTCACTTGCATCTGTATCTGTAACGTTTGACCAAATCATCAAGCCATATGTATGCAGGGAAGATAAAATACAATTTTTACTCACTGACCTTTTAGTCCTGTAACATATAAATTGTTTAAGAAAGCCTGCTGAATATTTTCTTATCTTGTGTCACTGGAAATTTCACGCTCCCTGTGAGACCTGGTAGGATGTTTAATATAGACACTGCGTGGCACGCTGATTGATGGGACACACTGCAACCCCGACAGCTTTCTGTGATTTAAAACATTAAAAACCACAAAAAATCCCAACAAGCATATACTTCAGAAGCACAGGGGTTTTGGCGCCTCCTTTCATCTCCCTGACGGCCTGGGCTGCCCTGGGGCTGGTTTCAGGGCGGGACCCCTCCCCAGTCACCAACAGCAAGTCCCCACCTCTGGCCCCAGGGCCAGAGGTGCAAGCGATTAATACATCCTTCGCACCTAGGAGATGGGGGCTCTGTAAACGTGGATCCCCAGGGCCATATTCTTGTGTGGCAAAAAAAGCCATCGGAGGGGAGCTGTAAATGAGAGAGGCCGAGTCCTGGAAGCAAATTGATTGCAGTAGCGCTGTGTTTTACATCAGTAATCTTGAGTAAAATTAATGTGGAACACTCTTACAATGCAGTAGTGTGGTTTCTCCCAACTATGTTTTTATTTAAAAGTGGTTCAGGTGCCGGTGTGTCGCTGCAGTGGGAGGTGCTGGCGTGTACTGTGAAACCACTCCGGATCCATGAAGCCGCCTCAGTTAATGTAAGGGAGAGGCTGGACTAAGCAGCAGGTGAAGTGTGATTCGAACTGTGGCAACCTGCTGTGTCGTTACTTTAACCTCTAACTTTAATTTTGTCTGTCTCCTACTAGCAAAAATCATTATCAGGTGATGTTTTGACTTCAAGGAAGCTAAGCTGTTAAGAAAAACTCGATCCTAGCCAGCAGCCTGCAATTGAGATTACAAGCAGTTACTAATGCTAAATCCAAGAATTCTGGTTACCACGTCACCCGCTTAAGCTAACTGAGGAGCTTATTTTAGTACTTGTGAGCTCGCCAGAGGCCAGCTGAAGTAAAAAGCTCCTGTCCAGATGCATAAGAAATGTTTGATTGAAGTGGAAGCAGCTGGTGAAGAACTCCTGTGCTAGCCTTGCTCCCCAGGTTTCAGCCCGTCAGAGGGAGCAAGAATCCCAGCCCTACCCGGGCACAGACATCTCAAGATGAAATGCCAGGGAGCTCGGCACAGGGCACACGCCACAGCAGCAGCTTCTCAGGCAGCAAATCTGGCACAGTGTCTGGGGAGGGTCCTGTGAGCAGCTCTGGACCAGCCACTTGCCAGGGCTCATCTTCCAGAGCTGTTTCCTTTCCATCTGCCTCGGGCAGCTCACCTTTGGAGACTTGTGGTGTAAGATTGCCTCTACACTGATGATGTTCATAACTGGAATGCTCCACCAGGCAATATGCTCAGTATGGTGTGTGTTTATGTCATTTATTCTGCATTTGGTAGTTTGTTCTCTTTTGTTTTGTTTTTCCTTTTAGGAATCTGTTCCATGTAAAATATAGAAAGGTGCTAACATGGACCCTTTGAAACCCAAGTTTCTTTTGTAATGCTTCCACTATGTTAGCAAATGCTAAATCTCCAGTATATCTTTATGTTCTTAATTTCCTTTTCAAGAATATTCTGAGAAATGTAAATGTCTGTAGCATTGTCGTATTAAAAAAAAAAAAAGAAAAAAAGAATTTCAGTTTAATTTGAAGCAATTATTCAAAGAAAAGTTCTAATAAAAAATTTATAGACACTAGTTAAACATTAATAATATTCAATATATTAAAATACTGACAATTATTTATACTCCATCATAAAATAGAAAGAAGAGTCAAGTAGCATCCCCATCCCTTTTTGCAGCCAATTTCATAAATCTACACCAGAGAAAAGCACATTCCTAGTCCAATTAAATGTGTGTAATGAAATATTTACATGTACTTTATGACTTTGGGTTATTGAATTTTTAAGAGTTAATTCTAAAACTGCGATTGTATTTTCAGTACATATATTTTATTGATTGTGCCTACAAATATGATGTACTTTCAGAATGATCCTTTCAAAGTTATGAGGGGAAAAAGAAGAATGGAGACTATACGAAAAAGCAAAATTGGGAATATACAGTCCCTGGAAGTCAGAGATGTCATTTGCACACCCTGATTATGACACACACAACATACAATCTCAAAATTAATCTCTTTAGTGTTGCCAGAAAGTTGAGGGTGTGATCCTTCCCTTCTGCTCCACCCTGGTGAGGCCACACGTGGAGTGTGCTGGACTCCCCAGTACAAGCATGGACATACTGGAGGGAGTCCAGCGAATGGCCGTGGAGATGCTGAATGGTCTAGAGCATTTTTCCTAAGGGGAAAGCTTGAGAGAGCTGGGACAGATTAGCCTGGAGGATAAAAGGCCTGGAGAAGAGATCAGGGGGATCAGATCAGAGGGTACCTGAACAGAGGGTACACAGAGAACAGAGCCAGATTCATTTCAGTGATGCCCAGTGACAGGACTGGAGGCAATGGGCACAAATGAGAGATGAGCGGTTCCCTTGGAACAAAAAGAAACCTTTCTTCACTGTGAGGGTAACCAAGCACTGACACAGGTTGCCTAGGGAGGGCGGATTCTCTAACTTGGAGACATTAAAAAAAACCCATCTGGACATAGTTCCAGGCAACCATCTCTGGGTGGCCTTGCTTGGGTAGAGAGCTTGGACCAGATGACCTCCTTCTGGCCTGTCACTTTCAACCTCAGCCATCCTATGACTCCATGAAAGGGGCAGGAGATGATTCACTCACTCCTGTGTTCCCAAATACCTAAATTAAATGTGTTTGCTCTGTTCCCCTTGCAGCCATGTGCTAATCTCCAGTGATTTTTCTGCATAATTATTGTCTGCATAATTGTTGTCATGTTCATGCTGTTACAGGCTTTCAGGTGGTAATTGTTATTGCCCGTGTCCTCCACATCAAACCCATTTGCAGGGAGATTCTTCAAGATAACAGGGATAACACAGAGCACACCAGTCCAGCATATCTTTTCCCAAGTGACAGTTTATAAGGAACCTCCTTAATTTTAATATTTCCTATCTTGGAATACCCAATCTTACAGACAATGTTGTCTTCTAACATTTTCAAAATTTCTTAGAAAAAGGTAATTATTTTACCACATCTATTTCCGTTTAGTAGACGTCAATAGACATTTAGCTACACAGCCCAGGCTTCTGCTAGATGAATTCAAGAAGCAGCTGGTAACATTTACACAGAGCAGCTGCCCAGCAAAGGTTTGAAGGACACCCTGGGGATTGCTGAGATTGGTGTGTCAGTCATAGGCAGTAACATATATCATCAATTGTGGCTTCAGTTTGTGGTTCTTGAGGTGAATCTTACTCTGATTTTTACAGAGTAGCATATAGTGCACTTGGGATGTTAAGTTAGTTCAGCGATGTAGACTGATTTCTGTTGGAATCATGTGGGGCTGAGTCCCCTCTTTCCAACAGAGGAACAATGAAGTCAGCTTTTGCAGTTGTGCAGTGGCCCTCCGTAGATCTCCCAGGAGTGCTGTGGGCCAGCAAAATCCAGCAGGTCAGGACAACAGGAGCGGGATCCAGGTGAGAATGCTCAAGGATGTGCACTGTGCACTGGAGCAGCAGAGAGACTCAGGGAAGCAGATTCTAGACCTTAGAAGGTTTTCCTTTTTCCCCCAGTATAATTGTTTGCTTTTCCTGGTCAAGAGTGATTTCTGAAGTGAAAATTCACCCAGAGTTATGAATCTTTTCCCAATGGGTGCTTGTATAACTGGTATTTATAAGACTTTTTAGGGGGGATGAAGCATGCTCAGCGCGGATGAGATCCCCAGTGATATTTTCAGCAAACATCCTTTAAATCTGAGATACTATAGATATATATTTATATAGATATACAATATATTAAAATATATATTTATTTATATAAATCTAGATTTTTATATGTAATACAT
>WBMY01015166.1:0-90754 GCA_013397315.1 Donacobius atricapilla
GGGGGGTCCCGCCGGAGCTGCCCCGCGAAAGGCCCCGGCGGGCCGCGGGGGCTCGACCTGCCCTTGGCCGAGGGGAGGAATTCTCGGTTGAAATAAATGGTGGTAGTGCGGGTGGCGGGGCTGCCTCGCCCGGGTCTCACCGCGTGTGGTGGCGACGCCGTCGCCGAGCAACGGCAATGGCGGGCGAGGAACGGCGGTAACGGGGCTGCGCCTCGGTCTGGGGCTGCGCGTCCTGCGGAGAAGTGACTCTGCCTGAGCCTCGGGGACCGGGGCAGGGAGACTTGACCTGGCAGCAGCCGCCCGCGGGCTCCGCGCAGCATGAGCTGGTGCGGCGGCGGTGAAGGGTGGAGTTGGGCTCCCTCCGTTGAAGGTCCCAGGTGGTTGGGTTTTTCCTCGTTCCTTGTTTTTCCTGGTTGCTGCTGTTGGTTTTGGTGGCTCAGGAGCTGCTTTCTGGTGGTTCTACCCCGCACCGACGGCTGAAGGCGGCGCCCTGAGCCACAGAGTGTGAACTCACCCCTGGGCCCTTGGTGTGTGGGGGAGACACACCTTGCAGCTCGGGGAAGCTATAAATAGGGCAAAACCTGCAATAAATCCGTTTAGGTTGACTTTTTGTGTAAAGGTGTGATTTACCAGAACAGACACGCACCGGAGGTTTTTGCTGTGGTGCTCAGGTTGTAACAATTTGGCAAAATATTAAACTGCAACAGGATTCTTGTTTAAACAGAAGACTGATGGGTGAACAGGTAGTGTGCCACGTGTGTCAGGATCCATGAGATCCCATAATTATGTGCTTATATGCTCGAGAGAGCAAAGACTTTAGTCATTTTTTATTCCAAAAGGGCAATAAATTCTATGGCGTTTCACTCAGTGAAACTTTCCAGGTGTTGTTTCCCTCCCTCACCTCTCAAGTTATAAGGTCAAACTATAAATAATATGTGTAAGCAACCGAAAAATATCTACTGTCGACTAGAGGAATTTTATATTAATATTTAATTAGTAAAAATATATTTGATGTTAATAAGACTAGGTTTATCTAATTGATATTGTGCTTTACGTCAATCTCCAGTTGTATTATCTGTAGGCAGAATGAGGCAATGAAAGGCGGGTGGTGCCTTTTTGTACCTTGGAAAGGTCTTTAATGCTGGTGTAGTTTAAATCCAGTTCTTGTTTTGTGCAAACTTTATGAAGTGCAAGTTGTACAATGCAAGCAATGCATGAAACATGGAAGCAGTTGCTGCTGTAGGTGTTTTAATTTAGTTGTAATGCACAGCAATTAAGCACAGGCTTTTCTCCTGTATTTGTTATGAAAATGATATCATAGGAAGGAAAATATTAATTATGAATATTTATATTTATGAGGTGGAAATTGTCAATGTCTATAAACAAGGTAATATAGGTCAAAGTCTAGTTAGGCTTGTAAGTAAACAGCTTTTCTGACTGGGGACACCAGCTGATAACAGTACAGTCCTAATACCTACCCCCTCAGCTTTTTGGAAAGCACAGAGAAGAAAGTTTGAGAAACAGGCTTGGAGAGTGGAAAGGGTGGGGGGAAAACCACCCTAGGTGCCTGCAAGCTCTGTGTGCAGTTGCATGAGGATACTTAGAGAGAGGGGGTAAAAGCAGCAGTTAGAAATAAGGAGCTGTGTAATAACCTGTCTTTTAAAAAATCAAGTGGTGAAGCTGGCCTTTGAGCATTTCCTAATCTTCTTCCAGCTAGAATGGGGTCAGGTATCTTAAATAGGTATAAGTACCTTTTTGCCTAACCCAGCTGATCTTTGAAGCTGTGCATATGTGAACGAGGAAAATATCCAGCTTAAATAATGGCACAATTAATCCCTTGAGCCTTAGGGTCTGGGTCTGGACCCTGATGAGCATGATGAGACCTTTTGGGGTGTCTCCCCCTTTTGCTGCTGGTGTTTCTGTGGAGATCCTTGATGCATTAAACACCATTATTACCTCCTGTCCCACTCCTTTCTCTCTCCTGGTTTCAGCTGGTAATGCAAAATAAGGTGCTTTCTCCATTTTCCCCTTTCAAAAGCAAGGGATTTATATACTAATATACTGAATTTATTGCACCAACTCTGTTTAACAGACCTATCTGTCTTTACAATCAACTATAATACCCTTCCTGAATCAGCAGAAACCTAACAAAAACCTTTAATAGAAGTTTAAGTGTCGTGTTTGGTAATAGCAGGAAACTGTTGGGAGAATCCTTAAATTGAAACTGAAATGTGTCCAAAACTTCTGCTGTATGTAGGGTTGTCCTTGCTGGGTTTCAAACCTTTTCATTTCCCAGTGATTAGTTTTGATGGGCTGGAGCAGTGCAGATAAATTGTATTAAGGTGGCAGCATCTTGGATCATGTCTTACATCCATAAATGTTTGTTTTTTTTTTTTTAAGTAGTTATGACTTCTAAGTCAGGTCAAGTCATCTAAAAATTATAAGCAAGATTTTTTTTTTCCTTTCTGTCAACATTGGGTAAAAGGGCAGAAATGAATTTGTGAAGTGTAAGCTAAAGAGTGTTTTCCAATAAGATTTTCTTCTTTTGTTTACTCATTCCTTTATTTTCTGCCAGTACTTCCAGGCAGCAGAACCAGCCTCAAGGGCACTATGGACTTACCTCTCCAATTAGCTTGGCTCCTCCTAGTGATAAAGACCACATTCATACTCAGAAGCTGATTGAAGCAATGAAGCCATTTGGGGTGTTTGAGGATCAGGAAGAACTCTATCACAGGTATAAGAAGACTAAAATGGTAACCTCTTGGGGGTTTTTTTGTTTTGTTTTGTTTTTAAGCAAGATTAGAATGAATTTTCTTTACAGGACAAGTGTTCTTGGTAAACTGAATAACTTTGTCAGAGAATGGATTTCAGAACTTGCTGAAAGCAAGGTAAGAATTTTTTTTGTTTTTGTCAAAACAGCTGAAGCCTTTTGATTTAAAGGCTACGCTACTGGGATCTGTGCTAAAGTTCAACTTTTAACTTCTTAAATATCAAGTAGGGCTGTAGTAACTGCCACTGAAATAAGTTATAGACAATATTTCAAGATCTCAGAGTCTTTGGGGAACTGAGTAAATTCCTGCATTGGCTCAGTCAGTTGACTTGTAGCTCTTAACAAAGCCAAAACGAGGCATTGTCGATGAGAAAGATGGTAAAATTGGCCCTAATCTTGCCTCAAACAGCCTACAGCACTCAGTCTAGTTTGAAATTATGATTCGAGACTTGCCCTTTGAATGACCCTTAAAGTTTTGTTAACTTATGTGCCTCTGCTGCAGGGAAGTCTAATAATGGGTCTTAATTTGTATAAATAAATAAAAGTATTGTACATCACCTATAATAATTTTTTGGAGTTGCAAGTTCAACTTATTTCAGAAAAACAGAATCACAACCTCGAAAATGAAAATGTAAGGGAGTGAGAAGACATTGCTTATGCAGGCTGTTACAGTTTTTCTAAATAACTTCCATGCAAGTTAAACTTGCACAAAGGATAATGTGCATCTTAAACTTTCTCTTCTACCCACAGAATCTTCCCCCTTCAATAACAGAACAAGTTGGTGGCAAAATATTTACATTTGGCTCCTACAGACTTGGCGTACACACCAAAGGTAATATTTCCAGTGCCTGGTCATAGTCCTGATGTTGGAAAGTGAATTCCAGCAGTAACAGGAGAAATGGAATCTCTTTGCAGGTTCAGACATAGATGCCCTTTGTGTTGCTCCCAGTCATGTGGAAAGATCAGATTTTTTTCAGTCATTCTTTGAAAAACTGAAGAATCAAGAGGAAGTAAAAAACCTAAGAGTGAGTAAACTCTCTGCTTGATAGATTGTTTAAATTTTACAGTAAGAATATTCATGTTAAAGACTTGCATTGGTAGTGAATATCTTATAAGCCAAAATTAAATCAGTTTTGAGTACCCTCTAATATACTGGTTTATGCAGCATGAGAATGTTGCTGTCCAGCTCTTGGCTCCTTTCCGCAGTGACTACATCACATAAGAGTTTTTGTGGTTCCTCTCCCCTCCCTGTATTTTGGGAATGAGTCAGCTGTATCAAAAAGCAAGGTTTTCTCTGGAAGCTGTTTTCGCCTTGGACGTAGTAAGGGCTTTCAGCCACTGATACTGGTGGTTTGTTGTGCACTGTTTGTTACAGTACACGATCAGCCTCTGAATCTCTTGCCTAAATAAAATCTTTTAATAAAATATAGTATTGGTACCATAATAGTGCTATCCTGCCTGAGAGTTATTAGCATTTTTTGTTTGGAAGGAACTCAGTCTTCGTGCTGAGTAGTTAAGTAAAAATTCTCTATTTTATCATAGTATAGGAAAACCTGTAAAGTAGCAAAAGGATATCTTATTACAGATATCCTCTCCTTCACAGGCCATTGAGGATGCCTATGTACCAGTTATCAAATTTGAGTTTGATGGCATTGAGGTAAGAACTTTCATTTTGATTTGGTTTTTTTTTCACCTTTAAGTGAGACTTTTTGCCTTGCTTTGAAACAGGATAACTTTTTCAGGGGTTTATGATCTTGCTGTTTTATGAAGTTATTGGTACATTGCAGCATGTTAAGGAAACTGTAATTGAACAGCATGACTGCAACCTATCCCAGAAGCAGTAAAATGGGATCTTCTAGGAAAGTAAGCCCCTAGCTAGCCTGGCAAGCGTGGGAATATGAGGGACATCTTTTTTTAAAACCGTGCTGCAGACCAGGGTAGCCTGCTTGGGTAGTGTTTATCTCCCAAGGATGTGCAGAGTGGGAGTAGAGGCCGTGTCCTTGCTAACTCCCCTGAGCTCTGACAAGAGCTCCCTTTGTGCAGGGGGTGTTTCTGTTGTGGTTCCCTGCACAAATCGCCTGATGTTTTGTTGCAAATCAAAAATGAAATCCCTGTGAGACAAACAACAATGGAAAATGAAAAGTAAAACTGCTCATTGCACTCCTGCCTCAGTTTATCAGCTGCAGGAATCCTTCTATCAGGAATACATTTCATGTAGACAATAAATACCCACTTGCTGTAATACCTAAACAAGTTACTGTTTGATATTACTATCATGAAGTCTCTTATTCAATGACCTCTTTGTGGCCTTTATCTGGTACAGATATTCACAGAATAAATTGCTTGTCTCAAGTTAAGCTAAAAAACAGATGCTTAAGACCTTACAGCATAAAGAAAATGCTTTCTCATTTGTTGGAAGTATAGTTGAGGTGATCTGAATTTGTCTTAATTTTGTGGTTAATTTAAAATTTCCATTTAAGAGCAATTCTAAGTTTAGAGTAATCTCCCCAACTTTCAAAAAGAAAAAACCCTTTCCCTAGCTTAAAAAAAGGAGGTATTCTTGTAAACAAACAGGGAGCTTAGAGCAATTTTCTTGTTTTCTGGCGAATAAATATCTATGGTCATATAATTCTAAATATAAATGTTAACAGCATGAATGACCAAGTGTCCCTCAGTGTCCTGTTTGCAAACAGTGCTGCACCGTAAGTAATGCTTGAAATTTTTTTTCTCTTGAAGATTGATCTCGTGTTTGCCAAGTTGTCTTTGCCAACGGTTTCTGATGATCTCGATCTCAGGGATGACTCGTGCCTCAAAAGCCTGGATATAAGATGCATACGGAGCTTAAATGGTGAGCCTGTTCTGCACTCTATAAAGACATTCAAATTGGCATAGAATGCACACTGCACAGCTCACATTTCTGTACAAGATGCAGAAACTGATCTCCGGTGTACTTGAGTTCTGAGGAGGCAGCCAGTGGACCTAAATTTAGATATTTCAAAGAGTTGTGTGTTTACACAGACTTGTGTGTCAAGTTTGTTTGATTGGTTTGTGAGCAGTGCTCCAGTTTGCCCCAGAAATTCAGATGACCAAGTAGGGCACTTTATAAGAACGTATGAATGCTAAACAAGGTAGTTGCCTAAAAAAAAAGTAATTAAAATACCTGAAGTCTGACTTGCTCCATTGAGCACCAATTGCTTTAATGGTTGCTGGCTGTCAAAAGAAACCTAGCTTCTGGAATCACAGAATATTTAGGGCTGGAAGGGACCTCTGGAGATCATCCAGTCCACCCCCCCAGCTAAGGCACAGTCACCTGGAGCAGCTGACCCAAGAATGTGTTCAGGTGGGTTTTGAATCCCTCCAGACAGGGACATTTCATGACCTCCCATGGCAACCCATTCCAGAGCCCTGCCACCCTGCGATGTAAAGTTCCTCTTCATGCTGAGGTGGAGCTTCTTGTGTTGTAGTTTATGGCTAGAACATCCTGTGCAGAGGCTTTATTTAGAAGTTCTTAGTTGTAATCTAAACTGTGAAAAAGCTGTTGAGGGCACCTGTTATCTAAAGCGATGCTGAATGTTATATGCAGTCTACAATTTAATACAAAGCAAGTAATCCAAACCTGCTTTCCTACTCTTGAGCCATAAGCTGTAAGCTTCCCAATGTGGGAACACTTGACTTGTACCTGTTACTAGGAACTCCTGTGCTTCACCTTTTGTCTCGCAGGCAGCAGGGTTACAGATGAAATACTGCGTCTGGTGCCCAATCTGGAGAACTTCCGTCTCACGCTCCGGGCAGTTAAACTGTGGGCAAAACGTGAGTGATGAGGTGGTTTGTGATCTTTAACTTTCCAGAGGCACCTCATGCTCACTATAGATGTACCTCAGCCTTGGATTGCTGTTTAAGTGACAGTTGCTATATTAAAACCCTTCCAGTTTAGGTTCATGGTCTGTCCATATGGTAAATTCTGTGTTTTTTTAAGTGGAGGTAGAGTTCAGAGAAGAGGGGGGTGCTTATGAGACACTGCTGCATTGCTTATCAGGAACCTGACTACAATTGATAAAAATTCCCAATAAAATGTAAAAGGAATAAGAAAGTCCCGTTTGCCCACGTGGCTAGAGCAAGTACTAGAAGAATGTCAGAACTTTTCTCTTAAGGGGAATTGAAGTGAAGCCGTAGGTGTAGCAGCACAGGCAGGTTTCACAGTAGCAATATTTTGGGAAGTGGTGTTGGACTGATTCTTTTTCTCATTGCTGTGAGGACCAGCAATTTGGCCTCACTACACTGTAAAAATAAGTGACATAGAGGCTGAAATGTATGAAATATTCCATAGATTGTGCAGCTGGGGCTGCAAATTTGAAAGATCATGGACTTACTGTGTGGTATCTGTTCTAGGACGCGGTGTTTACTCCAACATCATGGGATTTCTTGGTGGAGTCTCCTGGGCAATGCTGGTAGCAAGAATATGTCAACTCTACCCAAATGCTTTGGCCTCTACTCTTGTTAACAAGTTCTTCTTGATTTTTTCAAAATGGTAAAAGCTGTTTATTTTAATTTGCATAAAGAAGTAACACTTGTAATTATTTTTATCAAGATGTACATTGACAACATCCCATGCAGCCCAGAATTGCAGAGCAGAGTTTAAAATGGACACTTGACTGTTTTTTTCTTCTACAGGGATTGGCCAAAGCCAGTATTGTTGAAACGACTTGAAGAGAGCTTTCTTAATTTACCAGTCTGGGATCCTAGGGTGGGTAACCATTGAGATCAGAAGCATTAAAACTTCACTCTGACCTAAGCTGGTGCTAAGCAAAGCTGTTGTAACCTCATAGGTGAACCCCTCAGACCGGTACCACGTGATGCCCATCATCACCCCAGCCTATCCACAGCAGAACTCCACATACAACGTGTCTGTGTCAACACGAGCAGTCATGGTAGAGGAGTTTCAACGTGGTAAAGTATATTCTGTGCTTATTAAACAGTGTCATTCTTGCTCTATGAAACCCTGTTATCTGAATTAGTTTTGTTCAGTGAGGTGTTTCTCTGGGAAACATGCCCATTGCAGGCAATAAGGGACCAGTTTTCCAATAAGCTCTTGTAGGATCTGCGTTGTGTCAGGGGAATTCCTGCTTTGTGGTTTTTGTTTTTGTTTTGGTTTTGTTGTTGTTTTTATTTTCATTTTGTTTTTGTTGGGGGGGGGGTCTGTCAGTTACTGTTACAATCTTCTAAAGTTTGTCATGGTAATCTAAAAAAAGTGATAAGATTTTCAACCATATTTGTAGGTCTTGAAGTTACAGACGAGATTCTCAAAGGAAAATCAGACTGGTCAAAGCTCTTTGAACCACTGAACTTCTTTCAGAAGTACAAGTATGTATCAAATCTGTTGTCTGAACTTTAAGTTATTAGTGGTTAGCATGACTAGTTTTAACTTGGGGTCTAAATAGAATATTGTATTGATGTGCTTCAGTTTAAGGGTTTTTGAAGAAACTGGAAGTAGTCATATAAATTTTGGTATGTAAAAGCATAGGGAAGATAGGAGAAGCTGTCTTCTGTCACTCACATCATTTTTCCTACCAAGAAGAAATCATCATCTGATATTTAGAATGTAGAATAAAATCTTGAGCTAGTGTGCTCATTTTCCTTTTTTCTTCTAGACATTACATTGTGCTGACTGCCAGTGCCTTTACAGAAGAGCATCACTTAAACTGGTAAGTGCTGCTTTAAATATGGGTCTAGTGCAAAACTGGAACTCAATTCAGTGTTGCACCATACTTTTGTTAATTGTGATAACAAAGTCTGTAGCTCTGCAGCTAGGCATGGAATGCACCTCCTTCCCCTCTCTGCTTTGAAGACCACTGTTCTAGAGCCTTACACTTGTTTTCATAAAGACTTTTACTGTAACATTTAAGGACTAGCTTGCCCTTAGTGCTAGATTGCACTAGTGTGTAGTCAGCCTATTCCAGACCTACTTTACTTCAATGAAGGGAGATTTGCCAATAATTACTTATTTAACCGATGTGAATGTGCTGAGTCACTGTGAATTTTGAAATAAGGGGAAATGGTGAGGAATTAAGGCACTGTAATGTGCATTTGTTGACTTTCCAGTGGGTTTTTTGTTAAGAAATTTAGTACTTTGCTTGCTTTTCTCAAGTAAGGAAGCAAAACGCCTCTCTGTAGCAGACACCCATTCTGAGGGCACCTCTCATTTCAAAGTTTGGCTTGTGCTTTAAGTCAAATAATTCTTGTGCCATCTCTAAAAAATAGCTTAATGTTTAAAAATAGTTTTAATAGGTAATACCTTTTATCTGAACTTCCTAATGTATTCATCTAAAATCTTATCAGCTGCAGCTTGATATCAGTCACAGTTGTGTACAACAAGGTGTATGGGCAGAGGGCCAAATAATTTTTAATGTGAAATGTGCTTGAGTGAACAAGGCTTATTGTACCTCACAATAAAGACAAGGGAAATTCTGGCTGTGGTAGAGCTGATGTTTTTTCAGTGACAGAAATAGAGGCAAATTTTCCAGTTTTGCAGCTTGGGAAAATGATAAGCAAAAGATAAACCTGCTTCAGTTTATTACAAGAAAAAAATTAATTCACCAATTCTTGAGTGGATTTTGAAGTAGATAATATCTGTTATTCATCAACATAAGATGCTTTTGAAGAACGTACAGATTTCTGACTGCTTTTAAGGTTAACAGAGTTTTAGGTAGAAGGATGAAATGCCAGTACTTTATTGAAATTAAAACCCTTGTGGTCATGATTCATTTCTTAGGGAAGTTTCTGATGGGACTGTTGACTAGGCAGTTTGTTTATTAAAATAACTGTTTTAACATTTTCACTGATCAATCTGCAAGAAGAATTGCATCTTGGGTGCAACTTAACATTAGTGCTTGAGCCTTTTCAAAACCATTGTTCTTGATTCTTGCGGCAAAAAGGAGTTTTGCTGCACCCCAGAGGTGCTGGAATCTTGCTCCTTGTTACGTTCATCATAGGTGACAGGTGGAAGTGTTGTATCTGAACTGTTCAGAGTACATGTAAAATTTACTTGTCTCTGTCTTCAGAAACAAAAGTGCAAATGTCACTGGAACCATCTCAAATTACAGTGTGTGTATGTGACATAAAGATCAAGTGTCTGCTTAGCTGTATGAAATTTGGTCCTTATTGATTGGTTAACACTGTGTTACCAAAAGACATCTAACTGATGAGCTGGATACACTTAAAACCTCTTTTTTTTTACTAGGATTGGCCTCGTGGAGTCTAAAATCCGTGTGCTGGTTGGAAACCTGGAAAGGAATGAATTTATAACTATTGCACATGTGCAGCCACAGTCTTTCCCTGGCAATGAAGTTCTCTATAAACAGTGAGTTTAGTTACTTTTCTGAAGTACAGTTTGGCCAATGTATATCTTCATTTCCCTCAGCTCATTGGAGAGAGGGATTCAGCACGCTTCTGGCAGGGTCCTCCGCACACAACGTCTTTTCAAAGGGAGCAGTTCAGGGAGAAGTGCTCTGAGAAATTAAGTCTGGGCTGGCTCTAAAGTTAATAACTAAAATGTACCAGAATCCAAATGACTGGTATCTATGCCCAACTCAGGTTTCTGAATCTGTCTTTTTTTTAGGAGTGGATATGTATCTATGTGGTTTCTTGGGCTTGTGTTTAAGAAAGCAGAAAGTGCAGTAAAGACTAACGTTGATCTAACACATGGGATACAGTCATTCACAGATACAGGTAAGGTTCTATTTTTGCTCTAGACTTTCAGGGTAATTCTTGTGTGTAATTCTTTTTATTCCAGCGGAAGTTGCTTCACAAAGTGAATTCTGCTTCCTTCTGTTACTAGATAATAGCAACATATAAAAGATTAGCTTGAAAAATGTTGTGTTGATACTTTGTCAAAGTAAGGCAATCTTGAAACAGAAGTATGTTACAGTCATACACATGTACCATGTGTGAAATAACAGTCCTCACAAAACTGCGTTTCTTGTAGGGGACAGTCAGCTGTGAAGCCCAGAGATGCCCATTTGCTGGGGTAGCTATACTTGTCAAACAGTACTCAGCTGCTGAACTTTGGCAGTGGAAAGTGACTGAGCCAAGCTCTGAAATGAGTTGTTGATGCCTGTTGATGCTATTTTTCCAAAACAGTTTATGCATAATATGATCCCAGAACTGCGAAAGTCTCTGGGTTGTCACATTGTAATTACATGCAGTCTTGTATGTAAATTTTCATTTTCATAGTCTGTTAGTACTTTTGATAGATGTAGAAATAAATTAATAGTGCATGTGTTGTTAGATTATGCTAGAATAATAACGAAATCAGGCTATTCTTCTGAGTGACTGGTGTGTTTGGACAAAGTGTTCTAAACAGTGAAATCCTCTCAATGTCTGTTGGAATTTATCTGTAGTACCAGCATGAGTTCTGTGTTGTTTTGCTCAGACAACATGAGTAAAAGCAGTAAAGCCCAACCTTCTTCTTAGCTCATGCTTGGGATATGGAAAAAGCACAGAAAAAATGCATCAAAACCCTTGTCTGAGTTACAAGCCAGGTGGGGTGATTTCCTCAGACTGGCACTGTTATCCGTACTTGCACGTTACATCCGGTGGCGTTACATTTCAATGGCAAATGTGAGTTCTGTTAATGAGATTTACATGCTGCCAAGAGGTCAGAACTAATGGCAAATCCTCTATGCACTAACACTGTCAGTATGGTTGTGTGCTCTTCTTCAGTGAAGCACAGCCTATGGTATGTGCTGGCTGTAGGGTGTGAATCTAGAGAGAATTGAACAGAAAAGCTGTGCCTGGACATGTGGGAAATCCTTTGGCGCACGTGGGGATGACCAGTAGTTTTGTGCTAGAGAGCTGTGACTGTGTGCCTTGACTTTGAGAGAATAACTTTAGAGGGCAAAGATTAATTTCAAGTTGATAAGGTCAAAAATAGAAGGCTCAATTTGGAGGGCTTTTGTTCAGTGAACTTTATTTCTCTTTTGCATACAAACTATTGAATTTCATTTGAAGGAACTGTCCATATTGGTGCGTGTGCTCCTGGCTGTGTTTTTATTTCACTTCTGGTCTCTTGTAGAAAGCCTTTGAGTTGCATATCCTTGCTTTGATTCCCACTCTGTATGTCAGTAAGCTCATCTGTATTTCCAGTTATGCTCATGATAGGGCAGTTAGATAAGGTGATCTAAATGTGACTTTACTCTGCAATAACTGTTGCGCTGCTGTTGCATTTGTCAGTTGCATAAAAGGCTATTTGCAGGCAGTAGAGAAAAAACCGTGTAAATTTAAAATTTTAAGTTTAAATGACTGTAGTGAGTTTGTTAAATCAGATGTCCCTAAAATCCAAGTCTGGCTTCCTGGGACAGATAGAATTTATAAATGCATATTTGAACTTAAATAGCTGTTGTGTCTGGTCTGTAGTGAGTGTGAAATGGGCATCACAGATCACATTCATCTTCTCGTGATGGCTGGGAGTGCTTGGGCAGCATTTTGTGTTAACTTCAGCTGGGAACTCTTCATTTGGGCTGGGCAGACGTGTTTCTAAAGAAACCATACATAACTTTGACATGAACTAATGCAAACATCCCCACTGAGCTTCAACGCTGTGTTTGATGTCAGTTTACAGGCAGGCCAGTGCCCTCAACATCCTAAAGGAAGGTATGAAGATTGAGGCAACTTATGTGAAGAGAAAGCAACTCCATTATTTTTTGCCAGCAGGAACCTTACAGAAAAGAAAGAAGGTATAATAAAAGTTCAGCACTTCTGGTAATTTTTAATAAAAGCTTTAATAATTACTTGAAGACTTTATTCTTTAATTGTCGTTTCAGCAAAGGGTGTCAGATATTAGTCAAAATAATAGTGGACTTCAGTGCAAAAGGTCTTCTTTAGGTGAAAGCTCTTCGGATGGTTCCAAAGACAGAGATTCCAGAACACCCTCTAATTCTTCTTCGTTAAATAAGATATCTAAGTTGGACATCTCTACAGCAGAGACAGAAAGGTTAGTGCCATAACCTTGGAACTGCTGAGAAGCTGCTTTTAACTGACTCACATTGTGAATGAGTCTAGGATTTCTTGTTTGGATCTGTGTGGATCGTAAGCATGTGGAGGGCTCTAAGAGCTACAGGAACAAAGCTGGAATCTCCATTGAGCACATGGGAGGAGACCAGGTTAAAGGAATCCTTGAAAAAACTAAATAATATCCATGAACACATAGGAATGAAGAACTTGACACCAGGGAAATTATTTAGTCTTGAATGTAAATCTTCACAGGTTAGTGTGTAACTTGAAGCTGGAGTATTTTATGTGCAAGTAACTTCTTTCTAACAAAAAGTGCTGTTGAGGCCAAGTGGATTAAGTTCTAATGACACACTGATTTTGGTCTCAGAAACACCAGAGCTGCTGCTGACTTAGTGGAGTGGTATGAGAGCTCAGGCAGTAAAAGTGTCTGTCACTTCCTGGGAAGTCTGTTCATCCCTAAGCACAGGAAGAATACATAATCTTGAGAGTAATTGCCCAATCCTACCAAATCTGTGATAGCTGCTCTGTTCAGACTGTTTGATACTGTAGGAGTCACATGAAAAAAAAAATAAAATATTGTGTGCACATCTGGGTAGAACAGAACAATGGTTCAAAGGCAGCACAGTGTGCTGGGTGGACTAATCTGGGAAAGTATATCACCACATAAAGACTCAGTAAAGAAAATGCTTGAGTTTAAATCTGCATTCTGAAATTCAGCAAAATGATGGTCTGATGCTACATTCCCTGGGAGGTTGTGTTGTTTAATAGAGCTCTGACAACGAGCTAAGGTGGTTGATGTTTGTCTTGCATGCACTTTCTGGAAATGACATATACAGTGTTTTACAAACTAGCATTTTATAACTCTAGTGTTTGACTTTTATAGAAATGTTGAATGTCAGAGTTGTAGTGGTGCCAACAGTGTAGCTGAGCCATCAACGTCTAAGGGACTTTGCTTTCCTGTGACTGATCCAAGTATGTATTTGAAGTGGTAGGTGGAATGTGGTTTTTAATCTCATGGCCAAACTCTAAAAGCCAGGTGTCTCCTACAGAAATGGAGGCTACAGTTGCACTAAGAACATCGGGACCTCCAGTTGCTTGCACCATTCCAGGATATAACACGGTTTGTCAACTCAGAACCTGTTTTGTGCAAGGACAGCATAAATTAAGTGGGACTCTAATCACGGATCCTAAGAGTGCTTCACCTAAGCAGCATTATTCACCAACCTCTAAAGTATCTCGTCCACCTACAGCAGGAGAATGCCCCCAAAAAGCCATAGATGGAGAAAAGGCAAGAAGGGGGGCTAGGCCAAGGAGGGTTTGAAGTAGTATTAATTACTGATGTAGAACAAATGAAATAATTGAAAATGAATGCATTTATACATCCCTGAAGTATTTGAGAATCTAAATTTAAGCATATCTAGTTGTACTAGAATGTAGAAGTGAGAAATTGTAATGAATATAACTATTAACATATTTTCTGGATCTGGCACTTAATGCCTGCTTCTCACCTGATGCCAAGGTGTCTAAATATTGCTGTGCTTATCGATCACTGCAGTGACCAATTGCTGAATGAACTGTCTCATCTGGAAGCAGTTCTTAATTCAGAAAAAAATTATCTCCAAATGAAGATGATGTTAGTCTTATGACTGTAAAAGTATGGGCTAATCTGTTTCTGGCTGATGCTTTTTGAGCACTTATTACTAGTTTTGCTGCTTTAGAAATCAGCAGCTTACTCAATAGGTCATTACTTCTGAAATGATAGTGTGGAGTTGCTTGTTGAATCTTGGTTCGTGGACCTTTCAGATTAATATTTCATTTGTTTTATTGCTATCTATAAATATCCTTAAGTAGGTGTTCTTGGAGCTTGACCTCTGATTTGAGGCACAATCAAAGAACAACCAGAAAAAGAACCCTCAGTTTTGACACTTGTAAAGAATCATCTTGTAGAACTGTTATCTGGTACTGAATATTGCAAGTACAGGTTTCAAGGTTTGGGTAGCAGGGCTTTTTCAGAGGCTTGACATTCCTGTGGGGTAATGGTGGACTTGTATAAATATTCTTTTAAGAATGACCCCTAATGCATTTAATGTGTTGACTGGAAGCTGTATCCAAATAAGAAAATCTTAGCAATTATTTTGAGTCTCTGTATTTTATTCTTCCAGCTAAATGTGTGGGACTCCGATTTCACAGAAAGCAGATACCATCAAGATGGGAGGAAGAGAGCTACAAAAAATGTAATTTTTAAGTGATTTTACTCGGTGGACTAACTGAAAAGCTCAACAGTTTAGTGCCTAGACTGCCTCACATAAATACTCTGCATGTTTTCTGATGGAAACAAAAATACACTTTTCGTTGAGCTTATTTCAGTCCTCATTTCCCAGCTATTACACTTGTATATGTTACTATTTGTTGATTCAGTAGTGTCTAAATTCCTTGCCATGCTTGAAATAATACTGAATTTTCTTTTTAAAACTGTTTGATTCACTGATGTAAATTAAAACTTCTATAAAGACTAAATCCTTTGGCCTCTCAAAGGGAAGATAAAGAGCTTTGCTATTCATGGTCCTTGTTACTGAGGCATAAACTCTTGAGGGCACACCCTTAAAAAATCAAGATGAGATCTTGTTGGTGAAGGTTGAAATACCTGAACCACTGTCTGTGTGGTTTTAGGGCTTCAGGATTCCTAAACCCACCCCCCCCGCCATGGGGTGGAGGTTGTTAATGTGTGTATGATTTTAAGGTATCCTAGCTGCCAGAACTTGCTGCCTCTCAGTCAGGAACCTGGCAATATTGCCTAACAAATCCCTTCTGGCTTTTTTAGGGTGTCCTTGATGGAAAATCCATGCAGATTCCAGTGATCACATCAAGATCACAGGTATTTATTGTGCTTTTGTGTTCATAGGTAAAGCAGAGCTACTAGCATTTTCATTTTATGTTCAAAGATTTATGTACCATTAAATTTGGTGGTTTGAAGATTAGTAGGGTTTTGCCTGTTGTGCTTCCAACAAATTAAATGACTAAACAATGACCTTCACAAAAGTGAAGCCAAAGTTTCCAAGTTTTGAACTTGGAAAACCACGTTTCCATGCCCTCAGTGAGTTTGTCCTGGTTTGGTTTTCTTGTACTGTTATCAGTACTTGTATATTGATTTCTGTGATGAGACTTGGAAGCTTTGAAGTCTATAGGTGACTTTACCTGTTCTGTGTCATGTAGAATGTTGGAAAATTCAGGGCTAGAAGACTGGAAGTGATCCAGACAGTAGACTCTGCTTTCCTAATCCATGGATCTGAGAAAAATCTTCCTTTACTGTGCTGTTGAGCAACTCACAGCTAATTCTCCCCCCACCAGGGACATACTTGTCTTAGTTCATGCAAGGGAAGAATTGTGCAGAGGGGAAAATGCACTTCCTCTGGATATGGTGGTAATGAAACAAATGGTATGGTAAAAAAAAAGGCTTCTCTGACAATAGCTTTGGGCTATACAGCTTTGGTACATAAAGAATGTTATATTCAACTAGGAAAGCGTTTATCTGCTGCTACTTCTGAATTAATTACTTCAATAATTAATTAAAAATTCCTTTTTTTCTTTCCTGTGGCATCTGCTTGTGTGTTACAGAGGCTTTCCAGTAAAGAACTGCCAGATTCTTCATCTCCTGTTCCAACAAATAGCATTCGTATTATTAAAAGATCCATCAAACTTACCCTTAATGGGTAAGTGGTTGATCTTCAGGTGAAGAGAATAATCACTGTTACCAGTCCTTACTCTGAATGTGTGTTGTAGTTACTAACAAAGGTAGAAGGTTACTGTGGCCATACTCTGTAACTGACCAGTTAAAACCATGGTCTGATTTTTATACTGTTGTTGGATGCATGCTTCCTTTTGAACGACTTTTTGCATGTGCTTGTAACAGTTACCTTTAGGAGTTCTAAAAAGTCCAAATTGTCACCAGCTGAAACAGCTACAAAACCCAAACCTGTCCTGTGCCTTGGATTCAGAATGTATGTCACCAGGGTTAATTAGTTGCTGCAACCACATTCTGTTTTCAAGTGCGTATGAATGTGCTTGTATTCCTTTGTGCTTGCCTAATCCATGTGCATGCATTGTTCTTATCTCCAATCGTTTTCCCATTTGGCACACACACTCCTGTGCTTCTCTCACAATGCTGCCCAGCTTCCTTGGCTCGCACTTTCCACTGCCTTGCACAGCCATGCACTACACAGGTATTGCCTCCCATGGAGGCCCATAAGTGATTTCAGTATTGAAGGAAATGCAGCAGAGGATGCTACCAAGGTATGGAGATGATAGACATGTCCTGTGCTGTGTTATCTGATACTTTTTCTGTCTCAAGATGGCTCCAGCATGAGACTTGAGAGGGTTTTTTTGTGTCACTGGGTAGTTAAGCCCAACTCTGAACACGCAGTGAAGATGCACTGAAACATTGCAACAGCTGAGGCTGTCCTGACACTACTACCCACCTGCAAGCTGCATGCAGAAAGTGGTTTCAGATAAACCCTGAAAGCTGTTCTAAATGCTTACATGAAAACCTGTTGTAGTCTTGAGTCTGGTTCTGTAAACTGATAACACTGCTTACCCAGCTAAGTGCATTAGGGGTTTTGGGGGGTGGGGAGAAATTCTGATTATATTAAATAAGTATTATGCTATTTCTCTATTGTAATTTCTTTGTCATTTGGTGGTTTCATAAGTGAACTTGTAAGTTGTTTTTCCAGAGTATTTTTGTATGTACTGTAAAAAAACTGTCTTCAAAGTGAAATTTAAAATCTTTAGTCTCTCTTTCTTTCTTTTTTTAGTGCAGATGGCATCTGCTTAAAAAATCTAAACATCTAAACCAACTCTAAAGGGATGGGAGGAAGGCAGTGCCAGAAAAGTGGCAATTATCTACAAAGTGGCATTATCTACAAAATGATAATGTCATAGAACCATTTAGTTTGGATAAGACCTTTAAGTTAGAGTCCAGCTGTAAACCTGACACTGCCAAGTCCACCATTAACTGCCATGCTAGAGTAAATCTGAGGCAATCAGGAGCACTGCTTTGCTTTCCTGTTCTGGTAGATCTGGGATTTGATTTTAATGCCCTCTGCATTGTGCATGACTCGCCTGAAATCCCAGTTTGATATGTGGACAAAGATACCCTTGAATTGTTTTAAAATGAGTTGCTTGTCTTAAAGAGCAAATCTGAGCTCTAAACATCTTAAGTATCCACCTTAGTGACAAGACTGAAGGGACTGTAAAGAGGTGGTATCTATCTTGTCATGTTTTAACTCTTAATCATTCTTTCTGCTGCTAGTATCCCAAACCTGTGGAGAAAGCATGGCTATATCTGTCACAATCTACTTGTTTTTCCCCCTTATTCTCTGGTTTCTGGCTTGTTTCAAGTGCAATTTATCCCTTTGAAATGGACCTTATTGTGTTTGAGGCCTTCTTCCTTCTACACTCCAAAACCCACAAAACTTAGACTGCAAGGCTTTGATTTAGGTTAAAATTAAGAAACAGTACCCCTATTACTTAAGTACCTTTTAGCAGAACTACACTGTGGGTCTAAATACCTCCGTTTTGTTACCTGTTCTAAAACAGTGGTACTCAAACATTGTCGCTTCTGTGTACCAGTTACAGTAGGTATACAGCTTCAGCACCTGTGTAAATACAAATCCGTCATCAATCTGAAAGAACTAAAGCTGAAGTAGGTGATACAATCAAGAGCAAAATGAATATGGGAAGCATTTTGTAGTAGACTACAGTCCTGTAACATTCCCGTGCTTTTAAATTCTTCCACATGAGTGTTCCAAGACTGTTTAAGGGATGATTTTCCCATAGGCTCTATGTCAGCATATGCATGTATGCAGCTATTCTGAAACTGAAGTAACCTAGCTAATGGATATACCTTTACACAGATCACTTTATTTTACTCTTGCTTTGTGGTTATCTTCTAATTGCTCTTTATAATTTTTTTTTTTATTTTCTTCCTCACTCTTAGGGTTTTAAGAAGAGTATTCAGGGTTTTGAGAAGAACATTCAGGAAGAATTTAGGTTACTAGTTTCTCAGACTTGATCCATTGGTGAATTACACGTCTTATCTTAATGTATCTTGACATATAAGATGTCAAGTATGATGTTAAGTGACATCAGTGTTCTGGAGTTTCCCTGGATGTTGCAGAAGTTCGATGCTGCCCCAGGACTGCAGATTAGAATTCAACTGTTTGTAAATAAAGTTCAAACTTATTCAACTTGGGTGTTCTCCTCTGTTAAAGTGATTGAAAGGGAAATTACTCCTGCATAAGGATTCAGTGAGGGAAGCTCTTTGATACCAGACTTCTTCCGAATGTTGCTCTTTTCTCTTAGCTTTCTTAGCTGGTTGCTGGGTGTCTGGCTTGAGCATGAGTCCCTCATCTCACTCTCTTCCAAGAGGAGCAGCTCTGTATTGAAATTGTGTCTGATTAGTAACTCTGAGCAAGAAATTACCTTGCAGGAGTTAACATCTGTGATTTTACTCATTAGGCACTAGCAAAGAAACCGTTAATGTGAAGTCACCTACATTTTGGTTGTAGCAATTGATTTTCCTGTAGAAAGTGAGAGAAAGTAACAGAATACTTACTTTTTGCCTTCATGAAGACAAAGCAAAGAGGAAAAAAGGTATCTTGAAATTTAGTACACTTGGTTGTGGGAGAGGGGGGGCTTGCTAACACTGTCTTATGTAATGCTGGGTGACATAAGCTGTTGAGCCTGAAAAGGCCAGCAAAAACTCCTGGCTGTATTTTTGTAATTACCTCATCACACTTCTTATAAAGAGTGTGATCCTGTGCATTATTCCAGTAAATGAAGAGCCGTGGTTGGAGGGTGCAGGCGAAGGGCTCATATAGCCAGCCCCAGCCCTGTCCCAACGAGATCAAGCAGTCGTAGGGCAGGAGCAGGACTTCGGTCCTGAGGAAAAATCCTTTCCCCCTGCAGAACGCAGCCGGCTGCTGCCTCCGCCTGCCGCGGGCTGGCTGTGGGGGCTGCGTGCCCTTTCCCCGGGGCTCGCAGGGGCGCTGCGGCCGCCCCACGCCCCGCGCGGTTTCCTGCCCCGGGGCCGAGGGCTGCGTCTGCTCTGACACTGCCGCGTGTGGCCGCTTCGGAGCGTCACTGCTGCCCTGGGCTGCTGCCTCCGCGGCCCCTGGCCTGGGAGGACACCCACAGCCCCTTGCTGTGCCCTGCCTTGCCCTGAGCCCGGCGGGACTAAGCAGCGTGCCGGGGCTGTTGTCCAGCCTGGAGCGGTGCTGGGCGCTCCTTGCTGCCCCACATCACGTTGGTCAGTGTTGGACCCTCCCGTGGATAAAGGTTTCTTCAACCATCATCTACCCCGGGGTGCCGAGCCCTGAAGCGTGGCCCAAGGGTTCGGGGTGTTATTACAGGAGGATCTTGACAACCTAGTAGGCTGGGGAGTGATTTTTTTTTCTTATTCTGGAAAATACAGCCTGTTAAACTCTCAGCTGTCTGACCTTCAAGAAATTGATATGGACTGCTCATCCTTAGGCAGTTCCTCTTTCCTGGGAAGACACTGTCTGAATCCTCATGCTGTCTTCTCCCAACCTTGTTTCTCATTCACACCTCATATTTTTTTCTTTTCTTCTGATCTCAGACTCTTGCCTGTTTTCCTTTTCTCTCTGATAATTCACATTTCCATATTGCACCTGAGTCCCTCTTTCTGAATTTGAACTGGGTAATACATTATTTGGTGGTGATGAGTAAAATTCCCATGAGTCCTGAAACCAGAGGACAAATAACCTACCCTGTTTCAGTTTCAGCCTGTGGCAGCCTGACAATCGGCTGCCTACTGCAGGCATCATCCACCTCCCTCTCTGCATGTGTGTGCAGTGGAGAGAAAGCTGAAAATTTTGGCTCCTAAAATTTTGGCAAGCATGTGCAATCTGTCAATCTTTTCCAAGGAAGAGCAAAAAATCCCAGTAGTGACACCAACATGGCCTCCTTGCTAAATTTCATGTCCCTGTTTCTGGAATGCAAAGAAGTTTCTTAAAAGTTTACAAGTTCTTTGAATATAGTTAAAGCATATGTTCCCCGTGGTCATTCGTAGAAAAAATGAGTCATATTTGTTCCGTTTTTCCTAAAAAATCATCTCACAGGGCAGTGTATGTGATCATGTGAAGAAAAAGTGTTGGCAAACTGGGAGTAACTGAAAATGTGGCCTTAAAATGGGAAGTGTTGACTAGCTATAACCAACAATGTGTGTTGAGAATAATATGATAAAAATAAAAGGCTGTAGCAGGTAGGTGCAAAAGCTAGAACATGCTAGAATTTCTTTTGTCCCTGCAGTTTTAATTCTGCTCTGTTTTTCCAGTGTGGTTACTTGGCCAGAACAGAAAGTTATCCCACATACTCTGAGTGCATGCACGCAAGGAAGGAAAGCTGAGGTTTTATGAATCACCTGATGTGTAGTTCTTGGCTAAATGCCCTCAGCACTGCTTTGGAGCAATGTTTGTTGTGATTGTGTTAGATTGTTTTCCCCTTTTTTATTTATTTGATACTGAATTTTCATTTTATTATGTACAGCCTTAAGCAGAAAGGTGTAAACCTGTCATAATGAGCAATCCAACAGAGATTTCAAATAACCAAGCTAAAGAAGTACCAGCTATTTTGTGTTTTTGCATTTTCTGCTCTCTCAAATGAAACAGGCGTTAGACTGTCAGGAAACTGAAAGCTGGTGCTGGCTCTGAATTGTATTTCTGAAACTTAAGTCTCTATTTCTTGCAAGACTAGTAACTGGTCATTACATTCACTTTTGGTTTTGTCTAGGTGGTATAGCATATGTTAATTTTCTCCACTCATTTTGAATGTTTTCACAGGTCTTTAATTAATACTTTATGTTATTTGCTATGCAGGATAATATATTGAGACAGTCTGTAATGAAACCCAGTATAGCTTTTGTTCAGAGCATTTACCAAATTTGCCAAATCATGAACAACTGGAAAATCATGGAAACAGTATTTTCTGTAGAGTAATTGTTTGTAGTAATTTAGTTAAAACTAAATGAAACAAAAATATGCCCCTGGGAATTGTATTTTGAGGAAAATGACAGTGTTGCAAGCAGTAAAGTACTAGCAGTGGGAAGGCCAGGGAATCCCCTGTTTCTGTTCCTCTGTTCACTGGCTAGATAAATCCTGCCTTACACCAAATGGTAAATTGTGCAAGTACAGAGGTGTTCACTTTGCTGTAATTCAGGGTAAATGTTTGGTACATGCCTGTAAAATGATCAGTTAGTTTACTAAATACTATTCCTCTTACAGAAATGAGTAATCAGCAGCATGTCAATTTTCTCTCCCATTCATACATGTTATGACTTCAAATGGGGAAAATTCAGTAAAGGTAATACCTCAGTTTTCTCTAGATTCTGGTTATTTAAAGTTGGTTTGAGTTCACCTTTCAGTAACAAGTAAGCTAAGATGGGTTGTCCAGCAGCCCAACTATGGAGCTCAAGCAGAGGTTTTTATGTTCAAACTCAAATTTTGTGTTGAACCTTAAAGGTCACTCCTGACTTCAGTGGCTGTGATGTCAGTGGGGAAACCCTGCTGCACTTTTGTCTGTCCTGGTGCAAAGGTCTAAAAACATCAAACGAAAACAAAGCCATTACTTAGAAAAGTTTAATGCTACAGAATAGAAACTAACCACAGGTTCTCAGTGACTTCTAAGCAACACCACATTATTTCATCAACTCCTGCTTTTATGAGAACTTCAGTCTATTCTCAGTCACTGTTTCTTTAGCTTCAATTGTTTTGGTTTTCAACTACTTCTTAAGAAGATATTTTGTTGACAAACATGTGATGATCTATTTGTTAAGTAATGGATACCAATAACACCAATGTTTAGGATTACTTCTTATCCAAAATAATTTGACAGAGTGCCCACCAAAAGTTGATTATTTATGTTAAGTTTGGGAATTAAGTATCATGCATTTTTCCCAAAGCTTTCCTTCTGCTTTAACAGAAAAACCTAAGGTGTAGAGATTAACCATTTATGAAGGGCCAGACAGAAATTTTGTGGCTAGGACCAGAAACTGAAGCCAAATTCCCTGAATGTATGAATTTTCTTTAGAGTCAGGTTGTCTATGCCCACAGTGGGGATTCCCAGAGCATAAATTACTGTATTTGGCTAAGGACTGTTTAAGGGTTCTGTACTTCTAGAGATTATTGACACCAGATATTGATTTTTAAACCACTACTTACATGATAGCCCACTATTCTTTCTTGTTGCATTTTTTATAAGCTTGCAAATTAAACAACTTTTCCTTTCAGACCATCTTCCTAACAACAACAACAAAAAATCACGATTTTGTTTCCTGCTTATTTTCGTTTCTTTGTAAACAAGTCTCACTAAGAATTTTAGCACAACCCACAGTGCTACAGGACTGCCAGATGCAAGTTAACACCCTATTAAATGCTGATAGGTAAGTTCTTATGTCCTAATATTGTGGGGGTGAGTGAGACTGCTAAGGAGGAATCCCAATAATTCTTGATAGTAAAACTAAAAAAAAAAATAGGGTGACTTGTTTTCTAAGGTATATCTCCAGAAAAGGAACGTATTCTAAGTGTACATATTTCTTTAAAAACATAATTGATGTTACATGTGTGAACTGGTATATTGCTGTATCTTTCTGAAAGAATGGCAGAGTTTACAGCAAGTGTTTGGAACCCATCTCCCTTACAATACTTCAATACTTACATGAATGTTCTGTTTGCAGGGCCATGGACTTTTATCACTCAAAATTCCAGTCAACTCAAGTGGCAGCATTGTCTGAAAGTGAGATGTGTGATTGGGTTCTTCACTCTTAACTGTTCTGTAATACTGTGAATGTGTTATTGCCTGACCCCAAATTTAATAAACTTATTCCTGGAATCAAACTTGTCCAGTGCGGTGAACATGCACAATGAGCATATCTCTAGCACCAAGAATGTGCTACTGCTTCATGAGTTTCTTAAAGCCCCTCAGATAAAGCTGGAAAAACACTCCGTTGAGAGAAGTTGACATACTCTTCAGCTTTAGGAATGTGAATTTTCTGAAATTCCCAAATAATGCCCTTGAGCAGTCTCTGCTTGAGCATGTTATGAGCCAAGATGGAGCTTCTCTTGTAAAGGGAACCACAGAGAATTGTGGCTTCCCTCCATCTTACTGAGCCCAGGCACAGAGTTTATGAAGATACCAAACATCTGTTCATAGAGCAGTACTGTAAATATGGTGTTGGGAAGCTCTGGGTTGGAAGACAGCCAGTAACTTTTGCAAAAGTTGAAAGAATGGTGGGTTAGAGTCTTGTGAAGGGGAGGATATTGTGAAAGAGAAGTTGATAGGGTTGCTAGAGCATAGAATGGCTGTTAAGGAGAGGAAAAAAACCCTTTAGTAGCATATAATTAAGCAGTAGCATCTTTGCTATGTATTGTTTTTATAAACCACAATCAGTTGGGGTTTTATCATTTTAGGATGTTCTTGCTGCCACCTTCATCCCCAGCACACTTGAGACTTTCTCTTCTTTCCTGGCTGGAGAGTTCTGCTTCATCAGCTGCAGTGAATGGACTGCCTGTGTTTAGGTAAGGAGCCGAACACTGGTAAAGAGAGCAAAATGAACACCATATTTATTTATTCCTGGTTTTTGTTATTTCAAATTAATTACAGGGGTGTTTATGAGGCAGGGTTGTTGACCACACAAATACTGGCTGTTCATAATACATACAGTCTGTAAGAAATTGTAATTGCTATACTAAATGTAATTTATTCTGTGGTTCCATTCAGCTATATATTTAATTTTATTTTTCCATTCTTCTTCTAGGGGCACTGGTAAACATCCTTCTAAGCTGGGATGGTAATGATGAGACAGTAATTGTCTGAGTAAAATATCCAAGTGGCTGCCTTTCTTTTTTTTTCCACTTCCTACATTTCTGGTGTCCTCTGGCACCAGAACAGAAGTATATGCTAGTCCTAGGCTATGTAAATTAAAAGTTCTGTCTACATTGCAATTATAAACATGTCAGGTCACATGGTTTCCACTTGACCAGTTACAGCAGCACTGTTTTGCAAATAAGGTTTTAACCGTGTTGCAAGTGTGAAGTCCTGAACTGACCAAGTCTGTAGTAACTGGGTCACCAGCCAGAGTTTTTTGTGATGTAGGTCATGGGAATATTTGCAGAAGCAAAAGAGCTGTAATTGCATAGCTGTACCAGTATTTATGTTGACATTGAAACTTAAAGATGCATATTCAGGAGGCAGAAACAACACCCTGTGTAATTAAGATACGTAAAAGGAATATAAATTTTAGTTTAAAAAAATCCAGCAGCTAAATGACATGGATTTTTGAATTAATGTCATTATTTCAGATCTGTTTCCTAATGGGGTTTTTGTTCCCCAAGAGCACAGACATTGTCCACTGTTGGGCAAAGAGAATTAGGACCATTAGCATAAGAGAGCTCAGGAACCCCAAAAAGAAATCAGTGCATCTCATGAAGGGTTGGGTTGCCATGCAGCCAAGGAGCTGTAGTCTTAGACCACTGTGCTGTGCTATGGAGGCAGGATGAAAAATCCCCCCCAGATTGTCCCAAAGCCCTGGCAGTTTCAAAATAAACAGGTGAAAATGGCGAAAAAGGGTAGCACTAGCAATTTCCAGGACAGCATCTGTCATGGAATGGAATACTATCTTGGAAAGGAACCTCAAGATGATCCGGTTCAACCTTTCTTGGCAAAAGCACGATCTAGACAAGATGGCCCAGTGCCCTTTCCAGCTGAGTGTAAAAAGTGTCTAACACTGGCGAAAAGAAAGCTGGAATTAAAGAAGGAGTTAAGGAAAGGTGGAATTAAAGCTTTCCTTGCAGCAGCAGCAGCTTTCTCCTGGGAGCCATAGTCTCACTTGGAGGGTCAGGTAAGTTTGAAAGACTTGGGGCAGTAAGAGCCCAGATGTGAATCAGGTCTCACTACTAATCTCACAAGTGCAACAGTCTCTCTGTAGGCTGTCTATAGGGGGTGTGGAGCATAATGAATATTAATGAAGTGTGGTAGCCAGTTTTACTTTAGGCAAGTGTCTCTGCTATTACCATGTCTGAATCTCCTGGAATCAGCCAGCTACAGAATTCACTTCTCTACAGCATCCACGCCTTTGGGAACAGATTTGGTTTCTCTCTTACTGAACTATGAGTCTTCAGTATCTCTAGAACTCTGAAGTGGTATTAAGTCTGGATTAGTTAACTCTCAGGATTTTGCTTTTACAGGGTAAGAAAAACTGGAATAGCTGTATTATTTTTAAAAAGTAACAAACTTCTTTAGACCTATAGATTTGGCTTTTTATCTGTTTGTTTTTTTAAGCAAATGATTATGTATATGGACAGAAGTGCTTTTCAAATTCAGTGGGAACGTTGGTCTCAGTTTAATTTCAGTTATGCAGATGGTTATTTATGCAGGTTTCCTTTTAATGGAAACTCCTGGAAAAGGCACAATCAGCTCTCTGGCTACTTTTCTTGGAGAGGAGAGCTCAAGATAGTGCACAGAGACTACAGTTCTCTGCACGTACAAATCTTGACCCTCCTGTTCTGGGAGAAGAAGTAAACCCAGAGTACAGGAGCAGTGGGGGAAGCAGGATTTGTGTGCCCAGTGAGGAAATCATGGTGGTCACCACGAGGGAGCATTTTACTGAGATACCACAAAGCCAAGGGTGTTACTCACCATCACTGAGGCAATGGTATCAAGGCCCTTAAGGGATAAGATGCTGTGACAACCAGGAGTAAAGCTAGTTGGACTGTAATTAGAGACTTTATTCCAAGTGCCCTCCATTCCTTACTTTCTACTCTTTTGATACTGGAGTATGTAATGCTTATCTTAGAATCTATGGGGCTGGCGCAATGGAAGGGTGTAGGTAGCAGGTACCTATCTCAGCCTTTGAGAAACAGAGAACTGAACACGTTGACTTTCAGCACTGCTGACTTGACTTGCACCCCAGGGGCTCATTGGAGATTAATCAGAAGTGGAGCTGGGACATCTGTGACTTTTAATATTTGTCTTTTTTACATCTTCCTGATAAGGAACCTTTCCATAAAGCAGTTGCCTTTTCTTTATATTCAGCTTTATATATGACACTGCCCCTGTAGCCAACACTAGCCCTTGTTCTAATTAATCCTTCTTGCGACTGGCTTCTCTCTGTCAGCTTTTTCTTGGGTTAGGCCTTCTCCCTCTGGTTCCTGCACGTACTTGCCAGAAACAGCTTGTGGTGTCTCTTGTGTTTCAATTCAACATGCTGTGTCTAGAGCTGTTATTTCCACTGCACAGAGCAAAAATCAGTTCAGTTCTTTTTTTTTTGGATTTGTATTTCACAAGAGATGTCTTGAAGAAGTTGTCTTCTTGGCTTATTGTTCTTTTTAATTAAAAAGAAATCAGATTGACGTGTATTCTTTACTTGCATACGGTGAGTAAGGTACATGGAGTATTTTTTTCAGGCATCTGAAAATGTTCTGAGTCTCATGGTACCTGACACATTTACCTAAGGCTCAGTATTTCTGATCAAAAACCCAGAGTTTGTTGTTTGGATTTGATCTGTTTTCAACAATATTGAGACCCACAAGTGGAAATCCTGTGCAGGTGAATCAAACTCATTGTTATATGAGAGGTTAACCACAACATTGATTACAAAAAGGATGTCAAACTTTCCCCAGATGTCCTAAAAGCAAAATTGACAAGTCATGTAGCAACTGCCAAATGAACAAGATCATGAAATAGCAAAACTCATCACTGTTCTGGGTGAGAAATCAAAGGCTTTCAACTGTGTCATACAGAAAGCTCAGACTAATAATGGTGGCCTTACTAAGATGTAGGTCTCGTTAATAAATCTGAATTATTTTATTGCAGCATGGCAGTAAACTGGATGCACACGCATGAAGTGCAGACAGCCAGCAGGGTGAACAGCCTGGTTGTGGCTTACTCCGAGCTGACTGTGGCCAACTGCTGCCGGTAAGGCTTGGCATGGTGAGATGGCACCTGTGACACACAGCCCCGGGAAAGAGCTAATGCAGGGCCAGATAAGATGTGTAGTGGCCAATTTACAAACTGCAGGTTTGCTTTGCATATGTAGGAGGACTTAATGTGTAAACTTGTCCCAGAAGGGGTTATGTGTTTACCTTTGGCCTGAAAAGTGGTGTCACTTTCTGTCATTCCTGGGTGTAATCCTACAACTGTACAGATCAGATCTGCAGAAGTCATTGCATCACAGGGTGAAAATTAAGGTGTGAGACTTCAAATTAAGAGGAACTATATCTGGTGGGGCTGTACTGAAACAAGGTACCTTTTTCACCTCTTTAGGGTGCCCTTGTCACTCTCTGCAGGTCCCTGAAAGGAGGCTGTGGCCAGGTGGGGGTCAGGCTCCTCTCCCAGGCAGGCAGCAATAGGACAGGAGGACACAATCTTAAGCAGCACCAGGGAATGTTTGTGTTGGACATTATGAAAGATTTCTTCACAGAAAGGGTGATTAGTTATTGAATTTGGCTTCCCAGGGAGGTGGTGGATTCACCAATGCAGAGGTGTTCAGGGAAGGCCTGGATGTTCATCAATTAATCAGATACATACAGCATTAAAAGGCATTCAAAAAAGGCATTTGACACATTTCAAAATGGGATTTCCATACTTTAAGATATTAATTTCAGGCATTAAAATAACTGCTATAGATGAACTTCAAACTGCAATTCTGCTTATAACTACACTTACATTAGAAGAAGTGTTAAATATTTACTTTCTTTTTTCTTCCCTATTCCTGTGTTCCAGACCCAAAGTTACAGAAATAGCTCAACAAAGACTTCAGGAAGATTGCTATATTAATGCTTCATGATTCTATAAAACAATAATCACTTCCTATCCCAAAGTTTTATATAAATGCAAACACTTGTGGTTTACAGTTATGTGGAAAGTGCCTTACATCAGCAGCTATGGCACAGTTCATTCAGGAGAAAGAGAGGAAATTATCCTACAGCTACTGACTTTATGTACTTAAATCCATTGCCGTGGTCTGCTTGAAAATGTAATGTTCAGTCTAAGATTGGTTTCTGATCTCAAAGGTCTTTTCCAACCTAATTGATTCTGGTTATTGGCTGTAGATGCAGTCTTCTGAGATTCTTGAACCTCAAGGTGATCTTAAGTAGCTTAAACTCCTTGTAAGCCCTGAGGAAAAAGCAAAGTCCTGTAATAAAAACCTGGATGAGCGACTGTTACCCTCTGGATAGTGGATGCAATGCATGATGACTGGCTGGTATATGCTGAAGTTTTGGGGAGCAGCAGAATTACTTCAGGCATACATTGCCTGTATATTTTTATGCAATTTTCATTATAAACTAAGGTACTCTTAACAGCTTTCTTTTGCCAAAGGGACAATTCCTATCCTTCCTTCTGCCTCCTTATGTTTTGTGGCTTCCCTTTGAAAACAGCCACAGTGATCTGGCTTATAGAAGGTAATCTATTTTGAAAAAAATCATTCTGGGCAGAAAAAGGTTGTTTTCTGCTGACTTAGCTCCTTCTGCTCAGCTTGAGTTCATCTTTTCCATAAGTCCTCTCTCTACTGCATCAGAGGAATCCTGACCGTGTGACTACTTCAGAGGTCACTAATCAACTTCACCGTAACGAGAGGCTTTTATGTACCACAGTGGAAAATGAAAACACTAGTCCATCTTTTCCTTTGCCTGCCAACAAACATTTAAAGTTTTTCTCTGTTAAAATAACTCAGCTCCCAAACTGTGGTATGTGTTTATAGCACTAGGATGAGTAGAAGGGAATAAGAAACACTTGAGAGGGCTGGGGGAGAAAGTGCCTGAGAAGTTCTGCTCTGAATACTAACTCTGGAAAGGAAGGAGTGTGAATTAGAAATTTCAAAGAGGTTTATCAGTTTCTCAGGCTAAAAAGACAGTGTTATGCTACAGTTCCATGACGTTAGCACTCTGTCAGGAAGCAGGCGCCTCTGCCCAAATTTGTCTTCCAGAAACTTGTTCTAGCCTCGATGCCACCACATTCCTTCCTGCTGGCAGAGTCATTTCTGTGATTGTACATGGAACTGGCTCCAGCAGAAAAGAAACAATAATCTTGTTTCCTCCAGATTCTTTTATGCATACTCCTGTGTCTCCAAAGGAGTGCTTGGAACAGTGTAGGAGCACACAGGGGTGAGTTACCTGGATGGAAGGAGACAGAGAGAGGACACTGTCTTTTTCTGACACTACTCCAGTGTTCATTTAACTATCATTGTTTTGTGCTTGGCACTTTTCATGTAAGAGAGTGGTTCATCCCCTGAAGAAGTTGCATCATTAGTGAATTAGGCAGAAGTGTGGGAGCAAGGAAGTATCTTCTCTGATTTTTATTGGGGAAATCGGGGCTTAGAGAATTAAACAACTTGCCTAAGAGTAGAAAGGCTGACTTGCCAAAAGCCAAATTCCAGTCTCCTGAATCACACCCTTGTGCCTTATCCACAAGACCAACCTTTCTCTATTAGCATTTCCTTTCTCTCCACCCTGTTTTGAGGGAGGCACATTAGCATTGTTCTATGTCAAACAAACTCAAAGTGTGGTACAGGAACGCTTCCAGCAGAATGACTTGAACAACCTTTGAGTTTATCATTAATCTGGAAGCCATGAGTTTTTTGAGAATGGCTTCTGTATTGGAACCTTCGTCAGGACCAATAACCGCAAAAGCTCTAACCACCAAAAGGTCTGACAGTGTTTAAGTAAGACACCTTTGAGATTAAAAAACATGCTTCAAAACAGCAAAAGGTTTCTTAAGGCATGGAGGATTGGAAATTTCTTATCTGGCAGTAGGTGAGGCTTGAGATAGAGTGGACAAGAAAACAGGACTTAAATTTATTCCTTAAGGAGAGAAGGGAATGATTTCATTAATACTATTCTTACTTCTAGTATGATGTACCTTATTAGGAGAATCATATGCTGAAAGTACCTTAGTGTCTGCTTAACCAGGCCAGTGAGAAGGGCCTTATCTGTGATCGAAGTCAGATAGCTGGGAACAGGAAATAAAGACTTAACAGTTTGCCTGTGCTGCTCCCCTGTCACAGCCGGCTTCATTGGGCAATGCCTGTGCTAAGCACCACTAAAGAGCCATCATCCTAGGTTTGACAAATACCATGTCAAACAGTCTTTTGCTGTAGAAGGTTTTAGTGCTGGCCTTTTACCCCTCCACTCTACCCTTGCTTGCCCCATGGCGTTCCCTGACAGAACAGGGAGCTTTATTCCTTATAGCAGTGTAGGTGTTAACTGTGCTAGTGCAGCTGCCAGTGAAAAGCAGGAAGGTAGGACTTGTCCTTGGACTTGATAAGTGGAGAGAAATGGGATCTTAAAACACTTGCTTTAACTGGAAGACAGGAAGTGAAGCACTGGATCAGACTGGCCTAAGAATTCTGGTATCTTGCCTCTGGCTGTTGCCAAAGTCAGCTGACAAAAATAATAGTGAAGCACCTGGCTTTTGTTATGCAATGCTGCAGGAGGGGAATTCCGTCCTGCTTTTTGCAGAGATCTGCATATACCCAAAGCTATGACATGTTCTTACACTTCATGGCAGTTGCTGATGAGGTTTCTGTGATTGCCAAAGCTATACTGCAATCCTCTAGTTCACCTCACTCTTCCAGGATAATGCCTGTGCCAGGGATTCTGATCACAGCAATTGCATACAGGGTAGTCAGGAATAGAGGAATATCCTCATGCTTTCACAACTTTGGGTAAGGCATCTTTCATTTGCTTAGGTTTTTGCCTTTTTCTTGGGAGGCCTTCTTGGTTTCCATAGAGTTTAGGAACATGAATGTTATGAAAGAGCTATGCTGGTCTTAGACTAAAAGCTCCTTTTGTCCCACTCTTTTGCTTTTCCCTGGCCATCGGCTTATGGTTACTGCTAGAGAAAAACCATCAAGAAAACATCTCCTTTTCACCCTCTCCATCCTCCAATGACTTTGTCTGTACTGAGCCAGATCTAGTCTGTGTATTCTGATGATGGGAGCTCATAGATTTTACAGAATGAAACTCTTCACATGGTTGGATGTCGTCTTTTCACAAGTCGTTTACATTTGAAGGAAGAGAGAGAAAGTTTTTGCGATGCTATAAGAAGTGCAATCCATTCATATTTTTCCTTAAAAATAATATGAAGGAGCATTTTGTACCAAAGACACTGGTGTGTATGTGAGATACCACCTCAATTTCGAATGTGCAATCTTAAGGATTATCACTGAGTAGCCTGTTCCTGCAAGCCCTAAGAGTTAGAGTTCAAAAGAGATGTGGAAAATTAGGGAATGTTTATCATGTTTTAGTCATAACATGGTATTTGTATTGCCTGGAATACTGCCCTTAACTTCACATCGGTTTAGGTTTCGTACCAAACAATAACCCTTTCCTTCTGAAGAAATCAGTAGATACTAAAGTTTTGAGCCAGTCTCCCTGGTCCCCTGGTCTGTATTTACTCAGTAGTGTCATGGGCTGGAGAAATAGGTGGGAACTAGGGATATAAACTGTATTTAGGGAAATAACTAAATTAATTCTTTCTGAGATGTCACAGTTTTTACTATCAGAGATTTGGAAAACCAGCCTGAAGGTAAGGGAAAGTATTTAGTCACTTCATACATCTCTACTCACAACTTGCTTTACATCCAAACTCAAAACTCACATCTCCAGCTTCAGCTATCCCACAGGAATTGCATGCCTTTCCTTTTAAAAATCCTGTCCAGGTCACTCCTCTGATTTGCAGGGATGCCCTTAAATTGGGAGCATTTCTCTGGCTGTTCAGCCCTGTGAATAAGGGTTTGTGCAAAACTTGCCCCACCAGGTAATCAATTAAAAAACTAAAGTATCTTCTAATGTGAGATGTTGACGAGCTGATTGTTTGGATGGGGCACTTAGCAGAGAGAATTCAGGTTGTGCAGTTTTCCTATTTGCTGCCTTTGTTGTAGAGCAGCACAATTTTGCTTGTGGTCTCTTTGTCATTTCGTGCTTTGGGGTCGTGTGCTTGTGTAGGTAAAGTCTAAGTTTGATTTAAAATATTAGACCCCCATGCCTGCTTTATTGTACATTATCAATCACAGGGAATCCAAGAAATCCCTGGAGACACAAAAGTTTAGTCTGAATTTCTTATACTTTTAGGGCTCTCCTAGTTTATATCTTTTGTGTAGTTGTGTTTTGGCTTTTTTGTGGGAAAGAAAATAAGAAGTTACATTCTTCTGGCAAGAAACTAACCCACAGCCATGAAATTATTTTATTATAACATCTGAATAATTGTTATAGGTTTTTTTCTCTTTAATCATCTAAGGCTAATGTCACATTAGACATTTTGATTATCCTGTGTTCTCCCTAGGATTCTTCTACTCCAATTTCAGTTATAAGTCTGACAGGGTACAACAATCCTACCACCTGACAAGCAATGAATCTTTAATAAGGAATGTTTTGCTTGTGGGGTGGAGAAAGCTAATTTTTATAGGAAATATGAGGATAGTTGAGCAAAACTAAGGTTATAAAGAAAAGTCCTGTTGAGGTGGACTAAAGAGCAGGAAGAATAATAAGCATTTGGCAGCCTCTTCTGCTAAGTTACATGACTTGGTGTGTGAATTTGCAGATTATAGAACAACATTTTCAGATGTGCTTCATTTCTGTACATCCCAATAACCTTAGCTTTAGAAACAGGATAGTGGGAAAAAAAGCAAAAACCTATCAGTTTTGTATCTCACTTATGTATTCTTTCAGGCTTCTCTTGTTATTTTATTAATCTGTCTTTTTCAGGGATATGAATTGATTTAACTGCATTACCACATGGGACAGTTTATTCCATTCCCAGATTGAAGATTTAAGGAAAAAATTTAAATTTTGTTGTTAACTAAGCAGTCTTACACCACAGCTAGGTGTGGCCTTCCTATTCCTTCATGTTCCCCTTTGTTCGGGTGGTTTTTAATTTTCCCCCAGACGTTTGTTGCTGACCTCTCCACCTGATCCAAACATGGGGCTGTTCCCAATGTCCAGCTTCTTTGCTTCATCTCGCTGTGTCGGGGCCAAGCTGTGAGGTCCAGGATCTGGGAGGCTACAAAGGTTTGGTAGATTTAGAATTGATCATTGTGACTGAGCCAGCTTGTTGGTGACTAGTTCTTTCCTTACCTGCAATGCTGGTCTATCCCTAGTACGTACAGCTTAGTTACTGAGTCACAGAATGGGCTGGAAGGGGCATTCAAAGCCCATCTCGGTCCCACCCCCTGCTTTGGGCAGGAATATTTTCCACTGGACCAGGCTGCTCCAAGCTCCATCCAGCCCGACCCGGAACAGTTCCAAGGATGGGGCATCCCCAGCTTCTCTGGGTAGCCTGGTTCCACTGCCTCACCACCCTCACAGTAAAGAATTCCTTATCGGTATCTAACGTAACCCTGCCCTCTGTCAGTTTAAAGCCATTCCTCCTTGTCCTGTCGCTACAGGCCTTGGTAAAAGTCTATCTTTGTCTGTCTTATAAATCCCATAAGGGGCTTAGGTAGGCGCTGGAAGGCTGCAGTACAGTCTTCCTGGAGTTTTCCCTTCTCTGGGCTGACCACCAGGCTCCACGAACCGAGAAAAAGATGGATAAGGAGAGCGCTTGGTCTCTCGAGGCTGACAGAGCGGGGGTGTCGGAGCGATGCTCTGCAAGGGTGCAGGGATGGAAGGAAACAGGCTCTCGGGGAATCTGCCCTGCTCTGAAATCGGAGGAGCTGAACTTTTTCCTTTGTACTTTTGGTTACCGGGCAGGGCAGGACCGGAGGACAGCCTTGTGCCTGCCCTCCCCGCGCGGCTGCAGTCCCGGAGCGNCCTCGGGTGTTTACACTGCGAGGCTAAGGCAGCGATGGGTTGTTCGGATGAGTCGCGGTGCGATCTTATAAGGCTGTTCCGTTTCAAAGGGATCTCTTAAAAGGGTAGAGTGGAAGCCTTAGGTGTTAAATAAGCACGCGGGTCTCGTGTCTGGGCTGGAGACAGCAAGGCTGAAGGTTGGGTGATGCTCATCAGGATCCCGTTCACATCGGAGCTCGGCTGTGAGAATGCAAATGAATGAGAAATAGTGATGGCACAGATGCAAAGTGATGCAGATAAGGGATCGTGCTTTGAGTAATTACAACAAAAAGCACAATTAAGTTTCTAGAGGCTAAATTAAACCGAGTTTGTCATCCTTTCGGGAGGCGTCTCTCTGGTATCTTTCTTAGGGTTAGCAAAAAAACCTTAATTTAAAACTTGGCTATATTAATTAGAATAGTATTTCTAGGCAAAGCTGCTTTTCAGAACCTGAGTGTGTGTGTTCTGTTCCTGCTTAGCATGGTATGAACTTTCAGTCCTGATAAATACATAGGTGTCCTGTCAACATGGAGAGAAAACCGCTGGGCTCGTGCTTTAAATGTTATGATGTATTTTAGAGTGGCAACAATGAAGGAGGACAGAGCAGTTCCGGTTTTTTTTTTTTTTTTCTTCGTATCTTTATGTCTTTTCAGTGTAATTAGGAACCAGATAAGGAATTTTTTCAGCTGGGGAAGTTTATAACTTCCTGGTACTAGCTAGCTTTTGCCGGGGGTTTTTTTTTGTTTGTTTTGGGTTTTTGGGTTTTTTTATTTTTTTTCCTTCTTCTTTTAGTTGCCGTTTTGTAATGTAACACGATAGTAAAGAGGAAGTTCATTAGTGTTGTTTGGTCTCTGTTAGAATTTGTGCAGTTTATGGAGCCATAGGTAGATTACTACTTTTTCAAATCAAATCGTGTTATGTTTCCAGTTGCTTTTGCTTAAACTGGAGTGTGCTATAACAAAGCTTTCACCATCCTCCCTCTCTGCCTGAGGTGTCGCAGAAGGTTACAGGTGGATAGAGTCTTGCTTTTTAGAAATGACAGGCTTAGGACCACCAGGGATTTGTTCAGAGCAGTCACATCAGGGTTAAAGGGCGATACTTCTCCCATCTGTGTCTCATTGCAGTCACCTCGGGCCAGAGGGTTTCGGGTGATACTTTCACATCTTCCACAAAGACCCACAGGTGCTCTGCTTTCACATGCAGATATTGATGGAGAGTCTGTTCACCAGGCACTCCTGCCTGTGCAAGAAAATGATAAATTGGGCAGTTTCTCCAGAGCCTGCTTCCTTGGAGCAAAGAAATGAGACAGAATCCTTGATCGGGTTGTCACTTTTCTTGGTGGCAGCATGTCACACTTCCTCATGGTACAGGCTTTAAACCATCATGGGTTTCTTGTCATGGAGAGGTCTGATGGAAGTCTGTTCTGAGTTTTAGGGATTGTCGTCTTGTTCTTCTTTGTATTGCTCAAAATATGAGAATAAAACACCCTTCCGTTCTTGAATGAGCATAACTGGCTGAACTCTCAGAGCTGTCATTGCTTTTACCTCTTTTACTTGTATATATAATTGGGACACTTGATCTCCAATATTCTCTTGAAAATTATTCAGTGTTGTATTCAGGGCAGGAGGGGGAAAAAGCAATTCAATAACAAAAAGAATGACAGGCAGGTTATAATGTGTAGCCCGGGGTTTCTATTGCTAGCATGTGTATGGGCAATTAGAATTAATTACAAAGACAAATTAAACTCTTAAGAACTTAGATGAAGGATTAGCCAGATTTCTTTCTTTTCTTCTATTTCAAATGCTTTATGAAGTAGCTGTGGGCAGGCAGGTAACAAATACGAGTAGCTCTGCATTTTTCTTCTAGAATTAGTGAGAGTTCGGGTTTTGATGTATCTCACATTTGTTTGACAAGCAAAGCAAGACCTGAGGAGGACAGGTCTGTAGTGGCTGTGTGGGAGCTAACAGACCTCTGTGTGCATGTGTGTGTGTGAGAGCAGATTGTGAAATAGTTAAGCCGTGCCACTTCACAGACACACTGCTGATTTACAGAAATAGGGAACACTGGACAGTTGGCTGCAGAGTGCTGGTAATACCTCTCATTCACACAAACACTTCTGTGTGTTTCCTCTCTGCACAAAACATGATGACACTGATAATCACAGCAGAGATAATAATATGATTCTTGAATAGAGAGGCAGCCAAGACAAAATGAAGTTTAATGTTTAATCTCTGGAGGCTGCCGCGTCACTGAGCTTTACTTTCCCACAAACACACCTGCTGCTGAGCGGTGGGTTTACCTTCAATGACATTTGTTTCGACCACAGCCCTGTAAAGATCGCTGAACCCAGAGTTCTAAAATAAAGGGCTTTTGAGAGGTGAGAAAATAGCCCTCTCAAGTGAGTATTAATAGAATGTGAAGGGAAATTGTTGGTTAAAGCAGCAAGAGTTAAGGACCTCAAGTGATTGCGCTCTTGTAGTTTCAAGCAGCAAGGCTCTGGCTAGTTTTGACAAATACATAATGTCCGTGGGTGTCCTGCACGTCTGGTTAGCAGCTATGTAAGCATGAGAATCTCCTAGAAGAAGATTAGTAGGCACTTTTCTGTAATGCTGTCATTTTAACTTGTAAAACAGATTTTTAATTCAGTATATGGATATGTGTCTGTATTTGTGCTGATCAATGCATTAACATAAATAAATCTAAGTGCGAAAGTTAAAATAGCCATATGCAGATGTGTGAGCATGGTTTTGTGAGAAGCTCAGACTTCTGCTCTCTCTGAAACCAGTTTTACGTCATTTCTAGGCTTTTTTGTTATCAGTACCTGCCTTCCCCTTCCCTTTTGTTGGACTTGATTGTTTTCCAGAAAGAGAAAATATGCAAAACTCATCTAAAGGAGAGTTAGGTAAAGAGCTGGGAAGTATCTACAAAAGGGACCATCTTCCTGAGTAACTGCACCTAGACTGGTGGCTAATGTGTATTTAATGTGACAGCCCATGGCTGGTGATCAGAAAGTTATTTAAAATCTACCTGATGGTAGATAATCAGTTTAGAAACTGCATTTTGACTGACGATCAGAAAGGTCTATGAAGAGTCCTGAACAATAGTTCTCAAAAGTTTTAACCTCAAACACAGTCTGAAGTGGCAATGCATTGTGCTTTAGAAGATTTTGCAGAGGCTCCAGTTGTTGAAGACCATCCCAGCACAAGAGCTGCTCTCACATGGTGGTGGATGCAGTTCTACCACTACCTGTAGGTGTGTGGCAGATAAATGTGCATTCAGGTCAGACTGAGGTGACATCTCAGATGTCGTTCTTTCCATTCATCCCTTCTCTGCTGCTCTTGATTACTTTATCTCTTAGGTTATAATATTTTCCTACTTTGGGTATGAACTGCTGCAGCACTGGAAATGTTTTGTAATCAACAAATATCCGGCATAAAGTTCTAGCTTTGCATCGGTAGGGATTCTTAAACCTTTGTAGGTGCAGCAAAAGAGAAACCTTTATTATGGAGTTAGGATCGGAATCCACCTGTTTGCCAAAACCTGTGTGCTGTGGACTCACAGTGTGGACGGGCAGCATAGACCTTGGGCAAAAGGAAGTAGGGGTTCTTTTACCCTTTCAGCACTTTTAATATATTTAATAACTGTTTAACTTATTATGTTGAAGTCCAAGCACTTTTTTTTCTGTGCTGTGCCACAGGATATTGTCTGTCCTGTTTGTGATGCTCAGCCTTGCTTGAGGAGGATGCTATTATATGAAGATGACAGAGAGCTCAGTAGACATTTCCATAAGCTACGTTCTCCTGATTGTGTAGCACTGTGATGATTCAACTTCAACAATATTTACTTAGCCTCTGTTGTTTGTTTTTCACATGCCATCCCACTGTTGTCACTGTTTGATTGACTGTCCTGTTTGATGTTCTCTGAGATATATTGAATAGTTTGTTACTGTCTGGCAATAAAACATCACTTGAAAAGTACTTAGGCTCTTCTTAAGTTAATGTCTTTCCAAACCCCCATTTAAGAGTTCTGCTGTCTCTTATTCTCATCTATCACTCTGTGTTTCCTGAAAACCTCCCTTCTGACAACTGCCCAATAGCTTTTCTGAGGTTTCATTGTCCAGGGAGATACTGCAACCAGAAATCAGCCCTGTGGGAGATGGGCAGCTCAAAATGTAGAATTCAATACGAGCAATCAGGTATTTTTTGAATTCACAGTGACAGTATTCCACCCAGTAGGGTGGGGATTTTTTGCATAATTTGAATAGTTTCTGCTGCACTGTGATAGGAACTAAATCAATCAATTCTGAGCAAACATCTTCACTTTCAGAGTATGCTTAAGAGACCACAGCAGTTGACAGTACCAGTGCTAGGACAGGACAGCCATTCTTAAAACTGTATTATTCCTAAAAATGTTAACTGTTTCCTCAAAATAATGATTCGGATTTTGTTGTATAAATTCTTCTTTCATCAGACTCATGTTCTATGATGGTTTAAGAAGCTAAGTTCTAGATGAGATGGAGGGAAGGGTGTTGTAATGGGTTAAAGTTCGCAACCGGGCGGAAACACCAAAAAATGTAGTTTCACATTCGCCAAATTTGTTTTGTGAAACATAGTGTGGGGATCTATCTTTTTTACTATGGAATAGGATTAGAAGAAAGGTGAAACAGGCTCAACTTAGAAACAGATTTATTAACATACACTAAAGGGCAAACAAAAAAAAAACAAACCATGAAACCTTTTTAAAGACACCCCCTCCTCCTTAGCAACAATCTACTTTTCTATGAAACAATGTAAAGAGACAAAACATCAGAACTCTTAAGTCAGTAGCACTTATAAAAATAGTCTTTCATTCAGCCTTTTGAGAGAGACAAGTCCCTCCTGATTCTTCTAATAACTTTCCACAAGAGACACAGTCTGTTTGTGGCTTCCAGCTCTCACAAACGCAGCCCGCCCGACAATCCGCATTTGTGAGTTTCCTGAATGCAGCCTTTCCTATGGCTGCATATGGGCTGTGGACTTAAAAACATGGGGTTTCACCTTTTAAAGATGCACAGCTTCACAACAAAGGACTTCTCATTCTTCATTGGTGACAAGGCTTCAAGACATCTCATAGGACCACTGCATCAATTTCTAATTCAACATCCATTCAGTAAAATTCAAATATTATAGTTTCTAATTCAAGTGTCCACTCAGTAAAAATCAGACACCCTTGCTTGAATCTGGAAAATCATCTCCCCATTTTTAGTCCACGATTTAAAGGAAAATTACAGTCTGTTACCATGAATTAAGGAGATTTAAAGCCCCAAAACTAAGGCAACTTGTCATCTTTCCCACTTAAGAGGTCACCCTTTCTTTACTGACTTTGATATCTTCATATTATCCCTTTGCATACCTCCAATTTAGCCTTTCCTCTCTCTTTAAGAAGGGGTAGAGTTTAAAGAAGGTCTCAGTCGGGGTTAAGAAAGAGTTAATGTTCTCCTACCTGGGCCAGCAAACGGCCACGTGGTCTCAGCCGCGGCACCAGTAAAAAAGCCTTAAATCCACGTGGTGTAAACAGCAGCCCGGATCCTCTTTCCCGTCCACCCCTCAGTCTTATGGGGTGGGTTTTGGCCCAGCCTAGCCTTGGTGCTGCTCTCCGGGGACCCGGGGCCATCTCCCTCGGCCCCTCGGCGGCGTTTGCGACGCTGGCTCTCGCTCTCTCCCTGGCTGCCACCACCACGCAGACAGCCGCCCTGCACAGGAGTGTGGAGCCCGGGGGCGAGGCCCATGCCTCGCTTCCCCCCTCTCTGCGGCATCTGCCGGGCTCAGGGACCCAGCTTGGCTCGGCTTGGCTCAGCTCCTGCAGGGCCAGTCTTGGCACGGCCACCCCAGCCTGACCCCAGGGCCGGTTGGCCCCTGGGCCTGGGTCCCACTGCTTCTCCCTAGATGTTACCTCATGGTGGGTCCACGGCAAGAGGGCGAGATTTCCCAAGATTCCTGTATTTAAGCTGTGTGTCCCAGGGGGGTACACTTTTACCTGATTGGCCAACTTGGCTGTCCGTTCCAAAGCAGATCACCAATTGGTTTTTTACCATTCATGCCAAACCAATACAGGTGTCTAATTACTTCTGTGGCATTGATACCATGGATGCTTCATCCAAATCTGCTCTCTTCCCTTGTACCCCACCTTCAACATGTGCATGTACATAAAAATAAAGAGTAGATTTTCTGGTAAGGTAGACCAAGTGGAAAGATGGTAATGTAAATCAAAAGTCTAGAAATTCCAATTCTTGCATCTTCTGCTGCTTTTTAAGCTCTACTGTGTCCTAACATTGAAAATATTTTGTTTTTAAGGTGGCCCTGAGCCCTACATTGAAATATTTGAGCAACCCAGGCAAAGGGGCATGCGTTTCAGATACAAATGTGAGGGAAGATCAGCAGGCAGCATTCCAGGAGAACACAGTACTGAAAACAATAAGACCTTCCCTTCTATCCAGGTAAATACCACTTTTATCTGGGAATTACCATTGCCCACATTACCGTGGTGCTCGTAGCTATGTGTTGGACTCTGCACAGTAAATACAATGCTTTTCATCTCACATTCTGGAATTCTTTCCTTGGCATGCAAACGGAGTTGCAGCAGAGTGGGAAAAGAGTTACTTGCTCCTGGTCACAAAAAGATTTGGTTTACAAAAAGAGAAGGTGCAGAGGTGATTTACAAAGTGCTACTAGAGGGGACGCAGTGAAGACTCAAGGTCCGGGAGCCATTCATTAGTAGTTTTCTCTGTATGCATGTTTGCTCTGTTCTGCATGTTTGCTCTGCTTTCCTAGTTAGGTGACGTGGGTTTGGTTTTACGGTTTGGACTGCAGCACAAATTTTGGGAGAGCATTGAAGGAATTTGCCTACAAAATGTGGAAAGGCTTTGAAACGTTGCTGGGCACAACATGAAAGAAGGCGCTTTGTACGAACGAACAATCGCCCATGATGCGGCAAATGTGCTCTGCAAAAGGCACCAGCATGAAGTGTGTGAAGTCAGAACTTAAAAATGAGCTGAGAAAAGGGGATTGTGTCCTCAGAGCATCTGCAGCGATGATGAGTTGGGTGGTTGCACCATTGATGGGTTGGGAAATCTAGAAGGAAGAGATTCAGAGGAGCCCTGACAGCTGTGATCAAAGCAGGGACAAAGAGACAGTAGAACTGGAATGGAACCACTTGGGCAGTAGCTTTCATAGGTTGGACAAAGAAGACCCTAGGCAGGTAGGGTAAGAGAAGAGAATTTCAGGTCCCCTATGTGATGTTTAAGTTGCCTGTGTTTCTCTGATCTCTTTAAGTTTAGGGGAAGTCTGTCAGACCTGAGATTAGAGGAGGAAGCTCAAATTTAAATGGGAAGTGAAGATCACTTGCCATCTTCCTGCCCAGGAATAGCGGCTGTGTGCCTGTGTTTGCAGAGTGTGCAAGTACAAAAAACCAATGTGGAGTCCAAAATGGAATCTCTGGAATCACAGCAGAAAACTAACAGATAGAGAAGATGTGAAATGTGACAAATATGAGATGTTTTATGCTGAGGCACAAAAGCTCTTAAAGAGGGAGGGCTTGAGAAGGCAGTCGTGTGTTGAGCAGCAGAGTGAGTCTCTATTGCATAAAGCAACTGTGGAAGCTGGTGCAGCCCTGAAGCCAGAATTACTAAGGGAAGAAGCAAAGAAGGTTTCCCTTTGACTATCACAGTGCCAGATTTGGTTAGGGAATGCAGGATATGGAGATGGTGCCAGACTCATTTTTTCAGCACGCTGCCAATGGAACAAGGAACTGTGTGGGCTGTTGGCAAGAGTAGAGGTTTGCACAGACTCTCAGCCTAAGTCTCTGTCAGGGCACAAGCTGAATGGGCTGAATGAAGCCTTGATTCCTCTTGGACTGTGCTGCACATGAAGGCTAGGCGGAACCCAAAGGGGAGATGGGACATGGGTAGGTGACTATGCAAGCCTGGCCAAGTTTGTTCTTTTGAAAGGTGACTATTGATGACAGAGCTGATTGTACTGATAGCAGGTGATTTCTAGGTGAATTCCTGCCTCCCTGAAGCCCGTGGGAGGCTTTAGTGCTGATTATGTTCCAGGGGAGTCCCCTCTAGAGATGGAAATGTGAAGAGAGGGGCCAGGAAGAGATTAAATTTCGTGGTGTGATTATGAAGATGAACATCAAGGGGGAACTGGAGAACCAAAAGCAACTGGATCAGGCTTTGTGTTCATGGGACTGGGTGCAAAATGAGGGAGAAATGATATAATGGTTGAAGAAAGTGAAGGAGTAGTGGAAGTATTTTTTTAAGAGTAAAAAGTAACAGTGGCTTGTTGAAGACTGGAGCCAAATTAGAGATTGATGCAAACAGATGATGACAGGTAAAAGGGTACAGTTGGAGTTAAAGATTTGAAGTGTTGACTAAAAAGGATTGTGATGGATTGTGATGGATCCTTGGAGTTCCCGGAGGAGGAAAGAAAGGGAAGGAGAGGAACTGTGGAAGTGGAGGAGGAGAGCTCACCTCTGCACAGACATGTGCCTGAGCAAGTCTTGTATTTGCTTTCAAGTTTTTATGTGTCAAACAATTTAGGCCAAACTGTTTTTTGTCCCTTTTTTTTTTTTNTTTTTTTTTAAACACTCCCTCATGCTCGTGACTTCACGGGTAGCCATCTGCTTGAGGTTGCTTTTATGCACCTGAGAAAGGAGCATTGAATTAGGCTGATGACTGCTGTGAAAGCTCTGGTACGAGCTTGAGAATTTGGTACTCCCCAGGTTGAATGTAAGATTGAATACTCATCTGAGAATTAGTTGGGAAAAAACCCAACAACTTCAGAGGGGATTGTGTCATGCTGTATCTGTTAAGATCCTCTTTCACTACTTAGTCTTCCATGCACAGGTATTATCCTCATCCCTGAGGCTTTATGAGTTTTATTCCTAAAATCTTTGGAGGTAGACTTGTTCTTCAAGCAACATTTCTGTATGGTCACCTGCGTAGCTCTGGTGTTCCTTCCATAGAGCATTTCAGGATAAAATTTATTTCCTGTAACAGGTGGGGACTGATACCTAAAATCTTGAAAATATCCTGCATTTTTTTGTAGATTCTAAACTATTTTGGAAAAGTCAAAATAAGAACTACGTTGGTAACGAAGAATGAACCCTACAAGCCACACCCTCATGATCTGGTTGGAAAAGACTGCAGAGATGGCTACTATGAAGCTGAGTTCGGGCCAGAACGGCGAGTCCTGTCGTGAGTAATGGTGTTGCTTGGGAGTTTGATTAATTATGCAAGTGATTTGCTAATCTTGTGTTTTAAAACTCATATTAATGATTAAAAGAGCAATTAGAATGCTGTCTTTCCTGTAGTTTACTAATCTGTCTTGGGGAACTTCCCTTGGAAGTATTTCCTTCTCTTTTCAATACTACACTTGTGCTTTTTCTTTCTTGTCACTCTTTTCTTTCCTTTATCCATTCTCCCAATGTCTGTCATCTTTTCCTTTCTCCCACTTCCTTTTTTTAGCCTGTTTCATTAATACATCTTACTCTTCAGCATGACTCTTTCCTACCTGTAAAAATGATGAATAATAGAAAGGGCAACAGCATTAGAATTCATATTTCATGGTGATGTGAGAAGTTCACATTTTCCATGGAAATTATATTTGGACTTTCTGGAGAAAGTTTGTAGTGGCTGAGTATCATGTAATCTAGAAGACAGTGGTTGTGACACATCTAAAATTGTGTTAGTAGCTGTCACTGTTGGTTCTTGTTGTTTGGGTTGGAGTTTTTTGAGTGAAAATACAGATTCTGCTCCAGCCCAGCTCTGAAGACTAGGTGTGCCAGGGAAGGATCTGCTTGTGGATGCAGTGAGGAAAGCTCAGGATGTGTACAAGACATTTCTCAGTGCTATTAAGAATATCTCAAATACAACTGTATTTGATGGTGTTTCCTCCAAGTTTACCAGGTCTCGCGTAATAAAATAAAAGCAGAATAAGCTGCAGCAAACGTGAAGTGATTATTGTTGGAGAGGGGAATTTAGAACTGGCAAGCTGTTTGTGGTTCCCAGTTTGCAATGTAGGAAATGTGGAAGTAGGCTATTGCTTTGGGGTAAGCATAACTGAGCTGGGAAGAAAATCAGGTAAATATTTCAGTGCATAAGTAGCTCTTACACACAGCTCTCAGGCCAATGGGATTCTGTTGGTGTTGGTGAAATTACTCCATGTTTACATGGGTTTAGTCAGTAGGACACTATTAAAGGAAAGAGCTGAAGACACATCTGTTTTGAAGGTGGTGATTGCCTGATGGTGAAATAAACAGTGGAGATGCTGCTTCAGCATCCAGCCCAGGCTCCGGGGATCACGGATGTGCTACACTGTGTTCTGGTGGCACAGGGCACGCTGACTTGCAAACATCCTAAACTCTAACAGGACCTTGCACCTTCTTCTGACCATCCATTCACCAGCTTCCCCTTTGTCTTCTCAGATTGAGCTTCCTCAGCCAAGGTCAAAGGAAGTCTGCTGTTCTGGCCCATCCCACTTCCTCCCCTCAGCTCTGTGCCTGCTGATCCGAAGCAGAAAAGCCCGATTGCCTAATGCCTTTTCTGGCCCTGTGTTCCTATCACTGAGTGCGGGAAGACACTGACAATTGTTTCTCCTCTTGGCGTTTGGTTGCACAAGGTTCAGTGTGGAGGCACAAAACAAGCCTGTTAGAGAGGCCATTACAGGATGTCCCACCAAGAAACACTGGGATGCTCTGCAAATATTTATTTGCAGATTGCGATTTCATCTCCATTATGCATTTGCATCAGATCCTGTCCTTTGGCATAATGCCACACTTCTGTTTCACTTCAGGCACTGGTGCTTGTTTGCTCCGTCCATGAATTCCTCTCAATATTTTTAGGATATGAGCCTCTCAATTTCCTACAGAAAGCAGGAAAGTAAGTGAGCTGCTTTCATTTTATTGATAATGTGAAACTGTGAGCTTTGTGTTTGACATTGGAGATCCTGATGGGAGGAGGCTCGACACATTCCCTTTGAAATGTTTCCAGCATCGGTACACTCATTTTTTTTAACAAATCATTGGTTGCTTTAAGATGAAAGAACAGTATGATCCATAATTGGATCTGGATGTTTAAAGTCATTTTCCTTTTTGTGGCTGGTGACTCAATCTTCACATTCTTGTCTTCAAGTCCGTGTTGTAGAAAGGCCTCATCCAGTACTAGTGAGCAGGAGATGTCCTCTGTCAGTAGTGTTTCTGGCTCTTGACTCGTGCTGAGCATCCCAAATTGAGCAAAAAATACTTTTTTTTTTTCCTCAGTAGAAGTGGAATTATTAATCACAGATTTTGGGCTGCTCTGAGTAATCACCCTGCTTTCTGCTGTTCAAAGTTCCCCATGTTTTAAAGTTCCTAAGCGTTTTGTTCTGCCTGTGGTATAATGATCTTTGTACTGCTGCCCAAACTTGATCAGAGCCCTCCCTGGCCGAGACATCAAGGCAAGAGTATGAAAATCAGCTTATGGGGCTGCCTGTGTACTCAGATTTTTACTTCCTAGTTTCCTCTCTCTGCGAGGATGATTTCATAGTTTTTTTAGATGTTTTTCATTTTTTCTCTCTCTTCCTACTTCTCCCTCTCTCTTCTCGTTATCTCACTTGCTTCCTGTCAGCGCCCATCAATGTGAAGCCCCACAGCCCTGCTGGGGCTCTTGGCAGTTCCTCCTCTGACCCAGCCTCTGCTTGGGCATGGTTAAACACGCACTTTCACTGTGACAGCACAGGCTTAGAAAACTTTGATAATATGAGAATTTCGGGCTGCTGAAAAGCCTCCTGTCCACGAGAGGCTTAGTTTGGGGGTATAATAAAGAACTGCCCCTGTTTGTGGACTTTGAAGTGTGCTTCAAACAATCTGTGGAATACAATGGGTATTCTGAGGGCAGGGGGCTGGGAATAAAGTGTGCTGTGATCAAGCCCTAAAGAAAGTACTTTCTCTAGGAGCAGGTGGAAATAGGATTGCTCATCAAGGTACAGTCCCAATCTGAATGTCAGTAGCCACAGTATGAAGGCAAAGTGCTTTAGTGAATTATGAGATGCTGCTGTGTTTTATTTTCCCCTAGGTCACATCATGTTCAGTTTGCAAATGAAGCCTGTGCCTTCCCCTAGTGAGCAGAGGTTCTGGAAGTGGAGCCTGATGGCAGAGGGTTTCGGAACCTCTGAACAGAGCATGTTGGGTGCAGGCAAGGGAATTTAGGGAAATTAAACTTAACATCATGCTAGGATAGTCTTGTTCAGAAGTGTACAAGCACTCCTGGCAGGAAAAAGGAATATCTTTAGGTACAGTAAGATGCTCTTTTGCTAAAGCAAAGGTTTGTGGAGTCTCAAAAGAAGGGAAATGGGTGGGACTTATGGAGAAAGATGCCTGCTGACACAACCCATCTTCAGAGAGCCTATTGTAACATCATGAAACACAGATTTTTTTTTTTTTTTTTTTTTTAAACTTCCTGCTTTACATCCACTCAGCTTTGATGATGTCATGGTTTTTCCATGTGGGAAAGAGTCAGCCTGCCTGGGACTCCCCCCACCTCCTGCATCAGGGTGACCTGCACTTTATGCAAATCAGGAGGAGCTGCAGCTCTTCAGAGCTTTTCCATAACTATATGAGATTTAAAAACCTGTTTTGACCTGTTAAAAAACCCCTTTATAATAGTGTTTTAGATTTACATTCCCTGATAAGAGGGGAGAGCAAATCCTTTAACTAATGCAAATTACCAGGTTTATTGATTACAAAAATGATTGTCAAATCATTGTTGTCATCAAATATAAATCACCCAAGACTTATTATCTAGCTTTTTCATCACTATAGGTTTACTGCAGAGTAATAATTTTTAATACAGAAATATATGTTCTTAATAATGCATATTATTTAGAATTTTATTTTAGGTTTTTTTTGCTTCTGTGTTTGTCCTTACTTTAGGAAAAACAGCATCTCTGCTCTTCAGGTCTTGTACACTCTTCTCAAAAGCAGCTTTTTTTCATTTCTTGCACTGGATGTTATCACACTAATTAACATGAATATTTTATTTAATAGTTGTCACTGAAGATGTTATTAGTTGCTGAAATCGTGCCACATATGCTTCAGTTTTCAGAACTTGGGCATTCAGTGTGTGAAGAAGAAAGACCTGAAGGACTCCATTTCTTTACGAATCTCGAAGAAAATTAACCCTTTCAATGGTGAGTGGAAATCAGCTGGTTCTCTTGTCAGGATCGGGTTTTTGGTCCAGTCCTGCCTTTGCTTTTGTGTTGGAGCTCTATTTTTTTCTTCCAAAAAATCTCCTTCTGAGAAATAGTCATCTCCTTCTCTGTCCCTCCCAGTCTGTCTTCCCAGTTATCACGTGATGAATCTATTTGGATAGTTGCCCTTTTCTTAATATCGAGTTTTTGTAATTCCCAGCAGCAGTCTGAGTTTCTGCTTGGACAGAGGGAATGGGATAGAAGCAGAAACCTTTCCTGGAAACTTCTACAAGTGTCTTGGGAGTTGGATTTCCCCAGTTTTGGCAGCAATAGAGTAAAAGACTGAATTAGCATAACTCTGCAGCAACTTAAGCCAATACAAATCTCACTTGCCACTTTCTCATCTCTTCTCTTGCTGTGTTTTTGTGACCAGGTCAGGGGGCTAATAGCCCCATGGGAACTGCCCCCCACTTGATTCCACAGCATGGAAGCTCAGAAATCCACAGCAGGACTGCAATGTCGAGGCTGGGTTGGACAGGGCTTGGAGCGGCCCGGTCTGGTGGAAGGTGTCCCTACCCATGGCGGGGGTTGGAACGAGATGATATTTTAAGTCCCTTCCACCCCAAACCATCCTGTGATGCTGTGGTTGGGCTCATCAAGGTCAGAGGCAGGACCTAGAACCACACCTGTGAGGGCTTGCCCACAAGGTTTTGTTTGATGTGACTGATCTGTGGGCTGCTCTCAGAAGGAGTCATCCTGCTCTTCCCTCCATCCCTGCTCACACACTCCCACCACTTTCCTCACACCTCCACACACATGGGCTGCATGGCCCCGCAGTGAGTTGCTCCAATGGAAAACCAACTTGAAAACAACAAAAAAAAAACCAGAGTGGTTTCCCTTCAGATCAACTTGCTAAACCAACTCCCCTCACAGCAATTTAACTGCCAAGTTCTCTGCACGGAGCGGGTGGGGAACACACTGGAAGGTTTTGGGCCAGCTGGAGTGGGACCAAGAATGCAGGCACAACCGGGGGGAATTAGATGAAAAGCATAAATACCCCCAAATTATTAGCTAAGCAGTGTCCATGTAGTCATGTATTTCTCTAAGTGCGGCAGGAGATCGGAGATTCTCCAGATACTTCCATGGATTTTCTAATCCCCACAGAATTCTTGCTATAGTCAGGTAAGATCCTTTATGGAGAGCTGAGAGCTGGATTTCTGGCTGGCTTTAAAATACATGTCCTTGAATTGGGACAAAAAGAAGGATGTTGAATTTATCACAGAATAAGAAATGTCTTAGATATTTTTCTTAACTTCAGAGCAGCTGTTTGAAATCAGGTCGATGGCCCTGATGATCCAGCTGAACAATCACTCTAGTTATGATAATGTATGCACACAGTATTTTGACAAAGGTTTAGTTTATCAGCACAATTTAAACACTTTAGGAGTTTGAATTATGTTGCCTTGACTCAGCCAGCTCTACCTTGATTTCAAACAATAAAAGGGGAACTTTTCTGTAGAAGGAAATAGATTTTTACAGTTGTTGGCACTTAACTCCACTTTCACTAATAAATTTGGAGTGATTGTGCTTGCTTGTGCTTGATAGCATCCAGGCAGATCCTGGGCTGCTTCTCACCAGTCCAGCAGTGATGGAGGGCACATTGCTGCCCTGGCAGCAGGGGAGAGCCTGCCTGGGTGACACACAGGGCAGCAGGCTGCTCTAGGCAGGGCTGTGCTGAGAAGGGGCCACTGGCAATCCCCAGCTGCGTCACTGCCCTTCGGTGCATGCTAACATGTCAGCACAAAGCAGAGCCACTTGGGAATGGCCTCCAGGGCAGTCCCACGCTGAGCAGAGCCTAGAAAGGCCTGGGACCAAGGTCTAATAAAACAGGATTAGTGACAGGAATATTTTTATGTGTTTATTTAGTTGATCAGAGCAAGGTTTTGTGAGCATCAGTCACCTTAGTGTTCACTGCTTGATAAAGATGAAAGTTTTATGTATAGATTTCATTTGTTTTTTAAGGTCAGAGGAGTGTTGGTACATTTTCCAGGATTGTGCAGGCTGTGCTGAATCCATCCTGCATTGTGCTTTACCTCTGTGTCTTCAGAAAGGAATCTGACTTCCCTGCTTAGAAACATTCTGGAGCTGTGCATCCTCTAAGCAGGTCGCAAGTTGGTGTTACTCATTTCTTGTATGACATCATCAAAGAAACTTCATGGAAAATGAGCCCTCAGGGTGCTTGTGTGGTGGTTGGCTTTTCTTTTTCTTTCTCACTTTCTTCTGAAACAAACATTCCCTGTCCTGAGCCTCCTTCTGGGGAAGAGAAGTTCAGTATTGACCCTAAACAATTGATGCCTACCTCAGAATCCCTGGGTGATTGGAATTTGTTTGCAGATCACTGCCATGTGCCCAGCTGGAGGTGTCTGCATCAGAGTCATTCTGCAAGTGTGCCTGTGTAAGGCTGTCTGCCTGTGAATTCCCAGTGTTGGCTGGCAGCATTTATCCCTTGTGAAGTTCAGCACAGGCTGTAGGAGCTGTGTGCATTCACTAGGATGGATGACTTGCAGTCAGATTGCTCCTCTTCTGTTAGCCTTGTTTGAGAGAGGGAATTGCTGTTTCCACACCGTGTTCATGATCTGTTGTGTTCCCAAAGCACACCCCATATATTTTTGTTCTCTAACAATCTCAAGAATTCTAGAAATTCCTTTTGTCTCTCTGAGCCCCCCAGAGAAATGGGGCAGAGTGTCAGCCTGACATGTAACTAGGACTCCTTGGCATGGTGATGATGATGATGCAAATAGCACAGTATCAAAGGAGTAGAGTTACTCCTCCAGTGGAGCTGGTCCATGTCTGCTTTCTATGGTGTTTGTTTTCTTTTAGGAGCTGTTGAGTTGTGCTATATCCTTGTCTTCCCATGCACTGTCTGATGTATAGCCAACTCAAATTAAAAGAGGAGCCAGTTTTCAGTTAAGAGCTTTTGTGAGTGGGTGTGACTTGACATAGAGACAACAATTGAGTTAATAACAACTCGAGTTAATTGTCAATGAGGAAAAGCCCTAAGTGTTTTCTTTAAATTAGAGGAAAACTATACTCAGTGCAGTGTTACAGAGGACTGACCTTTTTCTAGCCAGATGCACAGTGGCATGAAAACCTCAGACTTGGACTGAGAACCCTAGAGAATCGTCAAACTCCAGGCAGTTTTTTATCAGAGAGGATAACCTGACTTTCCCTGGAGCTTGCCTCAGGCTTAAGCTTCCTGCTCCTTTGCAATTGCTTGTGCTTACGAGCGTGCAGTTCATTTTTAGGCTCTCCCCTGCACCCCACACCTAAACACGTCTGTGTGTGCCTCCGCAGTGTTTCCTTTGCCGTTTCCCCTTTCCGCCCGCGAGCAGCTGACCCCGCGGCGGCTCCACACTTGTCACCGTCTTTGCCGTGACACCCCCGCCGTGCTCGCATCCTGCCCACGCGGTGCCCTCCGCACAGCTTCCTCCAGCACTGCTTCCATGAGAACCCCCTTCTCCTCTGACGTCACTCTCCTATGGCATCCCCAGGATCCATCCCCTTCTCCACCTGCACCCAGTCCACGAGGAGTTTTATGGAGCTATGGATTATGTGAGCGGCTCTTGGCAAGAGTTCTCTGGTTGGGAATGGGTTGAAGGTGTCCATTGTAATGATCTCCTTGGATACCACAAGAAACTTTAAGCTTATCTTCTTGTATTGAAACAAATGTGCCATCCAGTTCAAAGCCAGTTAAATCCTAAAGTGTAAAATCTTAGTAGTAAGAGTCATCAGCTTTTGAAGAGGCACAGAGCAAACCCCACTCGAGGGAAGCTGTGTGTCCTGATCACGGCATGACTTTAGCACTTAGCTTTGGCAAGCCCTTTGGTCTTCTGTTCTCATGCAAATGCTCTTTTCTGCTTATTCCAAAATATGTATGTTAATATAAAGGACAACCCCTTTTCAAATTGTTTAAAAAGGAAAATTACCAAGTAGCAAGACAAAAATGCTGACTTCTTTATTTTTTTATGACGGAAACAGAAACTGCTAAAGAAAGGTATTGGGAATATACAGAGGCTGATGGATACAATTGTTTAAATCTGTTACAACTATACCTTTTTCACATTGAACTTAAAACAGGAAAAGAAGCCAGAGAAACGTTGTCTAGGCAAAACAAATGCTGAGTTTTGAAAGTTTTAATTTGTATTTCCAGTTCTTCCCTTGGCCAGGCCATTCACCTTCCCTGCATTTTTTTCTTCTGTAAACCAGGGAAACATATCCATAGAAGTTTGGGCATTTACTGACTGTAGAATGGCATCTGAATTTTAGTTGTTTGCACTCATCAACTCCCTGAGTTTTTTCTTTTTGAAAAATGGGTGTTGCCGGTGCACGTTCTGTTTCAAGGTACATGTAAAAGTTTCTCTTTTTCTGCAGAATTGATTGAAAATTACCTTTTTGTGGATCTCAGTGTAAGAAAACAGGTGTGGGTGTATCAGGAGGAGGAACACAGTCCTTCCCTCCCCTTGTTCCCAGCTTCACCAGGACTCTTCATCAGGGACTGCAGTGACAGAACAGGAGTAATGGGTTCAAACAGGAAGAGGGGGAAATTGGGTTCGATATACAGAGGAAATTCTTCAGTGGTGGTGAGGCCCTGGCACAGTTTGCCCAGAGAAGCTGTGGCTGTCCCATCCCTGGAAATGTTCAAGGCCAGGCTGGACAGGGCCTGGTGCAACCTGGAGTAGTGGATGTTGTCCCTGACCATGGCCAGGGGTTAGATCTGGATGCTCTTTAAGGTCCTTTCCAACCCAGACCATTCCATGATCCTACCTCTCAGGAAGTGTTAGTAAAGGGCTACACCAGCACAGCTGTGGCTGCAGCAGGGGCATAGGCTTCGGGGATAAGCTGGATCTGAAATGGACCTCCTGGGCACCAAGAGAGACCTGTGACTTGCAGCCCATTTCCCTGCCTGGTTGAACGTGGTGTAAATCAGCACCAGCTCTGGAAGAAGCTCTCCTTCCCCTGATTCCCTTGCACCAGGGCTGCCTGTCGTGGGAACCAGCTGGCTGAACACAAGCCTTTTCATCTTCCCTTCTGGCAAGATAGTTCTGAGACAGACCAGTTCCATGATCTGATTCACCACATGAGAGCTAAGCCAGCCTGAGAAGTGCTGGAAAGGTTGGGCAGAGCCACCTTTTGCAGCAAAACTTCTGGCATGGACCAAGTTAGACTGCCCAGTCGGTATCAGGGCCAAGGGGGGTATCTTTGTACTCCAGGAGCAAAACCCTGGAGGAAAACCACCTCTGTGTCATCCCTTAAATGAAACTGAGCTCCCAGCATATCCCTAAATTAAAAACCCTCAACTGCGTAAGAGAAGCAACCCATGATGATTATTAATGATGTGTGTTCCCCACACATGTGGGGAATGATGTGTGATGATTATTAATGATGTGTGATCTCTGGGCTGTTTTAACTTGTGGAAGGTCATTCTCTTTGACATCTCATGTGGCTCATGTGCCCCTGCAGCCCCTCACAGATGGGGGAAGGTCACAGGATGTCCCTTTGCAGGGTGAGCTGTGCTCTCCACAGAGCCCCCCTCTCTGTGTCACACCACATTGTTTGCCCTGGAAGTTTCCATGCAGGTTAAGCTGAGATGCCTCCAGCTCTGCCCACTCCAGAAGGTTGACATCATTAGCTGGGTGATGAGCTCTATGTGAGGGATCTGCTGTTTGATAGGTGTCACGTTATCAGTCAAAAAACCAAACCCTTGATCATTTCTCTTCAGTGTTCAGAATAAACTTTCACTTTCCCTGAAACATCACCTTATGAGTGAACATTAGAGCCCTTAATCCCCCATTAATTTGATCATATGAATGGCATTTATTGCTGGATGTTGAAAGCTGCTGAAATACTAAAAAAAACTATAAAACTATAATTAGAAATTAATAAACAGGAGACCTGACATTACCAGCATCTTTAATTTTGTGTCCGAACTTGGACTTGCACACTGGTGTGCTGAACCCAGAAAGCCTCCAATTTTGTTTTACAGAAGCAAATACAGCAGGTTCTCAGTGGAATTCAGTAGAATTCCAGGGGAACATCTCTGGATTTTAGAGACAAAATTTTGGGGACAGGAACAACCCAAACCTAATGCCTGGGAGCTATCTGGATCAGTCAGCTCAGGTTGGAAGGAGTTCATAGTTAAGCTCATGTGGGGTGTTTTGCCCACTCTGGGACTGTATTGAGCTCTTCCCACATTAGCAGACAATGGATTAGGGAATTATTCCCAAGATAATTATTTAGTAAAGTTGAGGAACCAGCATTTTTTTGTTCAGAGGAATTGTAAACAGATCTATAATGAAATTATTTACTAGTTCTTGTAGTGCCTTTCCAGATGAACAGCAAATCATCCCCAGGTTTGACTGTAACTCCAGGTACTCCTTTTGCAACCCTATAGCAAGAATCTTGGTAAGCAGGGTTGGATTTCTTTTGCCATGGTGCTGCTGGTATTTTTATGGACTTTTTTGACATCATATTCCACATTTACCTTAGAATTTTAGGGGGTTTTTTTTAACTATTATTTTAATTTCTGTGAGTTACTTCTGGAAAGCTCCTTGTAAAGCTTACAAATAGTCCTTCATGTGTTCCTGTGTGCAGAGATAACTATAGTTAAAGGATTTCTGCCAGGTTTAGGCTGTTTTTGTGATTAGGTTGGACCCTCACAGGAACATACCCAGGCTTTTGGTTGGGTTCCAGCTCTTTTGCCTGGATCCAGATGAACACACTAAGGTGTGGTACCACCCAGCGAGCAGCAGTCAGAAGAGGAAGTTGAACCCTTGCCAAAACCAGAGAACTTCTTCCCTTTTTTGTTTTTTTTGGTTCGTGTGTTGTGTTGGAGCCTTTTTTCACCACACCTGTTGCCCCCAAGGTGCCACATTGGGCGACATCTTTACTTCACATGTGTGATGCCCCTGGTTTCAGTCCTGCTTGTGCGGAGCTTGCAGGGCTTAATGGAGTGGCTGCTCCTTCTCTCCAGTACATAGCGTTCCCAAAATCTTCGACAGCGTTTCCTAACTTTAATAACTTCAAGTTTGTCAGGTTTAACCCCATCTGTTGTCGTTCTGCACAGAAGTTGGTGGAATAACACGGAATGACATGACCGTCCTCCATCCGGCCGCACTCCAGGCATTACTCAGAGTGTTTGTCTGCCTCAGCTTTGTTTGCTTTTAATATTCTCAGGGTGTAAGCCAGCATCCATTCCAAGTTAGTGGCTGCTCTCAAATTTACTTCAGAGGGAGCAGAATTAGATGTTTGTTAAAAATAGCATTTTGTTTTGTTTGGTTGATTGTCTTGTTTTGAAATCGGTGAAAGCTGGGTGCTTCTTATGCACATAGAATCTGGTCTCTCTCTTTTTTAAAGCGTGTCATCACAAGATGGAGTTGCAGCTGTCTTGTTCTCCTTTTTTTGTACTGTTATGTTCTTCTTGTCTGGTTAAAAATAGCCCAAGAGGAATCACTCTTGACTGAACACTTCCTCTTTCAAACTACAGATTTTTTAACATTCTATGAAATCATTTATAAAACCATACAAATCAGGAGCAGTGGGTTTTCTGCAATAGAATGAGCTGTGCACAGTGTTTCTGTCCCTTGCCATTCTTGGCACACCACTCCTGTGTCAGGTGTTAAGCAGATTTATTGGGAATTTGCGCAAGTTTGTAGCATAATAGGAAATTATGTCATTTGAAAATTAGCATTGCTAATTTTCTCCATATCTTGAGTATTTTTGCTTTTATAGAGTACTCTTAGGCATTAGTCTGCTGTTACATGTTTCTGAGAAAGAGACACATTTCCCTGTGGAAAGCACACAGCAGGCTAGAGGCTCCTTTAGCGTGAGAGAGGGACTTGGTTGCACAACCACAAAACCCTCACTTTTGATTCAGGACTTTTGATCAGAAGCCAGATCCAGATTTTGTGCTCAGCCTCCATCCACAGACAGCTTACTCAGGCAAAGGTATTAAATCTCTGTGCTTAGTTTAATTGTGAGGAGGTTTGAGGTTTGACCACCCCTCGGGTCTCTGGAAGGATCCACATGATTGCCAATGGATGGCACAACACAGGAACATAAACCCTGATGTCAGGGTGTCCTTGGGAGCTGGCCGTGTGGTCAGGGCATGGATTAGAGCTGCTGTCCTGATAGCCCTTCTGCAAGGTGCACTTTGGAAAATGCACTAGACTGTTCTCTAAATCAGGCTGTATCAAGAGGCAGCTGAGCTGCAGGATCAGCCGAATCCAAGTCAGGCTGAGAAGCTGTCTGTTCCAAGCCCATTTCCTAAAGATCTTATTTCAGGTTAGCAGGTGAACTACTGAAGTGCATTGAAGCATAAAACTTTTGTGTATCTGGTGACGCGGTCACCATCAACCTGCAAAGTGCTCACGGGCAGAACTCCCCTGGGCTTCACCACTTCTGAAGCTCACACAGTTGTTGCTTAGTTTTGTACTCACTGCCATATTTGCCTTGAAATATTGCAGATCACAGGCTTGTAAAGGGGAAGGGTGACTTGATTTCCCTTTGCAGTAGAGACCAGTGGAAAGTATTCTGAGCTCATCACACTTACTCTTTCACACTATCGAAAGGTAAAAGGAAGAAGTCACTCAAGTGGGCATTGTGGAATCCCACTCGTGGCAGGGTGGAGGCCTGAGTCAGTGATAAATGCTAAAGGTCAGAGCAGGCAATCTAATCAGTACAGCGTGGTCCCCAGACTTATCACAGCCACATTTAATCTTCTGTTCTTGCAATAGCCCTTTGAAAGGGAGGGGAGGAGAATGGAGAGCTGGTGATCTGGTGACTTGGCACATGTTAGCTTTGGGTAACTGTGAGGAGTGTGAAACAGCTGAAATGCTGCTTGGAGGGTTTGGGGAAACAGAAACACTTGCAATGCTTTTAATTATCAGTACTTCTTCTTAACTGAAATTAAGCCAGTTTGTCGTTTTTACTAGCATTGAATGTCAACGTAATGGTTTAATGTCACACCTTAAAGGAAAGGGTCAAATTCAGAGGGGGCTGCTCTTCCCACAGTTGTCCATTAAGCTGGGAATACATGAAATGTTCCGTAATGATACCCCAGGCCTTGTGTCTTGTAATTAAAATAAGAGTGAACCAAATTGAAATGCTGAGTTTGGGTTAGGCATTGCTGGGTTTTACGCTGGGAGGAATATGCAAGGAAATGAATCCTTTCCAGCAAGGCTTTCCTTCTTGTGTTACAAATCTGTATCCTAATGGCTCCACTAATCCCTGCTCTGAAAGGTCCAGCTGTGACACTGGTGGTGATGGGATGGGGAGGTGGTTTCTGTTGTTTCAGCTTCATTCTTGCTCCAGGAATTGCCTTCTGACTCTTTTTCCATCTCAGTTTCTAGAGGAAAATCATGATACCACATAGCCAAAGTCTCTCAGTGCTGCAGAAAATCTTTAATGAGATCCTAGGATCCCTTTGTACCAACATATTTCCCTTGGGCAAGAACATTAATTTTGTAAATTGTATCACACACAAAGAAACATAAAAAACTGCTTTTAAACTATACATGGTTGAAACTGTTGTGGAAAGCAAGGTAAAAAGACCAGACACAAGAAACAGCTGGAGAACTCAAACAGTTGAACCTTGTTGGGTGCAGGGAAAGCATTAAAGGCTTCAGTGTCATTTGTTGTGAACAAGGAAATAACTTGTGCAGCCCCAGTCCAGCTGCCAGGGGCTATGGGCACATGTGTCTGGGCAACACCATCTCTTTTACTGGTGAGGATTCATCTCCAGTTTGGTAAAGAGTTTGTGCTGGTTCTGTGACTGACCCTCAGTGTTGTCTGTCCTTCAGTGCCCGAGGAGCAGCTGCACAACATTGATGAGTACGACCTCAACGTCGTCCGACTCTGCTTCCAAGCTTTCCTTCCTGATGAGCACGGCAACTACACAATAGCCCTTCCTCCTCTGATTTCCAACCCCATCTACGACAACAGTGAGTACCAGCTCAGCCAAATGTCTTTTCTTTTTTTTTCTGTTTGTTTTCTCTTTAGCTTGGGATGAGAAATGCCAGCTTTCTGAGGTCTGTGCCAGTTACGGGTCGCTCCTGTGGCTTGGGACTGCCAGGTGCATGACTGTCACCTTGCAATTCACAGTGAGCATACGTTCAAACATGATCCCAGGGTTGGCCAGCCAGAGTAAGGATTGTCCATGGCATTCATGGACTCACACTCAGGTGTTTTTCCAGCCCTTGTTCACGCACAGCAGCGGTGATTGCAAGGAAAGGCCTATGCCTGATGTGCCAAGCATTTAAGTGATAGTAGTGAGATGGATGGCTGCCTCAAGGCTGATCTGTTTTCCAAGGGAGTCCTCTGGAGCCTGTTTGTGCCCTTGAGGAGTCTTGCCTTTGGCTTGTGAGGGCTCTGGAATGGGACTTGCAAGAGAGATTTATCCCAGTGGGAAACTGTCTCAGGGCCTTTTGTGTCCTGGTTGGTGGCTGTTTCACTGTACAGGTGGGTAATGGAGGAGTCTTTGGTCATGCTCCAGGAGGGTGCAGAAGTACATGACACCCCTTCTTGGCACTGTTTTCCACATTCCACAAAACTGGACATCTGTAGGGCACCGTCAGCTGAGGATTTTAGCCCTCAGTGTGTGCTGGACTCCTCTCTGGGAGCAGAGTAGCAAAAGAACCCTTAATCCTGGAAAACATTCCCTCCGTGCTTTTCATTTCTGCACCATGAGTGTTTCCATGCTAAATAATTGATGTCCTCATTTTAGCAGAAAGTACTGAATAAAACGACATCTACATTTCCTAAAGTTGTTAGGATTGTGTTGATGTGGGCATAACCATTGTGAATATGTTAAGTATGAACTCAGATGGCTCTGATATATTTAGAGTCTCCTCTAGAATGATCTAGAAACTGGAACTGTGAGCATTGTGTTACTGAGAACCCTTGCACTGAAATAATCAGGGCTGAGATAAAAACTGATGTACAGATTTGCAATTCTGCCCCAGATGCCATTTAGAAATGTGCCAAATCACGATTACTTGTCCTGTGGGCTGACGTCAGTCCCGGTGGAGCTGCGAGAGGCCGGGGCTGAGCGTGGTGGGGGAAGCAGAGGCGGGTGCTGGGGGTGTCTGTGGGCAGCACTGGAGGCGCCCAAACCCCTCCCCGTAGCGTAGCAGCCGTGTAAATAAACCTGTGCAAAGCTGTGACCACAAATCGTAAAAAACGGCCCTGCTTAGTTTCAGATCCGAGCTGCCTTGAGAAGCGTCAGCCTGGTTAGAGCTGCTCTGTCCTACAGCTGGGCTGTGCCCTCAGGTGACAGGGACTGCAGGCTGGGCAACCCTGGGCTCTGAGGTCTGAGCCTTCACAGATCTGCTCAGATTAGGAGCAAAGAGCTACTCTGAAAACCAGCTTGGACACTTCAAATCCAGTATTTTCTTCACTTTCTCATCCCTCATAGTCTGCACTTGCTTTGGATAGCGAGACACAGAAGAATCATGTTGACATCACGCAGGCGACCCCGTTAGCAGAGGCTGCAAATGTCTCAAATTCAGCACCTTCTGTTTCCAGATGCTCCTAAAGTTAGCTGGTTTTGAACAGAAATTTCCCAGGTTGCGTATCAAAAACTCTTAGGAAGAGTCAGATGAGGCAGCTGAGCATTTCTGAGAAATGGGGTTGGGTAGAACATGTTGTCCTGCCCTTGTTGAAAGCAACGTGATTTTCAGTGAGGAGCTAATTTCTCTGGGGGTTTGTCACCAGGGATGTTGTGTAGGGGAGTGAGGAACAGGAATTGGGCAGAAGCTGAGGTGACAGGGGATGAGGAACATTTCCCTCTGAGGCGAGTGCCAGGCTCAGCGCTCCTGCTGACAGCACAGTGGTGCATCCACATCTGCTGGCATTTGTGTGTGTTGATTTCCCTTCTGAAGTCCTTGTCTAAGGACAAAACAACAGATTCCAGTGAAGGACACTGTCCCAAAAATCTGCCACAAGGATTTAAAGGGAACTGCAAGAGAGCTGGAGAGGGACTTTTCACAAAAGGGCATGCAGTGATAGGACAGGGGGTGATGGCTTCAAATAGACAGAGGGAAGGGTTAGATTGAATATTAGGAAGAAATTCTTCCCTGTGAGTGTGGGGAGGCCCTGGCACAGAGTGCCCAGAGCAGCTGTGGCTGCCCCATCCCTGGAAGTGTCCAAGGCCAGGTTGGACAGGGCTTGGAGCAACCTGGGATAGTGGAAGGTGTCCCTGCCTATGGCAGGGGGGTTGGTAATGTATGATCTTTAACGACCCTTCCAAGCCAAATCACTCTGTGAACTCTGCTGTTGAGTGCCATTCAAGCACACAGAAGTGAAACATTGGTAAAATTAGGCTTTTCCTCACAATTCTTAATTTACCCTTCCTGTGAAAAGCACACCATGACGCTACCAATCACATGGCCCTGTGCTGTTTCAGGGTTTGTTTGATTTCCCCTCCCTTGAAGGTTTCTGATTCATTCAGCAAATGAAGTGGTGTGTGTCATGTAGTACATGAGGCTGTAGCTCCCACTTATAATAATGACAGTAATAACTACAGATAGTAACTACGTAATTGGGGACTGGTGAGAGGTTACCAGGAACTCTGCTCTAGGTGTAGTCTGTGTTGTGCTGTAGCTCTGCTTGGGTAAGAATTGATTCAAACTGAGAGTCTAAAGCAGATTTGTTCGGTTTGTTTTTTTGTTGGACTTTTTTTTTTTTGAGGTTGGCACCATGAGCTTTGGTTTTTGTACTTCTTCTCTGTGTCTGGAATGGGAAGCCTGTGGTGATGGTGGAGCCTCATGGAGGATCATGGTGTCAAAGCAGCACCAGCTGGATCGTTCCAGACATTTTAAATGTGTTTGGAGCTGCTGTTCCACAATAGAGCCAGACACCACCAGGCAGAATGTGGCTCCATCCCATTGGAGTCACCCACAGCCATGAGATTGTTTGGAATGCAATGTGCAGCCTTCAGTGGGGGCTAATTCATGGTGAGAGGAAGCTCTCTATCCACAACTGTCCTGAGAGCTGTTCACATACAGCCATAGTCTGGAGTTTGAAATTTGAGTGGGTTTGGGTGAAACCTGCTGCCCTCAGTGAAGGTGTGAAATTATGGTCCTAGAGCTGCTCTTGGACACCTGCAGAGGGGGAGAGAGGAGAGGCTGGATGGCCAAGGACCTCTGAACAGAACTGCAGCCAGACCCTCAGAGAGGGGAATTCTCCTGAGTTGCTAGCCCAACTCTTTCCAGAGAAGTGTGACTGTACCAGGTAATCAGTCACTCACAGAAGTGCTTTGAGTTCTGCAGCTTGAGGGCAGTGGGGCTGAGCACAACCACATCAGTGGGGGAAGTATCTGAGAGTACTCTTCAATAGTTGGAGAGCAGGTGGCACAGCAGTGCTGGTGTCTTGTGTTTGGAGATAAGCTGTAGCATCATGGAATATCAGACCCTGCTGCTGAATTTTCTGTATGGAGTGACTTGCTTTGCGTGGATTTCAGGATGTCACTCTCCTCCAGCTGTTGTCTTCCCTTTAAATGCCAGAACTCACAGCACCTCCTGTCTAACAGTAACAAAGCCACAGTAATTCTATGTCATTAAATTTGCCTGTTTGCTTCCAGGAGCTCCCAACACTGCAGAATTGAGAATTTGTCGTGTGAACAAGAACTGTGGAAGCGTCAAAGGAGGAGATGAAATATTTCTGCTGTGTGACAAAGTTCAGAAAGGTAACTTGGACTAGGTTTTTTCTCTCCCTTTTTCCCAAATGGACACATTCCATGGCCATTGTCCTGCTGGGAAACCACACATCTCAGAGTGGTTTGGTTTTGCAGCTGGGTGGAACCGCTTCCAGGTTCGTGGGATCTCAGCATCTCTCGTGCCTTTAAAGTTGAGCCATTTACTTTGCATCTGAATTCTGAGTCAGGCTCCTCACTTTGCTCCCCTTTTTTCTGCTGCAAGTTTTCAGTTTTCCAGCTTAACAAGCATCTTCTCTTTCTCATGGCCTAGATGACATAGAAGTCAGGTTTGTCCTGGACAACTGGGAGGCCAAAGGTTCCTTCTCCCAAGCTGACGTTCACCGCCAAGTCGCAATCGTGTTCAGGACGCCACCGTTCCTCAGAGACATCACCGAGCCCGTCACGGTGAAGATGCAGCTGCGGAGGCCCTCTGACCAGGAAGTCAGTGAACCCATGGATTTCAGATACCTGCCAGATGAAAAGGGTATGGTTCCCATGAGATGAGCTTCTGAACAGCCATGATCAATGCAGGACTCATGGTAGTGGCTTAATTAATAAAAAAATCTACAGCGCTGCTTCAGCAAAGTAGAGTTTGGGGTTTTAAAAGTTACAGCAGTCAGTTTATTCCCTCTTTCAATGAAAATACCAGAATTACTGTTGGGTAACACTGGCATGGTTTGTTACTGCTGCCATGCCTGCAATATTTTCCTTTAAATAGTTCCTACTACAACTTGGTGCCACTAGGAAGTTCCTTTAGGCCTTCATTAAAGAGAAATGCAACACTTTCCCCTTCCATTCCTTTCTCTAGATCCGTATGGCAACAAAGCGAAAAGGCAAAGATCAACATTGGCTTGGCAGAAGCTCATACAGGACTGTGGTAAGGAAAATATTTGTCTTTTTCTTCTTGTTTGAGTGAACTTACATTTAGATGGAGCTGTTTTCCTGTAAATGCTGCACCCTCATGTTGTGTTCCATCACAGGATCAAACACCATGGAGAGGCCCAAAGTAGCCCCATTCCCTGTTGTCACTCCTGAAGGGAAGCTGATTAAAAAAGGTAGGTTTTTGCCTGCAATCTGACAGTGCTTTAAACAGATAGTGCCCCTCTCTTGGCTCGAAATTCTAATCTCTTGAGGGTTTCTTCCTGTAAGATAGTGATACTTCCGACTGTACAAACTTGAAGCTATCAGTTCTTTATGTCGCCTTTAGTATGGGCCGTCGGGGGGTGAGGTAGGGCAGCTCTCTTGCTGCTGCCCAAAACTCTGGGGTCCATCCTGGAGAGCAGTGAAGCAAGCAGACAGCGGAAATACACGTACAATCTCGCTGCCTTTCCTTTGCCTTTTACCATTTGCGATTTGAAAAAAACCCTGAAAAGCGGCGTTCTCTCCGTAGAACCGAACGTGTTTCCCTCCACGCTGATGCTGCCGTCGACGTTAGGAGCCCTGTCCAACTCGAGCCCGCTGTTCCCGGGCTGCGGGCAGCTGCCGCCCCCGCCGGCGGTGGGGCCGGGCAAGCAGGACGTGCTGTCTCCGTGCTGGCTGCACGGCTCCCCGCCGCCCGCCGGGCTGCTCGGCTCCCACCCGCACAGCGGCTTCTCCACGGAGCCCCAGCCCAGCGCCCCGGGCAGCAGCTCCCTCGCGGCCTTCCACGACAGCGCCCTGGCCTGGCCCGACGAGAAGGATTCGGGCTTCTTCCGGACCTTCGGCAGCACGAACGGGGTGGGAGCCGACGTGGTGTCGGCCGAGCTGCCGAGCCTCGCCGGCGGCGCCGCCTCCACCGCCGGCATGGTCGGCATGGACACGGACGACATGAACTGCAGCAGCTTCAGCCTGGAGAAGTTCAGCGCCATGCTGAGCGCGGGCAGCCACCGGCAGCAGCTGCAGCTGCCCCCGGCCGGCGCCAACGCGGGCAGCGGAGCCGCCGCTTTCGCCTCGCAGCCCGGCCTGGCCCACCCTGCCTACAGCTTCCTCGACCAGGAGGTGCTGAGCGAGCCCAGACTGTCCAGCGGCCACCAGGGCAGCCTGGCGGACAGCCAGTTCTATGACGCCGACGGTGTCCACACTGACGAGCTCTACCAGTCCTTCCCCTTCGATAACATTTTACAGAGCTATAACCCATGAGCCAGCGCTGGGTACATAGAGCTCTCGGGGTGCTGCTGCGTGGAGAGGAGTAATTTACCCTTCTGAAGTCCCTGCTTTCTCTTTCAGAATGTTGCTGTGCAAGTTCCATGATCTAACTTAAAGGTTATTTATTGTAGCCTGTCGTGGTGCCCGTAAAGAGGGAGGTGAGAGTAGGGTTTGGGGTTTCTGTACCTTGAAAGTACCTTGGAGACATATTTTTGCACTGTTAGAAGTGGGAACTGTTAACACATAAAGCTTCCTTACCTTTAGGCACTGTAAAAGCTGGCATCTTCAGAAGGGTTAAAATTTCAAACACTTCACAGGGTTAAAGTTGTTTTGAAATAGCCATTTTTGCTATAGAAATTAAATTTAAATTTTGATAGGACAGAAATTGGGAAAAAAGCCCTGCTCATGAGCACTCTAGTTCAGTCTCATCTAATGAATGACATCTGAATTCTGCTCAGCTTACTTGAAAGGTTTAGGTTTTTAACCCCCTTTCTATAAATATTCTTCTCCTAAAATGAGAACGTGTATTGATTTTCCACGCTGTCACCACACTCCATTTGCTTTGAAGGCAAATTTATTCGTAATTTTTTTTTAATGACTATGTCATTGTTCGATATATTTAAAAAGACCGGAAGGTTTGAGTTGTAAAGGAAATCACTGCACAAGACAAGGAACAGAAAGTGAGGACTTGTCTGCACTTCATCCAGAGTGCACTATTTTAAAAGCCACACCCCTGTTGCTTTAGGAATGAAGCTGTTATTGTTCTGCAAGCTGTGTGAGTGTGTAGCTGCCATGCGAGTGAGATTTGGAAAGGCAGAAATCTCTGGAGCCAAAGTATCCACTTACTTTCCTCAGGTATCCTGGCAGTTTCCTGCTATGCAAGTGACTGCTTCAAAGAAGGCTCAGATCCTGCCTCCCCAGCACCACCCCCTCCCAGGAGGGCAAAGCCAGAGGCTGCCTTGGTGCAGCCTCACCTCTATTAACAACTTTTAAAGCCATTTCAGTGAGTACTAATTAAAAACACTCCTCTATCCTCTGTATCAGGAACCAGAACTTCTTCCCTCCCACTTGATTCCCAGTCTTCGCTCTTAGCCTGAGCAGGAGCTGTTCCTGACACCTCCAGCTGGAGGTTAACTGGCTGGGTATGACACTCTGGCCTTGGCTACTTTACTATACTGTTATTTTTTAAGAAGCAACACAGAGAAACGTCTGAGTGTTTCTTAAGTGACACAGCTGCTCTTTAGGGCAGATAAAGCTTAAGGGTCTCCCTTGTTACCTTTTGGTGACATAAAACTGCACAATGAGAGCAACAACAAAAAAAGCAGTAAAATGTCCAAAACCCATCCCCCCAAATCAAAAAAGCCACTTGAGATGTAGAGTTGTACACAAGGAAAGGTGTTCCAGAACCCATCTGTGGCTTACAGGAAAGCAGGAATCCATTGCACGGGGAGCACTCCGGTGCTGCTGCTGGAATTCCATCACACAGGCCTGACAGTCAGGTCAGCTTTGGACCCTGATTCCCCTAACTCCAGGTGCACAGCAAAATGAATTGACTCTCCCTGTTTTAAAACAATTTTTCCTCACTTCTGCACCTCTCCGCCACACTCTTAAGCAATAGAAAGACCAAAGAAATACACAGAAAGTTTGAAACGTGTTGTTTATTCAGTTTTTTTTTGAAGTTCTCAGTTTTAAGTATATTAAATGTAAACATTTTACTTACTTCATAGAAAGCTCTTTATAGTACAATTTGTTTTTACTGTATAATTAAATATTGTCAAAGTTCTGTTTTCCTTTGTAAACGAGTTGGTTTGGTAATTAAAAAAAACTGGTTATACCAAGTGCTCAGCTTCTGCAACCTCCTCAGCTTCGTGACATCCCTCCCCACAGGGAAGACAGGGAAAAGGGACAAGGTAGGTCATTAGTTGCTTATCCTGGGTTTTTTTGCGGTATTTTCTGTTCCCTCTTGCTGGTGGCCACTATAAAACCTGAAGACACATGAGGGCTCATCTGCCTCAGCAGGTTTTGTGGCAGAGCTGTTGGTTTTTAGGCAGAGGGGACAAGGGCACAGATGCTTTTGGCTGAGCTGCGCTGATGTAAAACCAAAATGCAGGGGGGAGACATGAGAGGTCTGGCTGGGGAAATGCAAGATGAAATCTGGCTCTCACAAAAGACCCAGTTTGAGCACTCTCAAAAATACTCCTAAAGGTTAGGAGAAAGACCAAGTACAACATGAATATTATTGCTGCAATATTCAGTACATGATGGTTCCAGAACTGGACTGGAAACAAAGTTCAGATCCCCAGATTACCTTTCTCAGTTTCATGTTTGCACGTGATAGGTGCCCAGGAACTGCCTCAAGAGCTCAGGGATATCTGCATATCAGCTTCTACCCTCCCTGCTCAGATCCATCAGATTTACCCTAAAAATAAACACCCTGGGAATTTTGGGAGGCGCTCTCTGCCTTGCCCAGGAAAGAGCTCAGACTCAGCACACTGAGGGTCATCTTTATCGCCCTGTTTATCCTGGATTCTGCCTGGGATCCCCATGTGCAGCAGGAGCTGCAGAGGGAAGAGCCTCCTGTGTCCTTGGCACTACTGCAGCAGCCCTTTCCCCCTTCCCCTTCTGGCTCCATTTCCCCTTGGAACAGATCTTCCCATGCCTGTTGTGTCCAGACAGCACGGTCTTGTTGACATTTTTTTTCCCTTGCAGCTTACGGAATTTATAAATCACATTTTAGCTCACTGTGAGTTTTAAGAAATCACACAGATATAAAATTCTCTTTTGTTTTCTGAATTCAGTTTCTCTGGTTTTCCATCATTAATGATATTTCCTTCCTAGCTGCAGATTATTATCTGAGAACTACTCATGGAATCTGTTGCTCATAAGAGCTTTAATATTAAAACCAAAAATAGTATTGCTGTCTGAATCAAATTTTTGTGTTAGAAAAACAGGAGCTTCTGAATTACTTACGTTACAGGCAGAAGTTTTGACGGCCCAGCACAGGCACAGCCTTAAAGGAGCTCCTTAAAAATGTGATTTATTTAACACTTTTAGAGCCTCAAGCTCTCATGCAGCTGTTCTAGCATCACTGAATTCAGGGGAAGACATCCCAGTCATCCTCCCTGTCCCCAGACAGTGGCTTGTCTTGGCAAATGTTACCCTCTTTATTCCCAAAATGTTAGCTAAGAGCTCTGGAATTCCAAACCTTAATTTCTTGTTGATAGTTTAACTCTCTTATGTACTTCAGGGAAGCATCTCCCTAATAGATTAACATGATACATAAAAAATGACTTCCTAAAGACGTAGGTGGTGCTTAATAAGAAACATTTAAAATAACCAGAGGAAAACCTCGGATCTGCCCTGTTCCAGGCAAGTTCCCAGGCTGTGTTCAACTCTTCCAGGCATCCATCCAAGGTGAGGTACAAGAAAAAATGTATTAGGCTGCTAAATCACAGCTTTTTATCTCTCTGTCAATACTAGCATCCTGTGGTACCTTTTGTTTCTGCCTGCACTCTGACATTCTCAGCATTCCTGTTTTTCTTTAGATTCCCATCATGCACCACTGCCAGGAGTTCCCAGTCTTTCTATATATTGTGACTCACTGGGGAATTCCTACTCGAGAGGGCTGATGAGGTCTCAACTTGTTTCTAGGAAGTGTCCCCAGTGTTTTTAAATGAGAAAAACTTGGTTTTCAGTGCAAAGTTTTCCTCTGAAAACTTTTTTTTTCCCTTTGAAAAGCACTCTGAGAGACAAATTTGCTCATCTCTACTGCCACTGACCAAAAAGCAGTCAGTATCTCAGGGAAACTTGCTGCAGGCACTGTCTGCTGGCTGCAGCCTCCCTGGCTTTTGGGATTTCCTGCATAAACTGCTCAGAAAAAGTTGGGACTGGGTTTCAGATAACTCAGTGTTACGTGTATCCACACAAGTTGTAGTATCCAATATAAAAAGAGTTTAAAATAAAATCTGGCTTGATGGAGGGTTATATACACTGGCTCCCCAAAATCTTTTTATGTACAGAAGAAATAAAAGTAAGGCTAGAGATTGAACCAACACTACCTGGTCCAGCATGTGTAAAGCCCAAGGGTATCCTGTGGCAGATCAACATGATCCAAATGTTCCAGGGACACCCTTGGCATCCAGGATATAACACTGCACAGTGTCTGGTCATCAGCTGCTGCCAAGGCCCTGCTGCTTCCTCATCCCAGCTCCAGAAGTTAATCAGCCAGGGTTGGAGGCCAGTCAACGTCAACAGACTAGAAAAGCAGAGCGGGAAAAAAGGCAGGAGAGTTGGTATTTTACAGATACCAAAAGAATCACAACTCCTTTTGCTACTGCTTGGCAGCATCACTCTCTGTTGGGCTGCATTGGCAAAGGAGAGTAGCAGTAGGAAATGTCTCCTGTGGTAAGGAATGTTGATCCACTTAGAGCAATTCCATGGAAAGCATCTCACCAAGGCAACTCCCTTAGTGATTTCCAGGAAAGACAAACAGCAACCAACTTACTTCCACATCCAGCTCCAAAATGTCAGCAGTTCTGTTCAGAAGGGACCCAATGTTGGGCTTTGTTCTCCCAAAGTCTCCATGCACAAACTCTTTAATGTAGCTGGAAATAGTGGCTAAGGAGAGGTGGATTCCACACCAAAGAAATCAAAAGGGGGAAAAAAAAGTGGTTTTTTCTACTCCTAAGTAATTTCTTAGGTAATATCCTGTTAAGCCCATACCTGTCTTTAGGAGAGCACCTAATTCCTGGCTTCTGACTCTGGTGCCAAAAACTGCACAGCTGACCTTTATTTTGTTTCATTCCAAACTGAGTCACCGAGTGACTTTCGGATAAAACTGTAACTTGTACATAGCAGCAATCTCCAGTCTGCATGGAAGTGCATTAAATATTGTGGGAAAGGTCATTTTTGGAGCTGAAAAATTTCAGTTAAATTAGAAAAAGCTAAAGTGTATTTTAACCAGCACATTTTTACATCTGTCACATTCTTAATGAAAACTCCAATGTGAAATTGTGACCTAAAAGCAAACATCGTGCTGCAACACCACTGTGGGAGAGCAGGGATTTCGAAGCACCACAGCCATCCGAGCAGGAAACTTCCCATCATCCCAGTCACTCCCAGCAGGAGGCTAATTGGCACCTGCCTCCAGTCAGGGCGCCCAAGGATACGTTCCTGCCTGAGTTTTGAGGTGCAGGCGGAAGTGGTGCTCGTCGATGTACTCGGACTTCATGGTGTGGATGAGCCGGCAGCGCACGGCCAGAGGCCGCCGGTGCAGCACCCGCAGAGGGGTCTTCTGGTCCAGCTTTAACTCCTGGTACAAGAAGTGACCAAAACCATGAGGAAGGAAATGTGAAAATGCTGCATGTAGATTGTAGGAATCATGGGTATTGTTAACCAGTCCCATTTTTTTTTATCTTGTGTGCTGGTAGCCGAGTAATCTCAAGGCAAGACCGTTTTTTTCCAAGTTTATCAAAGGAAAAAGGAGAGCCCTCTCAGAGGCCAAAGGAGGCCTCACATGAACACAAACTAATGGAATCACAAATACAGAGGAATAACCTTGAAATCTCCATAGCCCTTTGCTGGAATGACTCCAGGATTTAGCAGTTCACTCAGAGCCTCAGGGCAATCAGAAAAAAAAAAAAATCCCACCCACAAAATGCTTTGTCTAAACTACAGCCAACCCCCTAGAAATAAAAGTGAGGGGGAAAAAAAATCTTAGATTAGATCTCAGAACAGTCTTTTCAAAAGTTCATTTACAACTCCCTTTCCCAAAGGAGAGGCAGCAGTTTGAAAGGCAACTTCTCAGGAGCAAGGGAAGCTAAAGGAAGAACTTCCCAACAGTTGTCTGCCTGAGCTGTAATGGCTTTGAGAATGAGCTCATGGGCAAATCCTGTAGGAAATAGTGCAACACACCAAAAGCTGAACCCACTTCTCCATAAGGCTGACATTTGGAGAAAGTTCTCATTCCTGCACATGCTGAGCCTTCCTGAGGCCTCTCTGCACTCTGACATAGACATTTTCACCTCCAAATTGTTGCAGCTGTGGTAGAACGGCTTTAGACCAGAACGAAAGCTCTTTTCTGCTTCTTTCACTTACACAGGACACTATCTAAGGTAAAAAAAGGGGTGCAGGTACCAGATTTCCTCCTCTCCCAGGATTTGGTGTCCTGGAAGGTGAACTTTACACAAGGATTTGTTGTCTCTGCTCACAGCCAACCCCCCTGTCCTGCTGGAGTGACTGGTGAAGAAAGGAAGGGTGGTATGGAAGTCCCTATAGCAAGAGAAACCCTGATTAAAAAAAAACCAAAATCCAAGCACAAAGCAAGAGATGGGCCCATGGATGGCCTGTATTTAACTCTTCCCCAGGATGCCAGGACAGGTACTATTTAAATGAGCAACAAGAGCTCCTGCTACCTTGATATCATCTAGAAACGCGATGTCTTCTCTCTGTATTGCCTTGTCTGTCCATATCAAGGCACTGTAGGTCTTTGTTTTCTCCTCCTCACCTTCCTTCATACGACCAATTGCCTCTCTAAACAAAAGAAATTAATTACTCACTTAACATAGGTATAATTATACAAGGCTGTGAGCAAGAACACTTCCCAGCTCCCTGAGTGCCACTTTGAAATCCCTCGCCGGCGACAATAAGCACTGACCTGGTGACAAGCTGTAAATCTCGAACCTGTATTTTGTCTGAAGAGTCATTAATTGCCTGCGATATTTAAAAAAACAATCAGTTAGCAAAGCTGCTGGGTCGGAGAGGCAGCAAGTGCTTTACGAGGTGCCCGTGATTTACCTGCTGCAGCCTCTTCATCTCCTCCGCGGTGAAATGTACCCGGCGAGGATTCACCAGCTCGATCGCAAAGGGCCGTCCTGGCAACAGGCACGGGCATAAAACATAAAAACATGTTGTTCTAAATTAATGCTGGATTTACACAGCAAGGCTGGAAGGTGTGAAGACTGTCTGCTGCTACACAAACAGGGAGAGGACTGGCGGGCTGAGGGCTGGAGCATCAGATGCAAGGGAAGAAACGAGGGACATTTTTTTGGCTACTAAACCCCAGTATCAGCAGTAAGTGCAAATTATGTCTTCCCAGAAGACATCTTGTACAAGTCCATGCTAATTAAAAAATAAAATAAGAAAAAAAGCTAATTAGCTTATTTTCTGTCACCTACAGCAATGCCCAGGTGCACGGCAATGTTAAATCCCACTCCCTCAGCTCAACATCTGTTGCCAGAGTTGTAACTCTGTGCTCAGGGCCAGGACAATCCTCAGCACAAGCCATGCCAAGAATCACACTACAAATCAGACAGCTACTGAAACACAGAATTGCTCATTTTTACTTTTTCTTTCCTTCCTCCCTTGGCTACAGCAGCTTCAGCACACTGGAAAGCAGCTGACCTCTGTAAGGGACTCAAGTTCAAAAAGAAAACAAGGCTCCTTCACTCCACAGTCGCAGTGAAGGAATTAGAAGGATCCAGCAGAAAACAAGAGAGGAATCAGTCTGACATAAATGGCTTAAAAGAAGGGAGTGAATAAAATAAAATACTTTTAACTAACTATGCCTTCCAATGCAGCCAAGGCCACTGAAAAAGGGCTCCTGTTTCAAGCTGGTTTTATGAAGCTGTTTGGTCTTTGGGAATAAATATCTAAATTTCACTAAAATGATTCTGAGATAAAAATCCAAAGCCTAGTCACACAGTTGGCATTCAGCAGGATCTGTTAGAGGAGCAACATGCACCCATTTCATCTCTGTGTTTCACAAGGGGTCTTCCAAGCCTTACCATTGCCTAGTGTCCTTACATCCACATCTTCTCTTCCAGAGGAACTAAAATTAAAGCCTGTAACAAATTTGAACAAGGCAGGTGAGCTTTCATTTTACATTTGTAATAGTCTCTACAGCTTTTAAAAGGTGAAATATTTTCTTTCTAAACTTGTTTGCAAAATCTACTTCAAATCTACTTTATAAACTGGAGCCTGCACTTCACAAACTGTGGGAATTCCTATTTATTCCCCAGTTTTTTGAAGAGCACTCCCCACTTCCTTGGCCTGAATGAGACTGCTACAACCAGACTAACACATCCACTGGGAGGAGAGGAAGGGGAAGTAGCAGGGTTCTTTCCAAAGTAATATTTAATGCAATTTTTCCTTGGGCCTTCTATGTCTCTAATCCCATATCTGTTAGATGACAAATGATGGGCAGTGATAATTTCATCTGGATAATTCCTGGATAAGCATCTAGCCTGTGGAACTTTATGCACTGAGGAAAATAAATGTAACAAGGTAAGAAATATGAAGGGGTCGAAAGTCAAGCAGATCCTATGAAATAAATCCTATCCTGTGGCAAAAACCTTCTTGGTACAAGTCATTTTATGAATTACCAATAGTTGAGAAGTTTGGTTAAGCAAAAACACTACCACATAAAACCAATATATTTGCATCATCAGATCCACTGAGGAGCTACTTTAGCAGGATAAAAGGATCTAATTACTCCCAGATCACAGCTACATAAAGTTTACAAGATTTAACTTGGAAGGAAACAAGAGGGCTAAAGAAACATATTTTTTTCCCTTATACTCCCATATTAAGTGGGTAGCTACCAAGAAAAAATCTTCTTGTAGTGATGAAAACTATGTGTGGTAGGAGATACTTAAGTAAGTAAATACTTACTGTCTGCCTTGAATTCTGCCATTAGATGCTCTGAAATTAATTCTTCCACTGAAGATTCCAGCTTCCGCTCCCCATCAATAATCCAGGGAGTCTGAGGTAAATTCCTAGAATATTTGTTGTATCTTCCTGTAAAAGACAACCACAGTACTTCTAATCATTCTACAACCCTGAGTGAAAGCTGCAGTCTTGCACAGTACATTGAACTTCCATGGGAGCTTTGTGAAAGTAAATTGACAGGCCTGAGCTTGTTTCATGGCAGGAGCATTACACCAGCACTGTGGGACACATGTGGCTGTGTCCAGGAGAGTGGCAGTAGCCAGGATGGCCACTGAGGCTGGACTTGGAGAGCCTGTGGCCACAGTCCTTCCTCCAGGAATCACCCTCCTGTATGAAATAATCCAGGTTCCAAGCCAATTCGGCTATTGTCGGAAGGCTTTAGAAAAGAAACACAAACTAGAATGCTTTGGCTCACTATGAGGAACAAAATGCAAGGAGTAAAAAGTGTCAATAATAAATCAGGAGGAATGGCAGGAGCCTTGAGAAGGTGCCAAGTAAAGAGATTGGCATGTTTGGATAGTCCCAGTGGTGTTTTCATGGCATCTCCATGACAAGCTCCAACCAAAGAACAAGCCTGACATGGATAACCAATATGAGCTGTTTTATGGACAGGTTTGGTAAGAACTGAAAGCATTCCCAAAGCAAGAAAATAATTCATGAAGGCCAAGGAGCAACCCCCTGCTTAAACTGCTTTCAACTTGAAATCTCGCAAATAGAAAATAAAGAGTTCAGAGTAGCTCTGTGCATTACTTTGGGCCTCTGACATCTCAGAGGTTTGGAGTTTTGTATCATATTTTCCTATCAAACAGTGTTTCCTTTTTGCAGTTCGAGCAGCAGAAAAAGCCACACAAACAAATGGGGAAACTGAGTAACACAGTTTCAGTGGGGCAAAGAATGAAAGTAGGATGACTCATCAGATACAGCCTCGCACGGCTAAATTCTCTTTCCATAAAATAGAAAAGGAGAACAAGGTTTGCTTTTCTTTTTTTTCTCAGCTTCCCATTCTAATAATTCTAACTTTTGATCTGAACAAGAGTAGGTCAAAAAAAACAGAAGGTGTTTCTTGGTTTGACAGTTCCTGAATCCTTAAAAAAGGTTAGGGTGGGAAGTGATCACTAAACACCAAAGGTAAGATCAAGAGGACAACGTTGTGCTTACAAATTCAGATCCCATCTCATTTATCAAAAGCAAAATATCTGCACTGTACTCAATCAATTTTATTCTGGATTTCGTTCTTCAAAAATTTAACACCTGCCTAGATTGTTTTTTTGCTGGAGCAAGATACAAACTATAAAGAAGACCAGTATTAAATGACAGGCAGAAAGCAAACCCTCTGTTTTGTTTTTCAGACTGTTGAATTCTGATAAAACTATCTAATAAAGCAACTTAAAACAGTTTGGAAAAGCCTAAAAGGAGCTAGATATCTTGGATTCACAAAAATGGACCTCTGTACAAACAGTAATTAAACATAAGGAATGGTTATATGTAGAACATGGACTACCCTGCCATTCACTTTCGCACTTTTTCATTTTCCATTTCTTTATATTCAGGCTTTTTATCATCACAGTACGTTGGATTTAAATTACAGGTTGGGTTCTTTTTAATAATAATCAGTTTGCATGTATTTAAATAAGTTGTTCATACAAAGGACTAGAAGAATGGCAGATACTCTGGCAGGCAGATGATAAAAAAGTTAAGTCATCTCAACTCAGGGACACCCAAGTGTTGCTGCACTACCTGTCTCACTCAAACGTTTAAAAATCCCATTAAGATTTGCAGTTTTGGATGGGATAATATGCAGAGAAATCCAGATGGTGAAAAACCTCTGAATCCAAATCAAAACTCAAGGAAGAGAACAGCACTGCTGGGAGCTTGCTGGTGTGGAGGTGCCTTTCCCAAACCATTATTCTGAGGGGATCTGTAATTTCTAACTTTTGACAAAATAGTATCTTCAGCAAAGGTCAAATATAATTTCTTCCCCTTTCAAACCCCTCTTGGATAGAGCTGGATTTGTTTCTTTGCTCCTTACACTTCATTACAGGAATTAACAAACAGCAAGAATCCTCTGGGTCTCAGGGCAGTGTTACAAAGCTCTCTTCAACACAACACAGCAGCAAAGAAATGGATCACTTTACCAGCCACAAAAACTGCACCATTATTGCACTGAATTTCCAGAGCATCACAGAGGTTCTTTGGTGAACTTGGGGGACATGGAAAATGCCTGTTAAAAGTAAAAACAGAGTAAAACATCATCACTACCAGAACATGATGGAGCATCATCAGAGCAGTAAAAAGTGCTTATTTTTGGCTTCCCACTGTGTGTGATTTTTACCATATTAACAGCATTCGCTGTTTTCTTAAAACAACATCTTGGAAATATGGGAATATTTCTTGCAAAAGGAAGCTTACCTTAAACTTTAAAGTTCAAAATAATCCTTTTAATTAAAAGATCAGGAGTAATTTTCTATTGCCAGAAAGAAAACACGTTTTAACCACTAAAGGAACAGAATTTAAAAAATCAGAAGTTCTTTTAAAGCCACCCTACCTCTACTTACACAGTATTTTCCTCCCCTCCCTAATTCTATACAAAAGCACAGTACTAAGAAATAGTTTCAGTATATACTTACTTGAGAAAATCCTCTTCTTTTATTTTCTCCAGGGCTTTTATAACTGCCATTCTGGTGAAAACAGACTGCACAGTGAAATAAAACAATGAGTCAAGAACTAAGAAAAGCAAAGAAAGGACATGCCTGAGGAAGAAAAAAGCATTGAAACTTACAATGTGCAGTTCTGTCACTGCTCACTTGGGAGCCCAGGTCCAAATTTGCAAAACAGTTTAAAACCAGAGTCCTAAATCCATGAACAGAAACCTAAACCAGCTTCATTTTCAGGAGTTAAATATACCTAAGGCCAGCTTTTATGTCAGCGACAGCAGGCAGGTAGTTCTGCTGAAAATAAGCCTGTTGAGTAGGAATCTGTTTCTGAAGTTCAAAAGTTGACTGATTCTCAGAACTAAGGGCTCTGAACGGTGGGGCTGGGCAGTTCCTCCCGTGGAAAGCAAGCAGCTTTCCACTTCCAAGCTGCAGCAAAAGCAGCAATGCCAGTACAGCAGGAGCTGACTACCAAGCTCTGTGCACAGCCAGCTGTTGCTGGGCTCACTCCAGTGAGAATTTACGTTCCTGGGACAGGAAGAGCAAGTGTTACACCAGCTGAGGTGAAATCCTGCCCTAGGAAGGCTGAGGACAGGAGAAGGTCTCTAAATGAACCTTCTAATCAAGCATGGTCAGGTCTTGAAATTCACCTGGGATGGAGCCTGCACCCCCTCTCTCCACAGCCTGCTCCACTCTCAGTTTCCTCAAGGTAAAATGTTTTCTCTTATGCCTCTTCTGAGCTTCTCATTTCAACATATTCCTGCTGTGTCTCCTCCTTCCACCACGCTCTGTGCAGATCATCCTGGCTCCCTGCTGTCAATAATCTCTTTTGGCACTAGGAGGAGATTCAGTTGGATCCTCCCCAAAGCCCTTCACCAAAAACCTTAAAGAAGTCCAGGTTCCTCAGCCTCCCCTCCCAGTCATGTGCTCCAGCCCTGGGACTGCTGATGGCTGGCTGCTGAACTTCCAATTTAATGGTGTCTTTTTTGCAAACTGGATAGGGGATTTGGGGAAAAAAAAAATACTGGGTCACTGTTTGGGACAATTCAAGTCTTGGCTCTAAAGAGTTGCTGGGTGTCTTGAGGAAAGCTGCTCTTTCTCCTTCTAAGCATAAATTAAGATATAATAGCACTTCCCTTCCTCATAGAACAGATGAACAGGAAAGCCCTGAAAGCAGCAGCAGGTTTAAATAACTATCTACACAGACAGCACTGAAATTTTCCCTCAAAAGCCAGTTTTTACACCACTTCTCTGATTAACACAGCCCTTGAAGCCCAGCTTCTTTGTGAGGACAAACCTCTGACGACTCTTCAGAGCTGGTATTTTTCTTTAGATTCCCCGACATTTTGTTGCCTGTGTGGATTAAACAGCCAGGCCCTGCTGGTTTAGCTCCTTATGTGGGATTTCCCCCCTTTTAAAGGACAGCAATGCAGCAAGCAGTGAGTTCTAACAATACAGCACTGCTAAAAAAAGAGTGGCATTTATTGGTCAGGTGGAGTAGACTCCGCAGAATTCCAGGGCCAGACTCTGCCTCTGCCAAACATTGGCAGACTCTTCACCAGAAAGAATAAAAGGCCTTGCAATGGCTTCTGACAGGAGTTACTTGTTCTCCCTCTGATCACATCAACTGTCCCATTCGTATCAGTTTCCCTCCAACTGGTTTTTTATCCTCGCGTGTCCCCTTTTCCATCAATGGTTGTGTGTGTGTGCTCGGGGTCTGCAACAAGTGGCAAGGTCCCTTTTCTTTCCCCCCCTCTCCAGAGGCAGACAGGATAAAACCATCCTGCATGTATCCTGGCTTTCATTCAGATCAGAGCACATGAAAACTGCAGTGTGATCATTTCCCTTTTGGCTGCCGAGTCTCATCTTCACAATGTGACTTATCTGAACTGCTTCACCCACAGAGAGCTTGAGGATCATCTTTTATGCTACTTTTAATGCATGACAACCAAATTCCTAGATCTTAAGGGAGGTATTTACAGAGAACCTTCCTAAAATTATGGCCTTTAGATGGCCCAGAAAATGAACAACCTAAAGAAAAGCACCAAGCTCTTGGTTTTCCTAAGCTGAGAATTGCAAAGTGAATAAGAGACAACTTTATTTTCAGACAACTGAAAACTAGAGAGCTTTTTGATGAAAGAAAAGCAGACATTAAGCACTGACTGAATACCCAGGTAACTTGTAGCTAGTGCTGCAGAGCAGAAATACAATGATGAGATCTTACCTGTTTGTTCTTCGCCGGTTTGAAACAGTCTGGGCAGGCTATGGCTCTAAACACAGAAATGAAAATTAGCTGCTCCTCTTACAGAGAAAGAAATAAACAGACAGACTTACAAGCACAGCATGTAAATGGTTTTTGTACCCATACATACAGTGTCTCACTTCCACTGCTTAGCTCAGAGCAGATTTTCAAATTCCCATTATCCTAAACCACGAATGGTGCAAGATGTGCATTGCTTGATCCAGAGAAATCATGGACAAAGCTCTGCTCTTCTGCTCTCACCAACACCATGTGTCAGATTTGAGATGGGATGGAAAAGCACACCAGTTTAGCTTTCAGTCCTTTCCAATCCTTCTCAATAAAGGTCATGATTAATATTTTAAGTTCTAGGCAAGATTTGCTGACACCTTGAAACTGTACTTGCTGCTCTTAGACAACAGCCACTACAAACCTGAGATTCAAGCTGTCCCTTCTGGAGAGGAAAATTCAATTTCCCACTGAAAAAGTAACCCCAGGTGTTCACCACTACTTGTGCTTTGCCTCTCCGAAAGGAAACTATTGGCTGTTTCATGAAAATGAAAGCCAAGTCAGTGAAACACCTTTTCTGAGTAGAGGAAGTTGCTGTTCCTATCAGTGCATTTCTATGTATGCAGTCAGAGATGATTTCTGGATTTCTGTGTATGCAGTCAGAGATATTTCTGACCTCCAACCCAATTTATCATTTCTTGTGCTTGCTTTTCAACACCTCTGTAACTCATTCAGACTCTAAGGAAGCAGGTTTTGCTGTTTCTACACAAACAACTTCCCTGGCCAGTCTGTGACCCAAAGCAATGCAATCTCCCTCTTCCAAAATTTCAGTATCACCTTACCCTTAAATATGAATTGACAAGAGTGAATTCAATCTTCCATGTCAAACCATGGGTCATTTAAGCACACCCACCTCCACACAACTGTGTAAGAACAGGTGAGAAACTGCAGATGCCATGCCTGGAAATTCAATCCAAGAGCACACCTGGAATTGTCCAGGTTGAGACAAAGTCCTACTTTGCTTCTACAGAAACTATGACAGTCACTACTACTGTGATAATTCCCAAATTTACCACATTAATGTGAGAACCAAAGCACTGCCTCAGAATGTGCCCAGAGCCAGTCACTCACACAAGCAGAATGTCTTGGCACCTCAGGAACTACTGTGTAATTTAATGAGGTGATGTGCTGTTACTTCAGAAAGTGTCTCAAACCTTAATTGCTGCTTAAGTGTGCTACGAAGAGAAAGCAAATAAAGGGATACTCTCAGGTCCCATGGAATAAACCTGAGTAATTGGAATGTGGAATGGAACTTCTTTACAGCTTTCACCTCTACAACTGCTCTGCTTGGAGCACTAACACTGGCACCATAACATGTTCAACAGCAATATTCCTGAAATGCCAGAAAAAGGAGGGGAGGATGAGCAGAAAATACCAGTGAAGAGGTTTCAGAGGAAGGAAGTAAAATTAAATAAATTAGAACAAAAGGGTGCAGGATGCAGAAACACTTCAGTTCTTCACAGGATTGCAGGAACCATTATTTAGAACTGTAGTTTGGCCTTACAATTTTCTCCCTCTTTTGCCCAGTCTTGAAGAAGCTGGAAAAGAAACATGTTCAGCAAATACCGGTAATGATTGTTCCTAACACTGGTTCCTTCCCAAACTTCCATTCCCTCATCCCCCACCTCAAGACAAACAAAAGATGCGGTTGTGGAAAACCAAGAAAGTAGTGGATTGAGCACTCAAAGATCACAAGTTGCCAGAAGAGAAATGAGGAAATAAATAAAGGCTGCAAGAGAAATCTCCAGTCTCAAGAAATGAATTCATGTTTCAACAGAGACATTTCTGCTGAGCCTATTTCTATGCTACGATTTAACTTGCAGTAGGTGCAAATTAACTGAGTGAAACTTTCGGTTTTCCAGGAAGCATCAACAAACAGGAAGAGTGACCCTAATTTTCCAGAATATACTACAGCTAGATTTTGAGAAATCAGATTAAATGGCAGCTAAATTCACAGAACTATTTTGCTTCTTTGTGTACAGCAGGTGCCCTACTGGGCCAGGCCAGAGGCTGTGTGTAGTGGCCAGGGAATTTCTGTTTGTTCTCATCAACCAGCCTTGTTGAATTAACTCGCTTCAAAGCCTCTTCTCCTGTCCATGTGTCCTGTAAGAGCAGGAAAACTTAGGTATGACCTCAAAAGATTACCCCACCTGCAATTACATGGTTCAAATTTTTAAAAATGATACAGGGAATGACTTCGAGAAGGGCTGAAATTGAAGAACTTATCTGAATGCTCTCCTTCCAGTTCAAATCAGAATTCCAGATGACTTTTTATTGGCATTAAAGAGCAGAATTAACCAGAGACGGTGTAACTTCAAACTCTCTAACTTGTGGATATGAGGAAATCTAGATGCAGGCCACATTCTAGGTTATAAACACTGCATATTGTGCTCTGTAACAAAACCAAACCAACAATGTTACACAACATACAGATAAAGATCTTTTCTTACTTGTAGAAAAACTTACAGGAAATGGCACTCCTCATCTGTTTCTGGGTGAGAAAAGACCACGCTAACTTCAAACAGACTCTAAATTAAAAAAAAAGAAAAAAGAACACGGAGGTGGTAATAGTTTTTTAAACAACTAGGGAGGATATTCTCAAGTACCCACCTGTATTGTAGTTTTAGGAAAACAGCAGAGACAAAAGAGACAGTAACCCATTTATTTATGTTTAAAGACATTAAAAGGTGTGCCAGAGCAGCATTTGCCTTTCTGAAGTCACCAAAGATGATGTGAGAGCACTTCAGAGCCGTGAGTGACCTGCACTGGTCCCATCCTGTGCAGGGCCCAGGCAGAGCAGCCAAGGCTCAAAGCCTATTATGGTCACTAAACCCCGGAGCCCTCCCAGGAGTGCAATAAAGATAAAAACCCTGCAAGTAGTCACCACTGTAAAATTTTGTCAGGGGCTTCCTTTGCAATGCCTGCATGGCCTTGGGGCAAAGCAAGGCAACACGTCCTGGTGGATTGACAGCTAGCCCAGGAACTCCAGTGTGATCTCAATTCTTCCCCCAATTCCCTCTCTGGCCTTGGGCAAACAACGCTCATTACTTCTGTTACTCAGATACCAGAACACCTCAGGAGGGCCATTGAAAAAGACTGGCTAATATTCAAGTGCCTTGTAGATAAAGGGCACTAGAAAAACAACTTCTGTGGTACAGGGATGTCTGGAGTGCCTAAAGTGGCGAGGAGCTTTTGCTAACTTGGTTTGCGAGAAGTTTGTTTCTTCCCGGACTATCTTCAGAGTAACTGAGTGGGTTTTTTCTTCACTAAGACAAAAGGGATGCTTTCAATTAGCACTCCTGGGAAAACACAGACTGTAATTATTATGGAAGCTGACAAATCAACATTAAGACTAAGTGAATCTAGTCCTGGGGTCAGTGCTATGGCTGGTGACAAGCAAAACCTACAGCCAGCCACGACTGCAGAAAATTTACATTCAAGACAATTCAAGGTGCTTCTGAATTTGGCAACACTTGATTGCCATGTTCAGTCAATGCCTTTCAGAAAGATTTTAAGGATATTAATCAGAATCCGCAAGTTGAAAACAGTTTGAAAAATCATTTCTATTGCCTACTTAGAGATATTGCAGGTCCCAACATGCCTATTTCTTGTGTTCAGTAAAGTGAACAAAGACCAGTCTTTTCTCTTTCCGTACAGTTCAGAAATTTATTTTATCCACAGAATCTGAACAACTGAGCTCCCAGAGCAGTAGCAAGTGTTGGCAGTGACAGGGGAGCAGGGAAGGAATGTGTGAGCTTTCCTCAGCCTCTGCAAAACAGGGATCCTGGCACAGAAGACAACTGGAAAACTCTCATTAACAAAAGGAGGATGGCAGCACAAGAGATCTGGCACAAGCCTGTGGTGGTTTCAGAAGACGCAATGATCTGTGTGTACAAAAATGAACACTGGGACCCTCAGGACTCTCACTTGGAGATCTCTGGTTAAAAGAATTTCCCCCAGCTCTTTCCTACAGTGAATTTAGGAGCCACTCAACTTGTTTCTCCCTTAATAAGGAAAAAAGGATACATTTTTATTTCCCCACCATGTGTGTAAGTGTATAAATATACACACACAAACATGTATGAAAAAAGAATGAAGAAGCAAAGAAAAAAGTGCTATTTATACAAGACCTTTCCATCAGCAGGAACACCCAACTCTTCTGACAACTGGGGATGAATAATCCACTTATAAGCTTCTTTCAGCTGAACGATGTCATCCTTAGCCAAGGGAAGGCCCAGATTTCTGAATCACAAAGAAATAGTAACTTGCACAGGGGTCTGTCAAAAATAGATACACGACATACAATATTTCAAGAGGAACTTAAGTAACTACTGCCAAGTAAAACAGATTCAATTTTTTCCTGTGCACTGAGGAAACTGACGCCAGAGTTTCCTGGGAGATCAAAAGTTGCAAGAGTCTTTCCAGAGCCTGCCCAGAGAAAAGCTGAGAAAGAGAGAGATGCATTTCAAACCCCTTATCTGGGAACTTAGAGAGCAAAAGAGACAAAAAACCCCACGTAAGGTCAAACCAGGTAAAAAAGAAAAAACAAAACACACAAAACCCAGCTGCCACCTTATTCATTGTAAGCATCAGGTAAACTGGACTGTAAAATCAACATTTATATAGAGAAACGGTGTCTGTACGAAGAGTTCTTGTCAGACTGACAGACAGCAAAAGCAATGGCTCACCTCATCTGCTGCTTCACCCCCAGCCAAGCAGCACGCTGCAGGTCATCAGCCATGCCCAGGGAAAAGAGGAAAAAATAAAAGCAAGTGAAATTAAGGCTCAGAACTCCCAACAACCTGAGAGACTCTTTGCAAAAGAAGTATTTTAAAAACTCATGACTAAAAGGAGGTATCACAAATTTCGCTTTTGCTTCAGAAGTGGAAATATGGAATTGCTGTGAGTTTTTATTTCTAAGACATCACTTTGCCCTTCACCTCAAATCCTATCTGGCTTAAAAAAAAAAAAAAAGAGGCATCATTAAACACTTTGGAACTTGCTATTAAGACTGTAACTACAAAAAGAAATCAGATATCTTCCATATAGAAATAAAAAAGTGTCTAAATGAATGGTATATGAAAGCTGATTGACATAAATTAAGAAAATCCCAAATTCAGCTATCATCCATTATTAAAAATGGAATTAAAAATATACTTGGTCTGATGGTAATCACAGATTTGCCCCCTTATTTAAAACACGCCACTTAGTTTAGGTGGATAGGCTAAATACGGGAAAGGTGAGGAATAGACAATTCTAGAAATCAGAGGGAGGTTTTAGTACAAATGCTTGAGTTCACTAACAATTAGTAAAAAGAGAAGAACTCCCCTCAGCACTTCCTGCAATGAAGCATAACAACATTTTCAGTTCTCCTCTACTAATAACAACTACGAAATACATTACAACAGGCAGAAAACCACTCAAGTAGTTCAGTCAGTCTGTGTCACCACCCTCACTGAAGATGAGTTCCAAAAATCAAGTTGTTTGATTTGAAACCAACACAATGAAATAGTTTTCAGTCCATTTGCTGCAGATTTTTAAATCTCTTCCCCATCTTTTATTTTTCATACACTTGAAGAATAACCTCCCCCAAAATTTGCTGAAAGAATCACTGTGCATTGTCAAGAAAATAAATCTAAGGAAGAGGTTTGAAAACATGTCTCAAAGTTCAGGAAGGAGGGCCAGGATCACATGGATATCAGAAAGAACCACATCATATATCCCTTCTCCACGCTGACAAGGAACTCAATCAACAAAGTAAATCTATTATCCTTCATTTGGTACATCTACAAGAATGAGGGAACCCTAAAAACAGTGCTAGAAATTAAGAGGGACAAGGAATGGTGGAGAGAGGACATGAACTTTGTGAGATCCACAATACACAAACCCGCACACTGCTTAACAAAACAAATGCAGTTGTAGTGATGAAATCCTGTTTGCTCAAATCCACTGTGATTCAATATCCTGCATTTGAAGACAGTATGACTAAGGCTGCTTCACTTCAAGTATATTGTAATCCTGTTTGCATAATAACCCAGATAAAATCATAAATAAAAATAGCTTCAATTGAAATTCCTTGAGCGTAGCTCTGAACTAGAGGATGTAACAACCACAGAACTGGGACTAGGAAGCTGCATTTGACAAATGCCAAATTACAAAGAAACCTCTCTCATGGCTTGATTTAGAGCACGTGCAGGTTTGGGATGTTTGGGATTCAGGGGGAGGCTAATCTAACTCCTCTTCCCTGTTTTCTTGGGATAAAACTTCAAAACTTCTGCTCAGGAGCAGCTATGCTAAAGTGAGAGCACAGGTCAACTTCATCCCCTCTTTCTCTTGACTTCCAAGTTGGAAGAGAATTAAAGAAATTACTTTTCCCCTTCAGATAAAGGGAAACAATGGATGATGGTACTGCAAGCACAGAAGCCAAGATCCCAAATTCCAAACCGCATTCAACCACCAAGCCAGACAAACCTCTCTACTCTCTCCCAGCTGAACATGAAGCAGGGGATCAAATCCCTCTACTTCGTAATTACTTCATGTTTGTGAAGTGGTTTGAAAATGAAAAATGCTCATTACAGAGCTGAAGCCTGCAGGGCAATGCTCAGCAGCAAATACATCTCTGGAATACACCAGCCCAGGCACTGTATTGATTACGAGCTGCAGAATATTATTCTGGTGCTATCTGAGGGAGCACAGTGGCAACAGTTGAAATACCATGTGCAATCCCAGGCACAACATTGTTTCAGTGCATTAGAAAAGAGCTCGGAGATGGGGAATTCCAGGATGAGGCACAGGCAGCCCTACGGGGAGTAATGACTACAGATGTTATTTGCATCAATGTCCTTGTAGCGAGCACCAGGATGATGGATCACGACTGAGACCACAGGCAGAGGCAGCAGTCACCCTTCTGAAGGGCACGACTCACTTCATATTCTAATAGAGCTGTCTGACATAAACTTGGGACTCCTGTATTTATGATTTATTTCAATCAAATCTCCTCCTTGTGGAAGGAGGCAATTGCTTCCTTGCATCACAGATACAAATACTATGCAAATGTAGATTTTTATGTCCCGCTCTTCTCCAGCTCCTCTCATACATTTTAGACTTGGCAGGATGACAACTGTCATAATTAAATGAGATGAAGATAATACTGAAAGGCAGTTTCTGATTTTTTTTTTGTTAAAAAAGATGATGGGGAGAATCTGTGTGTCACACCAGAGGGCACTGGGAGAGAGACTGCCTTTGGGTGTTCTTTGATGATAGGATTCCATATGTTCTTGTACACAGCAGGTCAAAGAATTAAAAGCAGAATTTAACCAACAACCAAATTTCAGCACAAAGCATGTTGAGATATTCTGATATCTGATTTTGATATTTTCAGGCATTTTTACATACTGTATTGCTGCTTTTCTGTGGCTGTAAAACAGGTTCTCACCTATTTATTTTTAAGTGATAAACAGATAAGAGGTAAATAAAGCCCCATGATTTTTAAAGCTCTTCCTCCACCACCACCCCTTCTCACTCCTGCAGTTGGAGCAAACAGCTGCTTTAGCATTCCACAAGACTGGAGGCATGGAATAGAAAGGACAGCAGAAACTTCTTAAACCAAACCTTCTCCCAGTCGAACTAAAAGTGCTTCCAAAGGGAACAGATGCAGTTTTGGAGCTTCCTACTCACTCATTTCACTCCATCTCTTGATTGGCGGCCCCACAGAACAACTCTGACTCCCTTGGCTGTGCCCAGCACCGCTGCTTTGCTGAAGAGGAGCCGCAGGCAGTGAGCGCATCGCTCACCGAACTGCAATGCAACACCACCCTCTACCGAGGCTTCCGGCAAACATCAGGGGCTCTTGGATCACCTCGGCTCACGCCGGGCTTAAAGCTGCAATAAAACTCGGCAAAGTCTGACCTTCGTTTGGGGTTTGCCAGAGCATCACAGGCATCCCAATACTCACTAGCCTGAAAGTGCTTTTTGACAGACCTCATTTTTTGGAGGCATCAAAAACCAAAGTGGGAGTCTGCGTGGTTCACCCAGAAAGGACAAAGCAAACACACCGACTATGCTCAGTTTAAGATGGGAGGTAGAGAACCTTATGCTCCAGAAGATTTAGGAGTAGAATATTAGTTAGCTAGTAAAGTGGCACTTGCCCAAGATGCCACAACTAACAGCACAAATACCACTACACGTGCAGTAGATTATTTACCCAACTGTGTGGGAGCAGAAGAGACCTCACCACAGCTTCACGTAGAAATCCAACCATCTACACTTCTTTCTGCCATGTTCACTGAAGCTCCCACCACATCTTAACCACGGCAGGCATCTCTTGTACAGATTTACACGTTGCCCTTTAAAACACCACTTTTGCATCACTTTTAGAACAGTACTTTTGCATCATTTTATACCAGAAAGCAGAGGAAGATGGCAAAATATCTCACAGCTAAGTGTATTTGCCCATCATTTAAAATGTTGAACAATTCAAGAGCTCATCCTCAAATTCCTTTATTTGCATTCTGCACTACCAATGATCATTGATCCCTGGACAGGGACCAGCTGTGCAGTTCTGTCTCTGAGAAGGTCCACAAGGCAGGGCTGGCATCTGCACCAAAGGGAACAACTCTCTGAGGGTTTCAACAAACTCCTTTTAGGTCTTCAGATGGAAAGTAACTCCCGGGCCAACTGAAACTGAAGTGACTCAGGCCCGTTATTAATGACAATAATACTCACTCACTATACTCACAAGGAAGGGGAGAGCAGACTTCACTTCCAGCATGGGCTTTTGGGTTTTTTTAAACAATAACAATTAAAAATCAAATCACCTCCAGCTCATACATTCCACAGTTACTCTCTTAAATATGTATTTAATTATTTAAGTTATTATTTAAGTTACTTACCTCCCTGACAGACAGCTGTGGGGGTAGTGACACAGAAAATACAAAACTGGTGAACTGGTAGTCAGCAGAATTAACTTTCTGGCACACCTGTAAGAGAAGGAGCTTAATATAAAACCACAGTAATGGGACTGAGTTGATAATTTTTGTTCTAGAACAATCACTGTGAATTCATGTTAACACACACTCAGAGAGATATCCAACATACAAAACAGAGTAATCACGAACAACTTATTGAAATATAAGCTTTTCTGTCCTGTTAAACTTACTAAACAGTATCCTTGGTGCTATGAAACAACCAAGCTCACTATTTTAAGGCCAGGAGTAATTGTATATTGAAATTTTAGGTGAAATCAGCATCTCAGATAAGGAAAGTTACGTATCAAATGATTGGGTTTTGTGGTGCCTTAACAAGCGCTGTCAGATTTTCCATTGCTACTGAAGAGAGTAACTCTTAAACAAATCTTAGCAGTGGATTCTGTAAAAAGATACAGATTCTGCCCATAGAAACAAAAAAGAAACAATTACCTCCGAAACAACAGAAACTATTTACTATGCTTTCTGTCTAGTCCCATTTTTGATACATTCCTGCTATTAAATCGAATCCTTTTCTATCAAAACTCTGTTAAATATCTCAGATGCCAGTGTGAGTTTTCTAGATGATACTTCAGTTTGACACATGAGCAATGCAATTGCTCAGAGATGGCATTTGTAACACTCTGTGCCCCCATTCTCTCCTAACTCACATTTTCTCTATTATCCACAATCTGTTGCATCACCAAAACATTTTCTTCCCCTGTGGTACTTCATAAAGACAGGTTCATGCTGTATTAGAAACATGTAGTTCAGAGAAGAGCACTTGATGACTCCTCATTTTCCTGTCACAAAAAAAAGTGAAGAGAGGTCACCGGTTCCACAGAGGTTCTCCTTGAAAGCAGCTGAACCTCAGGTCATCTCCTAAATTCATGTAACCACTTATCAGTTAGTCCTTTCCTTAGGAAAGTGTGCTCCCTGCAGTCATTCCATTGCACTTGCACTGTTATTTTTTTTAAAAGTGCCACTATGACAAAGCCTGGGCAAAATTCGGTCCCACCACAGAAGTGGTAGTCAGTTCTGCAACTTCCCAGCTGCACAGGTGTGCAAACACTGCCCAGGAGCAGGATGGAACAGGATTCTGCCATCTACATTTCATATCTTCAAAAGAGGCAAACATTTTGGCTTGTTGTCTGGTCTCTTTCTTTCAAAAGAAAGAGAAAACATTTCTTTTGAAAAAACAACAGAAAAACTGCACAGTGTTTTCAGTCACCAGCTCTATCCTGTAGGGCCGAACTTACATAAGCTCCAAAGAAGTACCCCAAAAGGCTAAAACTTTACCTTTTTAACAAAGTCAGCCTCGCAGAAGTCCTGGAGAATTCCCAAACACACATTGCAAACCTTCCCAGCGGAGCTCTCCATGGCAGCATTCCCATCATCAGCCGAGGGAAGCTGCAGGATGGCTCCGTTGTGGTTCAGATCTTCAGCACCTTCTTCCCTATGATCAAGTCTGATTCTCTTACAAGGTGGGTCAGCCACATCCAAACAGACTGTGTCTTCTGCTTCCTGACTGTTCTTCAGAAATTCCTGCAAATCCTTCATCAGATCCTAACACAAACAGAGGAATCACACCATGGTTGTTTGCTCCTCTCTAACAAACACAATTCCATAAGGCAGTACTATTCCAGTTGAGGCTTAGTGTATGTAATTAACAACATGGAATTTATATTCAAAGACATCTTTAAGACACAATTCAATAGCTCCAAGCTGCATTTCTCTCCAAGTAGAAATTTCCAGAGAAAATATTGCTGAATAGACTTGTTTATCATCCAAGAACAAAAACGTTTTCCAGGCCTGGCTTGCAGAAACACATTTATCTTTGCCCCATCACTATTCCATGAAAAGAGACATTTAGCGCTTTCTTGTAATTTAGATTATGTTAGAATGTAATTCCTTCAACTCCATTAGCCCAGGAAGAGAGTTGGCCACTATAAGAAGAAAAGAGAGCAGACACAGGTGGGGGTGAAATTAAACACACAGAGCAAGAGCTTTGTATCAGGAGAGAAGCCTTCAAAAATTAAGAATTACCTGCATGTCTCTGATTCCTGGGAGGATCAGAGACAAGACATAGTTCAGGAAGAAGGATTCACTAAAAGGTTTTCAGTAAGGAAGACGGCAGTTACTGTGTTGTTGCAACCCAGAGCAAAATCAGACAGAGATGCAAAAGGATAAAAAATGGCACAATGAACGTGCCCTCAAATAATTGATAAAAATTGGAAAAGGATAGGGAAGAAAGATGTTAAAAATGAGTTGTGGCAAGTCTAAACTTGAGCAAAGATAAAACAATTGAGACAGACACCAGCAAACACAAGAATAAAGACAGGAGATTAGAGCAAGCTAAGAAGGATGTCTAATAACACTGTTTCTCTGATTTATCCTTAACCTTTGCTCTGCAATCCTTCAGTTACATCCCCCTACCAATTCTGCAATTTCATGTAAATTTCCTTTACATTAAAGGAAAAAGCACAGTTTTATATAACTCCTTTTCCTTTCAAGCCAAGAGCCCAAGAACACAACAAAGGACAAACCTTGTGTGGATGTCTATAGAGCATCTGTGATCCCACACAGCAGAACCTCAAAATACATCGTGGGCAAGTGCCAGTGTTGAGTAAGAGCTGAACAATTGGTCTGTCCTTCTCTGTTAGTGAAGACATCCTGGGCAAATCTAAAATTCAACACAGAGAAGTAAAAAGAAAAGCTTGGAACAAACACAGTTCAGCAATTCAATAATAAAAAGACTCAGCTGAGACTTAACTGCACCATATTAAGAGTAACTAGACTTTTTTTGTTTTCTAGAGAAAATGTGGGATACATGTTTGTTTTAAATCACAGGCACGAGAGAAGTGGAAGACCAACCCCAAAAGACCACTGACTGGAGGAAAAGCTTCTCTATTTCTGTTTTTCCCAGAAAACCTGAACTCAAGTTCTGACAAGGGAATGCTGAGCTTTTGCCCAGTTTTATCTTTGATAAAGTACATGACATGCTAATCTTTACTGAATGAAGGAGGGTGGAGTTAAGACATATTAAGGCAAATTTAAAATGGGAATTCCTCCTAAAATTGCAGTGACTAAAGAATCAGTGTGTTAAAATGACACGGAAGAAGAATAAGAGCCTCAAGCCACCCCCTTCTGTCACACAAAGCTCCACCAGTTTTTTTAAGATTTATTTCCCTTCTCAATGTAGGACTCAAGTTTTTGTAAGAAATCTCACAATGATTTTTTTCACCCCTTAAATATCATAGTTGCTTTAGAAAAGACTGATTTTTTTTTCCCAAAATTTTGTGAAGGGATAGAGCTCAGTATTTTGGAAAAAGAGAGATTCCCAGTGAGGTGCTCACCCTTACTGGACATCTAGGAACTTTCAGGAGGCAAATAAGGATAACCACAGTTGTTCAGACCAAAGGTTTAATGAGTCCATTGTCACCCAAAGTGGGAATAAATTCAGCAAGGAATTCCACAGTACTAATGAACCACCTGATTTTGCTTTGGGCTTAGCTCCTGTAAGCAGCATTTGATACTCTCCTAATGCTTGTGTCCCAGGGGATGGGATGTATCCATGTTCCCCATGCCAGCCACAGACTGTTACACCTGCAACATCCAATCCTGCTCAGGAGTACCTTGCACAGAAATACTGCAGCCGTGGAAAATCTCCACAGCACGGAAAAGTTATTAATTCAATGAATTTCGTTAGTCCTGGGTTTGGATGCTTTACGGTAAGCTGTAAAAACCAAGGGGTGGAAAACTTCAAAGCTGCTTTTAAAGAGCAAACACGAACAACCACGCTTTTAGGTAACTGCCACCTCTAATCACCTCCATGCGACTTAAACACTGGCACTGTGTGACACGAGGGCAAATGCGGCAATATTCCTGCCATTGCTGGCAATGTTGGGGGAGGAATCGGGGCCCCCGCTCCGGCCCAGCACCTCAGGGCGGAGCTCAGAACCCTCCTCTGTGAGGGGAGGGGAGACTCGGCACCCCCGTTCCAGCTCCGTTCGCGCTCCATTCGCATTCCCGCTCCCATTGCTCCCACTCCTGTTCCCATTCCCGGTCCTGTTCCCCTTCCCGCTCCCGTTCCCGGCCCCATTCCCGGTCCTGCTCCTGTTCCACTTCCCGCTCCCGTTCCCGGCCCCATTCCCATTCCCGGTCCCGCTCCCGTTTCCATTCCCGCTCCCGGGGCCGCTCACCCCTCGCGCGGCGGCCCGCGGCCCCGGCACAGGCGCACTCAGCAGAGCGGCAGAGCGCATCGCTCGGGGGGCGCGCTGGGGCGCCGCGCTCGCAGGGCGCCTGGTGGAATAGCTCGGCACTCCCGCGTGGCGCCTGCCAGCGGGCGGGGCAGAGAGAGGCCGAGCCCCACCCGAGCCGGGCCGAGGGAGGCCGAGCCGAGGTCGAACCCG
>WBMY01015166.1:90760-285101 GCA_013397315.1 Donacobius atricapilla
GGCTTGGCGTGCGGGGCTTCGAGCTCAAACCCCGCTGGTGTCAGAGGGAAGCTGCGTGTGCGGTGTGGGGAAGGGAAAGCTGTGTTGTCACCGGTAGGTAGAGTGAGTTCATAGTCCTTTCCTGGGAACATTCACGGTCCTTCCCTGGCGGCATCCGTAGCCCATTCCTGGCGGCATTCACAGTTCTTTCCTGCGGGCTGTGCAGCTCTGTGAGCCCCCGAGCCTCTGCAGGACTGGGGGAGCTGCGTGTCACCCGCAGGACTTAGGAAAAATTCCTGTGTGTTGTCAGTCTCGTGTGTCAGTCTCGTATGTGTTCCCGTCTTCTGGGAGCTCTCCCAGAAGAGCCCAACCTGCTCGTGGGGAAGGATGCACAGAGAGCGTTTGTAAGCTCCTTCTTTTTTTATGGGAAATCAAGGAAGGCTCGCTCGGTGGCTGAGTACTCGTCTTGTTTTTCACTTGGTGCTGGTGGTTGCAGTTGGAGGGAGCTGGAACTGGGTAAAAGGTTGGCCCAACACTAAACATTGAGCAGAAACTTAGCTGTATTCTCTGCAGCCTGCAGCGTGCTGAGCCAGCAGTTTGGTGTTGGTTTTTCATTCTGGGTTTGTTTACCCCATTTTAAATGGCTTCAGGCAGCTTTAAAATGGGGTGTCCCAAGTTGGCTACTGGAGAGAGGACTGTAGTGTGACTTACTGAATTACAGTAGCTCTGTTTGCTGGGGTAATAATTTAGTTTTCCTCATGTTTCAACCGCTGAGAGAGTTACAGTCTGTGATGGAAAAAGCAGCAGTGTAGAGATACAAATATTATTCTTTGCTGTGGAAACCTGTAAGTTTTGCTGAGAGGAAGCTGTTCCCTACCTTGTATGGAAGTAGTACAGCAAGCAGCAGCTCCACAGCAATTCCAACTTCTTTTTTTTCTGGACTGCAGAAGTGAGAAGTCATGCGACAAGGCAGTAAACATGGGAAATAAAATGTTTGACTTCTAGGGTGATAATGCGTGAATGAAACACATATATTTCTATTGAACTGGCAGAAGCTGGACAAAAAGCTGCTTGACAGAATTCAGATGCTAGTCAAGTACTTCCAGGGTTTTATTACAATGGGCATTGATAAAATGATTTAAGCTTACGAGCATTTAAAGGAAAAAAAAATTACTAAATTAAGACCTTTCTGCCAACACTTCTCAGTAGTAGATTCAATCCCTTGACAATGTGCACATAGGTAATCAGGTAGTTAGGGTAGAGAGGGAAATTTGGGGCCCCAAAGCCCTTGCACATATTGTTGCATAACTACTTAGATTTTCAATTAGGTCATACCACCCTTTAAGAGTGCATTCAGAGGAGCTCTCAAGCTTTATTTCTGCTGTATCATTGGCTCATTGTGTAGAAGAGCTGGAAACAAGGGTTGGAAATAAAGCTTTCAGATTGGAAAGTTCATAAAAATTCATGTTAGGACCTATGAGAGGCTTTCATGGGCAGAAGAATCACCTGGGTGTTAGAGCAGCAGGTTTGTTGGCTCTGGGTTGCGTATTTCATGTGTTGATACGTGCATTAAATGCACAATAAATGATAGCATAAACAGACAATTTTTTTCCATGTTTACATTCCAGTTCCTTGTTTACACTGAGTATCTGATTATGAGGGTTTTATTCCCCTGAAGGATCTGTGTTTCCTGTCCAGGTTTTTTACTTCCAGCAAACGCTGTTCAACATGCTGAGTGTTGGGCTCCCAGGTTCCCTATTCCTACACGGCTGAAACTCTATGGAATTCATGTAGTTAGCCAAGGAAAGGCTAACTGTTAGCTGTGGAGAGGAAAATTTAAACTTTGGGCGCTGATCGTGATTATCTGAATCCATTTAGGTCTGCTGACTTGGGTGACAACCTGCTGACCAGGCCTGGACAGCCCACGGTGGCTCGAATCCCTCCGCCCATTTTGCCAAGACCATCGCAGCAAACGGCGAGCAGCAGCCTGAGCGCTTTCAGGCCAGCCTACAGCAGTTCTTTTTCTCCAGGCTATGGCTCATATGGCACCTCTTTCTATGGAAGCTACAGTCCCTACAGCTATGGCTACGGAGGGCTGGGCTATAACCGCTTCTGTGCCGATGGCCTTCCCCCCAGCAGGTTTGTGCAGCAGGCTGAGGAGAGCAGCAGAGGTGCCTTCCAGTCCATCGAAAGCATCGTGCACGCCTTTGCCTCGGTCAGCATGATGATGGATGCAACCTTCTCAGCTGTCTACAACAGCTTCAGAGCTGTGCTGGATGTGGCCAACCACTTCTCCCGCCTCAAAATTCACTTCACCAAGGTGTTTTCAGCTTTTGCCCTTGTGAGAACTATAAGGTACCTCTACCAACGCCTGCAGCGCTTGCTGGGTCTGCGGCAGAGCTCCGAGAATGAGGATTTGTGGGCTGAGAGTGAGGGCAAAGTAGCTCGTGCTGGCCTTGAAGACAAGGTGGCTAACTCTGCAAAATCCTGGCCCATTTTCTTGTTCTTTGCTGTTATATTGGGAGGCCCCTACCTGATTTGGAAGCTGCTCTCTACGTACAGTGACGAGGAAGCAGGTAAAGATGAGAAGTGCAGCATGTATTGTTCCTTTTGTTGTTGCCTGTATAGTCATTAATCTCACACTACCACAACAGCAATTAACAGATAGGCATGTGATGGAAGTGGCAGCCTGCATAAGTAACTTGTTAAGATGTGGTTTCCTACTGAAGCTTTCTGCGATTCCAGAATCATGGTTCCTCTCAATTTTTGGTTCCTTCCTATTAGATGTGGTAGTTTGGGTTGGGTGGGATAAGTGTTGCTTGGATTTACTCAACAAATCTTGCTTTTCATGTTACTTCTGTCACTTCTCTATTGGAAAAGTGTTAGCAAGGAAGTTAAAGTGTTTTCTTCATTTTCCTTTGAAAAACACGCCCAACTTTGTAACTCAAAGCAGATAAACTCGTGATTTGTGTTTGAAAACAGTGTCTAGTAACTGGGCGAGTGGAGAAGATGACCATGTGGTTGGAAGAGCAGAATATGATTTCAATGCTCTCTTAGAAGAAGAAATTTCTTTCCGTGCTGGTGACATGCTAAGATTAGCACCCAAAGGTAAACTTTTGATTTTTTGTTTATTTTCTCATCACATGTGAAGTAAGTTATAGTGTAAGAGTTTGAAAATCAAAACAAAAAAGCCCCCAAACCACCTTATTTGTCCTAATTCCTCATCCACAGTGAGTTGTTAAGTGATTACTTGCATTGTAATAAAACTTAGAGAGTGGTTTTGTTCAGTTTTGTTGAATTGCCTTGTAACTTGATGCATTTGCATTCTCTCCTTCAGAACAACAACCCAAGATCCGTGGTTGGCTTCTGGCTAGTTATGATGGCCAAACAACAGGACTGGTGCCAGCTAATTACATCAAAATCCTGGGCAAAAGAAGAGGTAGGAGAACAGTGGACCTGGAGAGGGTTCCAGAGCAGCGGCCAGCCTTTCCCAGCACAGCTGTCAGAGGAGCTCCTGCTGCTGTGACTTCGGAGGAGCAGGAGGCTGCTTTTGAAACTGTTTTTGCTGGAAGCAGCAAAGGTCCGGTTGCGTCGGACTCCGCTGTGGCCGGTGGAGAGAAGCAGGAACTCTGATGCGCTTTGATCAATAAAGCAGCTGAACTGTGCTTTATTGATACCACTTGGGGTTTGTTGGAAATCTGGTTTGTAGTGGAGCACTGGTGGGTCTGTACCAGTTATTGCTGCTACTGGCTGGTGAAGGGATGAAGAGATGATTGCTCAAATTTGTGGTATTTATTTTTGACTCACCTAAGGCTGTACGTCAGTGATTCTGTCCACCCACCTGGCAGCCACTCTGAGATCTTGAGATAGAAGTGAGGCATTTATAAAAAAGCAAACAAAGGAAAAAAAAAATTGGGACAGCCACTCTTGTTTAGGAGACAGATTAACACCCAGTCTTCATGGGAGTATGGAGCCTCTTCAATAGATGTGCAAAGGGAAGATTGATTTCTGTAAGATGTCCTCCAAAACTTCACACTCAGAACCATAGAGAAGTAATGGCACATTGTCTTCCTCTGAAAGGAGGGAGAGTTGCAGGAGATGCACACAATTGAATAGTTAGAAGGTTTAAGTTGCTTTTCTTAAGAAGTAGGGTTCTGTCATAAAGAACTTAGCTCAGAAAAAAAAGGACTTGGAGGAAGGGAGGAGAAGTAGAGTTTACAAAGGAAGAGCACTGAGGCATCACCAGTAGTTTCAAGCAGTTTTGTTTTGTTTTTTAAAAGGACCTCAGAATAAAGGGTATTCTGCAGTCAGGCACTCATCAGTTGTTACTCCATTAAGTAACTTGGCTAATCACTTGTAGCCATTTTGTGTTGTAGCCTGTTAGCTGCCTCTCTATCAGCTACCATCTGCATCTCAATGTGTTTGTCTTTTATCGATTTTATATGAGTGTCAAAATATCTACCCTGCGTTTTTGAGCAGTAGGAAAGCCTTGAGCTGGGGAAAGCTGAAAGTAATTGGAGCATCAAAGAAAAAGTAACATTTCTTGCCTAATTGTCTCAGTTAGAGAAGGCCTTGGAGTTGGACAAATTTTTAATGCTGCCTTTCAGGTGGTAAATTTTGCATCTGCCCATAAAATTTGAGGGCTCCAGTTTTATCAAAAGCCATAAAAATATTAAGACTGTTCAGAGTATTTTCTTCATATGGGTGTTTGAAGAAAACACCCATATGAAATTTTGTCTTGAAATACTCCTTTGTTTTTTTGTTAAATGAAGCAAAGATAATTAAAACTTTTTTTTTCCCTTGTAGAACCTATGTATAACGTTGAGCTTCTGAAGGTTACATCAGTGGATTAAATAACTAAGTTTGTCTTTATCATTACAGTAGCTGTTTTATTTTAAAGTTTCTTGAAAATATAAGTAGGGCACAAGCCTTTGCTTAATTGATTGAGTAGTTTCAGTTTGACCATTCCTACAGGGATCTTCAACACCCATTATGTGTTAACAAAGCTTTCAGTATTTACATTTTAATTGCATTTGCTGGCCTTGGGTTCTTAGAAGTCTATTCAACACAACAAAACTCTAAAAAAAACTGAAATGAGCACAGTTTTATTGAGGTAGAGTGGCTGAAAAGACAAATATTATGCTGGAACCTTGATTTTAAAGTAATCTCAGAATGCCTGTTGTTAATAAATAGAACATGAATATAAGTGGTTGTTCTCAGGTATTAGGAGATGGTGGTTAGAATAATTTATAGTAAATTGTTAGATTTTCAAGTGCAGATGTAAAAGAAAAAGTAGTTAAAGGGCAAATGAAAACCTTGAGGTTTAACACAAAACATGTTCCTGAGACATTGCCTTGTGTACCAGGGCATAGAAGAAAATAATCTGTATTTGAAGACTGTATCTGTTGTTGAAATGAAAATAGCAAAAACAATCTGAAATCTAAAATACAGAGAGGCAAAAGGGTGTATCAAGTGTACAGTTCTGTGTGCAAAGTGTGTCCCTGGAGAGAATTAATTTACTGTTCTGAGATGTAATTAATGGACTGTCAGCCTCTCTTGTCAGTGAAAGATTTCAATCAGGGCAAGGGTCTATAAATGAATGAATAAATAAACCCAAACTTTTTTCTTTTATTTTCTTTTTTTTTTTTTTTTGCAAGAGTATCCATTTGGTAGATTTTTTTTTTCTGGCTCAGAACAAGTTGAGAAGACATTGCCATGATGCATGTTGGAATGTTTTAAATCTTATTTTTAGAAAGATAAGTTTAATTTCACTTTCAGGTCTTACTATTTTGACAACAGTTCTTTTAGTAGGAAGATAGGTTATTCTTACCTGAGTTGTCTTTATATTTGTTTGACTTAGCCTACAAGTCACTGTCATCATTGTATCTGTTAAATTTCAATAAGAATTTTGATCCTTTGAATCTTGCAATTACCTTAATTGGAAAAGAAGGCTCTGAGGAAATGAAGTCAGTTATTTAACTCCCAATTAATTGTACCAATTGCAGAAGGGTATTAAAGTTCATTGAAGTCAAATATACACTACAATGCACTGCCTGTTTCTGTCTGTGTGTCAGGCTACAGAAAAAAGACCTAAATGAACACTGAGTGGAGAGGAAGGCTGGTGGACAGGCTGCTCAGGACTTGCACAACTTTAGGAAGGGGAGAAGATCTAAAGGAGCAGGTATGCCTGCAACAGGAGAGTAGGAGATCAGAAAAGAGAGGATGTTGAAATATTGCTTAACCTGACCATTAGGCAAGCAGCTCTTATTTTAAGTTCTGTACATACTAAGTTACCTTTATGTTATTCTTTGGAATTATTTATATACCTGTAGCAGAGCTAGAAGTCTGTAACAGAGCTTTGACATCTGTTTTATATAAGATTTTAGTTTACTCTTACTTAAATCTTACTGATGCTGTTTAGTAGATCAACCATTTTCTGCTTGAATATGTGAGCTGCTGACAAATGCCACTGCAGAGTGGTGCTCAGGGTGCAAACAGAACATGAACATGCACAGGGTCAGAGCTTTTTTCAGCTCTCTGAATAATAAATTTACTATCCTCTGACTGGTAGAAATAAATTGGCCACTTTGCACAGGTTCAAAAACTCTTGTGTGGAATTAGACTCCATCTGGGATATTAAGGTTGTTCTTACTCACTTGGTGGTATTGGTGAAATTTGCTTCTGAGCTAAATGCAAAGCAAATGCAGTTTCTTACAAATCTCATCTGTTGGCAATGAAAACCTGCCAGAAGAGGTGCAAAGTTGGAAACCAGCACAGGGATTTCTTGATAAACAGTGTAGAAATACTCCCGTGTGCAACCATAGCAGAACTGTACTTGTTTAACAAAACATGACACAAGAAGTAATGTTCTTATGTAACTCCTTCCAGATTTTTATCCATGCAGGTGTGGCCCAAGTGTTGAGATTGGTGAACATTTTTGGGCTGTAAAGGCAGGTAGTAATTGTGTGTGTCCACAGGTGGTGAGACACATCCTGTCCTCCTCTCCTCGTATCTTGGACTGGTTCCTTTGCAGAGCAGTTTGAAGCAGCTTTGGGCTGGTAAATCTGAGTTCTGTGGCCATGTGGAGCTCAGCCTTTAAACAGCTGGATAATCTCTCCTTGGAACAAGTGTACTGGTGTAACTGGTTTGACTGGTGACAGAGGCATGATGTCAGTGCAGGGCACCCCTGGCTCTTTCTTACCTGTTTTGAGCAATTCCCTAAATGTCACAATACTCACAAAACTATCAGTCTTGAGCAAGTGACAGAGATTATTTATGCTCTCAGAGTGCAAACATAATCTTGTGGTTTTAGAAATGAAAAATACAGAGACAGTTCTACTAGCTTTGAATTATTGTAACTGATCTAGCACAGTCTCTAGAACTGCAAATGAGTAAAATTTAAGATACTGATTTTTTTGTTTATTCTCAAATACTGACAATTTTTTTCATATTTAGAAAAATAAATGTGGGGGACTGAACTTCTGCCTAACAGCACAGATTAATGAAAAAAAACCTATGTTCCAGTTCTCTTGACATACCATCAAATTTCCATTCATCATGAAATAACTGGATGTCATCCTAATGCAGCAATATTGCAGCATTAGTTTATTCTGTGGGTGGCTGTGGGGTGGTATGAAATCAGTGGGTTTTACTTTCCCTGAGACCTAAAGGAAGCTTTCAGACTGACTTGTAGAAGGTAGATTTCAGATAATTCTCAAGATTGATGGAATAATTTTTTCTGGATTTTTCTGTGCCCTTTTTTTTTTTTTTTTTTGTATTTTTTGTTCTTTTTATCTTTGCATNCATTCTCTGTCCTCATTGTACTATTCCAGAGTTTACAAGTGGGGTTTTTGGAAAGAAAATTGTTAATATCCCTCATTTTTGCCGAATTACCACGACGGAACAGAATTTATGAGGTGGGATTGGGAAGGATTGCTGTGTGGGAAATGGGGATCTGGGCTGGTCTTTATCAGGCACGGGTGGCTTCCCACAGGAAGTAATTTTAAAATGTTTGGGAGTACTTGATAACGGTGGTAGACATGCAGTAGGAATCAAACCCTGTGCGTGAAATAACAGGATTGGGACTGTCTGAGCCTTTGCAGAGTAACTCTGGCGAACCACTCCCAGTGGCTGGGCTGTTCTGTGTAATTACCTCTAGTTTCAGTGTTCTGCTACTGGTTTTTTATGGTTAACAGTGTATCGAATATTTACATCAGCTGAAAACCTGGGAAAAGCTTAACGAGGCTCCTCTTAGGTAGGTGCATAGAGTGTATTCACACATGGCTGCTTAATTAATTAGCTGTGCTTGCATCACGAGTCTAATTCTAGTGTGTGATGCATTATTTTGGCGGGCGGTAAGAACTTTTCCTGCCCGGCCTTTTCCTTCCCCGGCGAGAGTGCTGCGGTGAATTGTGCCTGCCAAAAGGGGAGTTACTGCCCTGGGGTCTGCTCGGAAAACTGAGCTGAGCGCCATGGGGATACAGCAGCGGAGGGAGAGGGGAGGCGTGACGTCACACGGCGCGAGGNTGCTGCTCCGGCCGGTCCCAAGGAGGAGCCCCTGCCCGTTCTGTCCCGTCCCGCTGGCCTGGGAACCGCCAGGTAAACGCGGGAGGGGTCCCGGTGGAGAGCGCCCGGGGGGGCCGTCGGGGTCCCCGCTCTGAGGCTGCTGCACTTGTAGGGTATCTGAGACCGGGTTTTATTTATTTATTTTTGTTTTTTAATTTAAACGCTTTATATTTTTTAATGCTGACTGGTACGTGGGCAAGCTACAAAGTTGCTGTTGTTCCTCTCCCGCGCCTCATTCTGCATCATCACTTCCTTGCGTCTCAGGGCTGTGGATGGAAGCCTGGTGCCCATCCCACCATCTTCACCTTCCCTCAGGTTGTGCGCGTGCAAGGGGTAGTAATTCTTCATTTCTGCGTTAATGATTTGCTTTAAATAATGAAAAAGTCGGACCAGATTGTGTGTTTCCATAATGAATTAACTCAGAGGAATCATTTGCACCGCTTGATTTGGAATTCTGAGTATTAATAGGAATTCCTCTTCTCACGTATCTTTCTATGTTGTGCATTTCAAATGAGTTGGTGAGAGTTGAATAATTTGGAAACTTTTTTTTCTTCCTCCAATTTTCATNCGAGACCGAAGGCACTCGTCCAAGGCGCGCCGTGACGTCACGGTGGCGCAGCGCGGGGCGGCGCGTTGCCGGGGCGACCGGACGCCGCGCGCGGGGCGGGAGGGGGCGCTGTCGNTAATTTAAACGCTTTATATTTTTTAATGCTGACTGGTACGTGGGCAAGCTACAAAGTTGCTGTTGTTCCTCTCCCGCGCCTCATTCTGCACCATCACTTCCTTGCGTCTCAGGGCTGTGGATGGAAGCCTGGTGCCCATCCCACCATCTTCACCTTCCCTCAGGTTGTGCGCGTGCAAGGGGTAGTAATTCTTCATTTCTGCGTTAATGATTTGCTTTAAATAATGAAAAAGTCGGACCAGATTGTGTGTTTCCATAATGAATTAACTCAGAGGAATCATTTGCACCGCTTGATTTGGAATTCTGAGTATTAATAGGAATTCCTCTTCTCACGTATCTTTCTATGTTGTGCATTTCAAATGAGTTGGTGAGAGTTGAATAATTTGGAAACTTTTTTTTCTTCCTCCAATTTTCATGGTTGAGGAAGGGGTTAACCTGAGCTTTCCTTGCAGAAACAGAGCAGAGAGAATCTGTAGAAGGTGCTTTTTCTCTTTAGGAATATGATTTATTACAGGCTTTATGTTGCTGCTTTTAGAGAGTTCTTGCATGAGACAGAATCTTGCATGTGTCTTTATATTTCCAGTAGGGTTTCCTAAAGGACAAAAAGGCAAACACTGAATGTCACACATAAAGCTGCAAAGCTGAGTCCCGTGCTCCTTCCAGAGTATAAATAAAAATACTTCTGTAGCATGTAATTAAGTCTCTTCCTTCATTTGTCTTTGCAGTGATAAGCATATACAGAACAGTATTTTAATGTGCAGAATAAGCAAATTAGGGAACCTCTATGAGAGACAAAGACTTGATTCTCTCTGAATGTGTCATCACGTTTTAGAGCACCTGTCATCCCTTCATACTCGGGCTGCTTCATGGTCCACAGGGTTGATGTATAGTAAACTTGTTACCACTGAAGCACTTGGAATTTTTCCCTGTAAATTACAGACCCCTGTTTTTTCACAAAACAATTGGTTTTCCTTCTATCTTCCTTTCTTTGATTGCCCAGTGTAATCATCCCATAGCACTAGCCCTCAAAGGGGTGATTTATGGAATAGTGACATTGCTGGTAATTTTACTCCATTAAGCCTATTTTATGGTGGGAAACCAGGGGATTATGATACTCCATCATTTACTTATCTCATCCAAACATATTTTTGAACCAGCTGCTCCATGTGTGTGAGCTAGCACACAAAGTCAGCTCAGTGTTTCATAACCCCTGGGGTTTGCCACGAGTGCTGACCTGTTCTGGCCCGGTTATTTCTCCTCCTAACAGCAGAAACGGGAGATGTTCCAGGGCGGAAATGTAATTGCTGCCGACATCTGTCTGCACAGTGACAGAGAGAAGTCTCCACCCCAGAATCACCGCAGTGACACTGCTTGAAAGTGCTCTCAGGGTGAGGGATAAGGACACAGTGACTTCAGGGACTGATCCCCTTTTACCTGATAGTGGCATCTATTTTACTCGGAATTTTGGGTTCATATGATCTGTGAGGACCTTTCTCTTTTAAAACTGGCTCTTTGGCATATTTTACAGCAGATTTCATTTAGGTAGAATTGCTAAAATGGTATGAAGTTTTCTATAGGACGTGTCTTCTGCTTTTTGTATCTTTTTTTCTTCTTTTTAAATCTCATGACTGTGGGAAACCAATGCATTCTCTTGGTGAGTTCTGGTTTTTTTCCTTCTGATTTAGTTCAGCTGCTCTTTTGAGAAGGTGAAAGCTTACAGTTACTTGCTGCTGTGATTTCTGTTTCTACCAATGAAACAAGCAGAAAAAAAGGGCTGGAACAGCTTCTAGAGGGAGAAAAAAATCAGGGCTGTTTTGTGTATTTTAAGCATCTTTTTAGAAAGAGGGTGGGGCAAAAGAAACATCCATGTATAATATGCTTTTAGTAACAAGTTGTCAGGCATTATCTAGGTGTATTTTCTCTCAAATTCTCTATAATTCTTGCTTTATAAGTGGAAAATTTGTGTGTGGCTTTAAAGGTCTGTTATTAAGTGCTTCTAGGTCTCTCCTGAGCTCTTTGGCCATGTGTTACTTGAACGTGAAACTCTTCATTAATGCCTGCAGCTCTTTCCCAGCATAAACTAAATTAGTACTTTGAACTTTTATTCTGTTTCCCCAGTGCTATACACAAAATCCATTTGGAAAAATTAAAAAAAACACCTGAATATAATTCCATTTTATAAAGTGTTTTCTGCTGTCCTTATATGCTTTATTCTGGTGTTCAGCTTGAAGCTGAAGAAGAAGATTTTGTAACTGCTCCTCCTGGCTAATGAGGAGTTGGGAATGTCAGGTGTTTGGGATGAGGGTTGAACGAGTTTCAGGTGTTTTTTCCTGGCCCCAAAGTGTTGATGATCCTTAAACTGGTGTCCTGGCCTGGCTTGGCTTCTAAATAATGGCAGTCAGGCGTGCTGAGCAGATGGGTAGAGCGAGAGGAGAGCAAAGCTGGGAGTAGAAGGTTTGTGAGAACAGACAAGTGTATTTGTATGTGAGTAAATTTACATTAAAATGCCTCTCTATAATTTAGGCTGTTTGTTCTGAGATTTTGGAAGCCTTTCTCTTGTATTAGAGGCCTCAGAGGTGTGATTTCCCCTCTGGAAAGAGGCAGCTCAGAGCAATGGTGGGTAATAGCTGCTGCTCTTGGGTTGGGTTTGGTGAGTTTTGCACATCTGCTGCTTCCCCAGGGTTTTGAGAATATGTAAACTTTGTCTAAAAAGCCTCAGTACTTGACTTTAATGCTGTGGTAAACACTTCTTCCAGTAATTTATGGAGCGCTGCAGGTAAAGTTGATCAAGCTTTAGTAAACCATGCAGTGAGACTTGCTAAAAACTCTTTCTCTTCTAGGCTTAGGTAGCCAAAGATGAGTCGTGGATTCTCAGAAAACAATAACTTCCCCTATGACAACAACCAGATGGTTTTGGATATGATCCTGTGTTCCCTAATTGGTGTTCCTCAGCCTATCAACTGGGACAGTGTGGCAAGACTGGTTCCAGGATATACATCCAAAGAAGTGAGTTCACTAAGAAAAGAATTTGTATGTTTTATGGAGAAGAAAATTCTGGGAGGGAGGGAAATTGAAATGAAGATTTTGTTTTTTCTTTCCCTAATGTAATTTGTGCCTAATTGAAAATGTTATATGAGCAGTAGATTGAAAAGAGGTGGGGGGTTTTGGTTTGTTTCTACAGAACCTGAGCATTGAAATTGAGAAAACACTCTGCTTTGTATTTTGTTAGAACTTATACAGAATAAGAATTAAAATTTCTGGAAAGGAAAAATTAAAAAGTGTAATTAAAGAAAGGTAGCTGTGCTACTGCATTCCAAACTCCATAGCTAAGACTTGGATGGAAAGGATGCCAGTACCCACTAAGCCTGTGCAGGTTGTAGTATCCTTACTAGGAAACCAAATAACTCTCTATGCTTGTTCTTACAACTCTAAACAAGGAGCGATTACAGATCTCTATTAGGTCAAGAGTGCAGTTGCTTATTTTTTGTTCCTACAAGATGTGGATTTTTCTTTCTTTGGTTGAAGTAGAGTTGGAAGAATCTCTGTGTACTTAATTCTCTTTCTGGATTGCTGAATTTCCTGGTGAAATACTGGGGGGTTTTTCGTAATAATTTTGACTCTTTCATTTCTGAGAGGGTGTAAGCTAAGAAAAGAAAAATGTCTTTTGCCCTTGTGATTCAGCAAAGCTGAAAGAGAACAAGCCAGTGGTCTTGACTTTCTTGCAAACCTAATCAAATGTGTTAGCTCACATTTATCGCAGTGCTATTGGGCAGTGCTGTAACCTTGTATTTCAAACATAAAAATGAAGGGTTGAGTGTAGAAGCTTCTGTGGCATGTTACTGCCCTTCAAGTGCTTGGCAGAATGCTTAGGGACGTCTCTACTGTTCACCTTTCAGTGTGCAGACAGCACTGTGCACGTTAAGCAAATAAACTAACAATAACAGTGAGCCTTCTCCTCATATTAATTCACATGATTAATTAGTACATGTCTCATTGCTCTGTTTTTAAAGAACTAAATGTCTCAGAAAGGTGGAGTCCCTGTTTAAGGCAGTTACATAAAAGCACAGATCTCCCTTGATTTATCTCTTGTATGTGTGCGACAGGAATCACAAATTACAGCCATTGTGAATGTCAGAAGGATGTCCCTGTGTGCCCCTGGCCCAAAGGGGCACTGGCATGAAGCAATGTCTGTTAACCCCAAATAAAGAAATAAAACCAGCTGCTGATGGAGCCCAACACCTGTGTCACAGGAGGAGCACATGTAGAATTAAGTAGATTCATTTGTATGTGCAAGTTACCTCTGTCAAGAACTTTGCTGGACCAAACCTATTTGCTATGATTGTGTTGGTACAAATTTACAGAATGGGAAGACTTTCTAGCTCATTGAAACAGGGAATGGGAAGTTTATAGAATTGCAGTGGAAAGCAGCAGTCCCTTTTGTCCATGTTGGAATGGTGGTCTCAATGTGAAAGAATAATAATTGTGAATCAGTTTCTATAGCCACTCTTAATAACATTTGACCATGTTTATGGTAAAACAACTAGTTACAAAATGAGAATTCAAACTCTCCCCATAACTTTCTCTTTGAAAACCGGGCTTAAAATCACAGGGCTTAAAGAAATGAAAGTTGAAACAGGTTCTACTTAATTTTTTCTCTTTCTGTTAGAATATATAATTATGGTAGCTATTATTTTACTGTGTTTTTATATACTGATGCCACTAACTACATAGGAAGCATTTATGAGTTTGATATCAGTAACAGTTCACGTGCAAAAATGTGCAATACAGTATCCATCAAATCATAGTTATTAAAAATGTGCTGAAAGCTACTGCTTCATTGTCCTATCATTTAATCTTGTGACAGTGTGCAAAAAGGTTTGATGAACTAAAAAGCAGTGGAAGTTCACCTGTTGACAACCAATATAATCCCCTGATGGCTGCTGGAGGGAGTCCTGTGGAATCTTTAGCTACGTACATCAAATCCTCCTTGCTCGATTCACAGACAGAGTTTCAGGAGCCTGCTATTGGGCAGGATTCCATTACTATAACTGGTATGTTTTTAGTCATTCTGAAATATATTGGCTTTCATAATCAGTATGTGCATGCTTTTGTCCTGAGTGGTTAAGTCCACGCAGGAGTAATAGTCATTCATCCTTGGAGAGTTAAGTATGAATATAATGCATACAACAAGGCACTTGCCATTAGTTTAGTTTAAGAATCAATGTTTGCTTGGGTATTTTTGGTAACCTGTCCTTCCAAGAGGCATAAATCCTCCTGCTAAATTCTGTTTAGGATTTTTGGTGATGTGCTATTAACCCTACAGCCATGTGAAGTCACGTTAAGCAGCATTATTAACTGGAGAGTATTGTGAAGAAAAGCTGCCGGAAGCTGAGGAGGTGATCCCTCAAGGGCAAACCTTCCTCTTCCCGCTACAAGCCCTGCGTTTGCCATGGATGGGTACAGAGCAAAATGTAGCTAATTTTTGCTACAAGACAACCTTGCTACGACATAAAATGTGTCTTAGTCAATCATGTGTCTTGGGCAGAAGAAGACCAAACCCCACAGTTGTAAAGTCAATCATAGCACAATTAAATATTGTTAACAATTCCTTAAGTACTACTTCTGTCAGAATTGCAATTAAATTGTGAGTGTTGTTCTCTGATTTTCAGTACAGAGAGGTTCCAGTGACTTTAGAACTTGGTAAATGCATTTGCATGAGAAATTTGCTTCAGTGATGAATAAATAATTTCTGTGTTAAAACTTAAGGCAAGAGTGAAGCATTTAAACAACATGTTCTCTGTTAAAATGTCCTTCACTGCAGCTTTTGCTGTCCTCTTTGCTGCAGAACAGTTGTTTGAACTTTGAATAGAGTGTTTTTAATAAATCTAATCAAGGGATGATATTGGAAAACTGTGTATGGAGTGTCAAGACTGAAAGTGCTTCCCATCAGCTTTCAGTTATACGGTTCCATGCCTGATGTGGGATAAATGCTGCTGGCGCCCACAGGTCCCTGTTTGCAGGATTAGCAGCTTCCCAGAAGGCAGTGAACGAGCTAACTCTGCTTCTAGAGCTCCTTAGACAATTAGTGCATGTTTTCTTTTTAACAGGGTAATACATATAATGAGTATTAATGCAGTTAGGTCTATTAATGTAATGTTTCCTTTGACAAGATCCTAGCCTGAGATTCTGTTTTCTTTATGACTTTGGGTAAATTATTTGCCCTGTTTGAGTGTAATTTGTTGATATGAAATTAGGGGAATTAATATTTTTTTCTCACAGGCTTGGATGAACTCACCTTAGTATTTGTGAGGTACTTCTACATTTCAGAATTGGGGATTTGAGTCAATCCTATTTGTAAATGTTCTTTGTTTAATTAATTGCTTCATAGTGGATTTGTTCACGTTAGCTTATTGTTAGGATCAAGAATTTTGGGCCTGTTTGCATTTGTTTGTAGTCACGAGTAACAGCAAGAAAAAGCAAATCAGACCATACTCATTCTGAGCTGGATTCTGGTTTTGGCTGAGTTATAAACCTTATTTAATACATGCTGATTATATATTATAAGGCAAACTGCTGGTAAGTCCCTCTGATTGCATCTCATGACAGTAAACAAGCACAGAGGATAGCCTTTTACCCAGAGTATTTGTTACAAGGTTTCAAAACTTAATCAATTTGTAAGCTTCGGAGGGGAGGAAAAAAAGATATGAAGAAATGTATGGTGAAGTTTACGTGTCCCGTTAATTTGGCTGTGTTGCAGGTTCTTGTTGTCAGCATTATTGCCTTCAATAAATCACCGTGTTCACAATGCACTTGTTGATATATTTGCAGGCAGAACTCTTTCATACCATGTATTTCCACAGTCCCTTCCTTTAAAACTCACACCTTTGATTCCAGCCCAGGGCTCCCACCTGACCTGTAGTGAGGATGGCTGCCCAGAAAGCTGTGGCTGGAGCAACCCTTTCCAAGGTTTCACTGGGAGTGAATCCTCCCCTTCTGTTAACTGTGCTCTCTCTATTAAGGCCTTACTAAGACTTAACTGCATGAGGCCTTCAGCTGCACCTTTGGAGAAAGTTTTGTTTCTTCTGCCTCCCATGCAGTAATTTTGCTTTCCTGGAGGGCATAACTGCTGTGTTCTGAACCATGTATCATTTTTGTGTCAGCCTGATGTAGTTGTTTGGCTGTTAGATGAAGCGGTCGGTCTTAATCTTCTTCAGCCTCTTACATTACTTGGGAGGGAGATGTTTCTGGAACTCCCAGAAATCTGAGAGAATGGCATAGTCATGGAAAATCACCACCTTATGGGTTTTCAGTGGGAGACAAGATATGTGCCCTTCCATTGTTTAAAAATGATAATGATCTTTCCAACTTTTAAGCAAGATCATTGAAATTTCACATTGCAGTAATCCATTCAGAGCTGGAAAAGACATTCATTGTTTTAACCCTTGATCCAGAACTCAGTGGATTTGGTGACTGAACTCCTGAACTTCACTAGGTTGTTGTGTGCACTTTCCACTGCTTGTAGTAACTTTGTGAAGATCAGCTGTTTGAAGTGCATCTGTCCTTTATTCCCGGAACAACCTCAGTGATGTAGCTCTAGGACCATGCAAATTTTGTGGTCTGCTGTCTTTGAACCTTGTTTGATATGATCAGGTGGTTTAAGCCACATGTGTGAGAAATTTGGCAAAAACAAACACATCCTAAGGATCTTCTCCACTTCTCTTTGGGAGCTGGTTATTTCCAAAGCTGGCACATGATGGGTAAGGAGTGGGATTGGACTCAAGTTATGTCCTGGCAGAAGTTTTGATGTGGCAGGGTCTCAGGAGCTGCAGACCAGAAGAGCTAAAGGAATGGGTCACATTCCCAGAAGGAAGTGCTGAAGGTAGTGAGTCTCATGCTCAGTGTTGAGCCAGGAGTGATCCAGATTTGTAGCCAAGTGTCTGGGCAGCCCAGCAGTGGTGCTGCTGTGAGTTCCATGCATGGCACTCAGAGCAGGATTGGATTGTTTAGTAGCCCTTATGGAAGCAGATTATTTGTTAGCTGTGCCATTGCTCCACCATGACAGCCATACTTCAGTTGCATTTCCAAGATGCCAAAGAGCAGAAGATCAGGAGTTTTTGTTCTAATGCAGCCTTTTTTCCTTACATTGAAGGAAGGCCCAGTGCAGCCTCCACGAAGAGTTGTTCTTCAGAATCTGAGAAAGGTCCTGTACATAACAGTGGAGAAAGTACTGATGAAACCCAGGGGTAAGAAGAGCTTTGTGTGTTTGTTGCCTAGGGGATTGTAGAATTCACAGAAAGATGTCTAAATTGCTGAAATTTATCTACTACCAGAAAGAAAACAGCTGGAAACAGCCTAATGACTGCTGTAAGAAATCTGGAAACCTTCCATTGCTTCAGAAATTCACGGAGTTGGTTTAAGAATGTGTTGTGTGCAGCAAGATATTTATAAACCTGTGCATACTGTTCCTCTGGGTGATTGATCACTGCTGTGGCAGGAGTGAGAATCATACCTGGTTTTATAAAGGAATGAAACAAGACTGATGCTCAATTACACTTTAAAAAATAATCTTGAACACAGATTTGTCCTATGCAAATGAAAAGTTTTCCCATGAATTCCAGTAATCATCCAGGTCACTTTTATTTCGTTGCATATCCCTGTTTTCCATACTATATATTCTATGTGGAATTATATAGTATGGAAAACAGAGATGTTTGTTTGAAACCTAAGCTTCTTGCTGTAGAGACAGCAGTTACTGATTCTAGCTTTGAGCATTTCTTAAGAAACAAAGGGTTTTAATATACAATAAACCAAATCTTAATTCCTACTGAGGAAAATTGCTGTTACTGTCCTTGTTGCCTTAGTGATTTAGGCATCTATATCTGGTTGTTCTTTGAAGAAAATTAAGAAGGGAGAACAAACAAGTTCTCCATATAATTCAGGTAGTTTCCTATAACAAACAGCTGAGAAAATTGGGGAATGGAGCTAGAAATTTTCTATTTCTGCTCCCTTAATTAAATCACTCTGATTATCTGTAGCAGATATGCCTCTGTCTTCTTCACCTATTCAAATATAGTTTCTATTAATAGTTAATAACTGCAATTTGTTTTCACTCTGTTAATAAAACCCTGTTGGTGACATCAGTATTGCAATGCACAACCCAGAGTTGGAGATGAGGTTGTTGGGATTTGATGTCCTAATGGTCTTAGGCTCCTAATTTGTTTTGTGGCTTTTTTTCTTTTGAGGCCAAATATGGTGATCCATGTGTGTGATGAAGCCAAAAATCTCAAAGAAGACTTCGTGTGTCCTCGAGATCTTTTGATTTCCGAGATGAAATACTTCGCTGAGTACCTGTCAGTGGATGCCCAGCGCTGGGAGGAGGTGGACATTTCTGTGCACTGTGACGTTCACATCTTTGACTGGCTGATAAGATATGTCAAAAGGAACTCCAAAGAGTCTGAGGCTAATGAAGTGCCCACTTTAGGTAAAGCACATAATTTCTTGTGGGTTCATTATATTCTGTACTAATTGAAGATGACCAGTTTTGATGCAGTTCAGTCCCAGTCTTTCTGACTGTTGTCAGTTGTTAGCAGAGTGTTGCAACAGAGATCCTCTGGCCATTTCAGCAGATGGCTCTGCTTTGCCAGCACTGACAGCTTTGATGAAACATGCTGAAAGTTGAAGCAATGAAAAAGCCCTAATATATTTTGGGATGTGAGGTTTTCAATTAAGACTCTTCAGACCTCTTCTGACCAAGGACACAGTGATAGATTTTTAAATGCTGATGATTGGTTTCTTTGTTTCTCCTCTGCTCCCTGTTGGTATAATTGCAATATTTTCTACAATTTCAATGCAATCCAATACAGTGGTAGAAGAGCCTTTGTGGATTTTGAGGCAGGTTTTTAATTTTTTAATGAGCTTTTGCTACCACTTTTTAAAATATAACTTTATCCTATTCGTTTGTTTATAACTTGCAATGTGAAGGTTATGTTGAAAAAAATCTCAGCTGCGTGTGATGGCTACAGATGGAAGTTAATCTTGTGTAATTGTGTAGTCATATTCCTGTGAAGCCTCCTTTTCCAATTTTAATAAGGTTTCCAATTTTAATAATTTTTCCAGGCTATAGCTGTACTCTGGCCCCTGAAATGGTAAACCAAAAGTTTATTCCTTAAGATGGTTGAAAGGTCCTGTATACTAGAAGATGGAGTGACAAACTGATTGCTAAAATAATAGCTAACACAGATGCTAAATATGAAGAGGGAGAGATATTATATGAAATTACAAAAAAAAAAAATCCACGTAAAAAACCCCGCCTTTGTTCTGTTGCCTTCTAGAACCATCAAATGTCATCTCAATCCTTATTTCTTCTGAGTTTTTGAAGATGGATTCATTAGTAAGTATTAAGAAAGATTGATTTTCTGGCATGAGGGCACAGTTAATTACCCCAGGTGTCTTAACAGCTTGTTTGTTGTGCTTGGGCTGTTACATAAACAGGTGCTGAAATGAGAACACTGAGATTTTTAACACTTTTCCTATTTAGTGCAGTGATCCAATATTTGCAGAATCTCAATGCAATTAAATTTGGAGTAACTTACTTCTAAATGTAATAGTGTGATCTGGAGTGCTTGTTTTATATCCTTTTTTACATGAATGATATGTCTGCAATTTCATATCTGATTTTCCAGCTCTGCATAAGGAATAGCTGCTAACTGTTAAAATGCTTGTCAAAAGTTCTGTCATTGGGGTGACCCACAGTAAAGCACAGCTGTTGAAGTTGAGATCCATGTGTTTTGTGGTTCTTTTTTAACAAGCGATTGGAGAGTTACTGAAATTTTGGGAGGAGAACATAGACTAAATCATGTTAATTCAGCTTCTCCTTTAGGCAAATCTGAGGCTTGTTTTTTAAGTCAAACTGAAATAGTTTTCCAAAATGCCACCCATAACATGGAAGTCTTGAAGCAATTAGTATGGGGGATTTTTGTCTAGAATTCCTTAACATTCATATTTCTTTTTCTTAGGTAGAGAAATGTATTCATTATTGTCACAAAAATATGAATGCTATTGTAGCCACGCCATGTAACATGAACTGTATCAACGCTAATCTTGTTACACACATTGCTGATCTCTTCAGGCACAATGAGGTGGAAGAGCTGAAGGACAAAAGAGACAAATTTAAGAGGTAACATTTCTACCCTGTAATAGACTTCTGAAGGGCTGTTGAGCTTTGGGATCATATTTCATAACAGACTGTGCAGTTTGAAATTATATGTTATATAAATTCTCATGGAATGTGTTTTTAATGCAGAATATAATGGTATGACTTCAGAATTTTATATTAAAATTATGAGCAAAAGGAAAGAGCTTTTATAGGAAGTGAGCAAAAGGAAAGGCCACACTAGGAGCATGGCATGGGTGAATTATTCATGAATTCTCACATGGGAGATAGGATTAGGATGAGAAATCTTTTATGGGATGTGACATGCTCCTAGTGGGTAGAGAATGGTTTGGCTTCAGCATCCTGTGAGCTTGGATGTTTGGACTTAGGATTCAGGCTGGCTTGGAGGCTGAATAGTTGTGGTGGAATGTTCTTTCGTACATCAGGACCCCAGCTTAGTTTCAAGATAAGAGCCAATTATGAAAGTGCAGACTGACAGACAAGCAAGGTGAAAGTAAGGGAGGATTTTAGTCTGTAGGGATGAAGGCTTAAATTTAAAATGAAGTGCAATTTCACAGCAGAATTCACTAATAAAAGGTATTTTAGTCAAGGTAGAAGCTGGCAGTTAATATTGGCAAGCATTTTATTAAAGAAAAAAAATCAGAGTATCACTTCTGTCACACTTGTGTAAAAATGAGACGAACAGAATAATTTAAAGGGAAGTTACATTAAAAGCTAGATTCTGTGAGTGACTTTGCTTATCAGAATGTGATTGTTAACCTCACTAGACATAAAGCAATTTTCAGTTGTTTTTCTAATGGGTGAGCTGTGTTGCTGTCATTAATAGTAAACTTTTCTGCAAGAAGATTGAGAGACTGTTTGATCCAGAGTATGTAAATCCAGATTCTAGAGGAAATGCAGCGACTTTATACAGGTATGGTCTTTTTATATGGCTGCTTCAATAACAAGCACAGTCCCTGTGTTTAGAAGTCCTGCTCTTACTCCAGTGCTTTCTTTCCTTCTTTCTCTCTTTTTTTTTATTTTTTTTTAATCTAGGTGTTGTCTATGTAAAAAGCTGCTAACCAAAGAAACTGAAAGGAGAATTCCTTGTGTGCCAGGAAAAATCAACATAGACCAACATGGGAATATTGTCTATGTTCATATAAGGTAGTGAATATGTACACATATAAAATGTTTCTTCAGCTCTGATTTTGAGTGATTTCAGAAGTACTACATGCTCAGATACATTACAAAATTAAGTCACAGATATGTGAAGAATGTATGAAGCATCTCAACTTCTTGTATTACCTAGCAAAAAATGAAACAGGAGTGTGTGATTATGATGATGTACTACTGAAATTCATTCAGCAATGCTACTGATGAATGGAAATGGGAAAAACTGCAGCCATGATTACTGGGAGGGCTATTTTTGGGTTGCACTGCTTTAAATAGAAAAGACTTAGCTAAATCTTTCATCAGATGGTTTTAAGATGTATGCAGTTGATGACAGATTGAATTAAATGCTGCATCTCTGCAAGGTTTTTTTAGTGAAGGATAGACCCCACCGTGCCAGAAAGGCAAAAGAGTATTTTCTAGTCCGACATTATACTGTCAAATCAAATGCTCAACCTGCTTAAAGACTGCTATAAATAAACTTTGCCAGTTGTTTTTCTGATCCTGAAGTCTTTGTCAGAGGAGCTTGCAGGACCTGTTCTGTATGTAAGCCTGATTCATTTGGCAGAAATATTTAACTGAATTGTGTCTCTTTGATCCATGGCTGTGAACAGCTGGATTTTCCTGTTAATGAAGATCAGTCCCTGATCAGCTGCAGTTCCCTCCCCTCACACCCCTTTTAAGGAGGTTGATGGGAGGTTAATTACAGGGGACCTTTCTCATCAGATCCACTTTGTTCAGAACAACCAAAACAGTTCCATATCACTCCCACCTGTTACTCCAAGGTGTGGAGTTAAGTTCTGCCTAACATCTACATAGAACCAAATCTTGTGCCCTTGTCCTGACCTATTGAAGATCATTGGTGATTAGTCACATGAAATTCATTAATTTTATTACTTCACTTAAGCTGAGTGTATGTGGCTGCTCTGTAATTCCCAGCAGATAAATGTGCAGGGCTTTAAAGTTACTCAGAGGATTATCTAGCTTTTAATTATTTGCCTTGTGCTACTTGTGATGCTTTGCTACACAGAATATGTTTACTGAGAAGTGATGCTGGCCACTAATGGATTCAGGCTCAGGAGCTATAGCTAATACAGTTTTATCTTTAATGATTTAAAAATAAGTTTCTTTTTCAGTGGTCCTCTAGTGGTGCTTAGGACTAACTCCCAACTGTTTGGTCTAGGTTAGGCACACATTTAACAAAAATTATTCAGGCCAGGGCTTAAAATTGGGAAGAAATTTTATCTGCTCTTTCTGAAGATAACATGCCCCACTGCAAGTTGCATACTCTCTTTTGAATTCTGAAGAGGTTTGTCTCATTTGACAACAAGGAGGGAACAAAGTCCTGTATTTTTAGTATTAGAACTGCCAGGTATGTACCTTTGTCAAAAGGGCATGAGCTTGTGCTTTCAAACTGTATTCCTTAGCTAAGTAATTATTGTTGTGTTGCAGATAGATAGAAGATGTTTATCTTAGCTTGTAAATTTGTGGTATATGGATCTTGAGATGAATCAAGTCCTAATTCTTTGTTAGGAGGGAGTTTAAGATGTTCTGAAAAGACAAAGGCTCTTCTGTCATGCTGTGAATTTAGTAATCATTGTCTTGCACTGTATCCCTCCTGTTGTAACTACTGGAGGCATTTTACCAGTGTGTTTTCTGCTCTTTCTCCACATTGTGGTTCTGGTGGCAGGATCAAAACAGCATCGAGACTGATGTTTTGTTTTTTCAGAGACAAAACCTGGGAAGTGCATGAGTATTTAATTGGCCTTCATGAGGAACTGAAATCCTGGCGGGATGTTTATTGGCGTCTTTGGGGGACTGTCAACTGGTTGACCTGCTCAAGATGTAACCAGGTAACTGTGATTTCACTTTGGCTTGTGATGGGTGACTTTTAGGGGCTGAGGCAGGGATTAAAGCAGTTTGGAAAATATGTGGTAATAAAGCTCAGTGCACGTTCTTTACAGTGCGCAATTTTTACTTCCATAGGTCATCTCACTTCTCACTCTCTGTCTTTTTGCTAATGTAGGCTTTCCTGTGCACTGAATTCTCCCACTGCCAGTACCATTCGCAGACAGTTCTTTATCCGGGGGTAGCAAGTGCTCTGGGCACGACTGGCACAGGAGTGTATCCCTGTTGTAACCAAAAGGTTCTTCGGTTTGACCCTACAACCCTCCCAAAGGTACTTCAGCTCTCCTTTAAAAGAGCAAGGCACATGGTGGGGTGGGCAGCAGTAATGCTAGGAAAATGGATCTTTTTCCAAAATAAGGATTGTAATTGAGAGATTGAACTTTTGTTATATATATATATATATCAGTTTTTCCCCTTAACTCCAGTATTTGCTCTTCTGCCTCTTTGTATTGCAGGGCTGCAAAGTGAGGGATCATATGGTGGAATTACCTCCAGAAAGTGAAGATGGGGATGCTTTGCCATCTAAAAGTGAAGAGGGGGATGCTTTGCCATCTCAGACTGCTCAGATCTTGAATGATCTGCTGCATCATAGAGATGTTATAGTTGTTCCTTTCACTAAGGATGAGAATAGGTAAGAACATTGTATTGTGTTACTGAAGTAACTTAGCCTTCAACAGTGAACACGTGTGCTTGTTATATTTGAGTTTTCTCCCATTTCATAATGAGTCAGGACTTTCTAAGGGTAACTTATTCTTGGTTGTTTATGTGGAAATTAGGAAGTGAAGAACAAGTACTTTTTCCTTTTACTTTTCAAGTAGGCTTTTAGTTACTCAACCTCCATAAGCATTTGCTGCTACCTTTATATTTTAATATATTGCTATTAGAATGTTATGTGGCTGACTTGGAGGTCTGTCTGCTCTCGACAGATGTTGAGTAAATTAAGACTGATTCTGAAGTAGTGGAATAGAAATATTTATTTTTGGTTTATGTATTTCTCTCAAAGTGATTCTGGTATTGGGCTCGGTGATGACAAAAGTCTTGAATGTGATGTGATTGTAGAACCAAATACACCGTGGGGCCCCAAAACTGGAGAAATCAATGCTGTGAGTCCTTTTTTTTTTTCTTTTCTAATAACGAGGTTTCTTTGGAGAAGCTCTTGAACAACTTTTAATAAAAATAAACACTGGCTGAGTATTGTAGGGATAGGATAGGTACAAAATACCTGGTTGGTGAAAAGGCAAAACTTTTCCCATGTCTGGTGGAAATATTTTAGTACGTAACTTCCCTCCTGTCCTGGATTTTTGATTCTTGATAAAAAATCAGCTGTAAATATTTTTAAGGCTAAGCCTATTTTCACTAAAAACGGAATTGACTGCATTTAATTGGTCAGTGGTTTTCAACCTGCTTGGGTTTATTCATTCCACCAAAATTTAAAGTTCAAGATGGGAGGAGGCCTGGGAGTTAGCAGAGTAGAGTGCTGTATTGTAACATACCACTCCTAATATTAGAATTCCTCTCACTTTTTTTTTATTTTAAATATTACTAGTTCTTTAACTTACATGCCTTTTTCTCTCTTTGTGACTACAGTTTTTGTCTCTGAAGAACTGGACTTTGCAGCTGGTTAGTAAAATATTTCCCTAATTTTAAGTATTTGCTCTTCTGTACTAGCAGAGAACTAGCTTTGATTTTTCTTATTTTCTAATAAATGAGACAAAAAATGTATTTTTTTGCGTAATTTGGAGGTTGCAGTATAGCAACACTTTTTACAAGAAAGTATGGTATGTGCGTAGTACTACTTTGGCCTTAATAGAAATGAGAAATTTCTTTCAATGTTTTTATAAATGGCAACAAGCCACACTAGCACTGCATGCATCAGTTATTAAGTTTTTTAGGCTGACAGAAACATAAATCAAAATCCAAGGTTTGGACTATCTGTCTTTCTTAGCTGGTCTGAGGTGCTTCATGTCTTCATTGTTAAGCTTCATCATTTCTTATTACTAGGCACTTATTATCACTTAATTTAGATATAGCTGTATATTCAAACAATGTAAACATCACATTACTGAACATTTCCAGAATTCTGTGCTGATCTGTTAGGAATTATTCACTCTTTCGTCACTGAGGTAGGGAACTATGCTGGATGTCAGCTCCTGCAAGACAGATTTAATATATCATTTAATAGAAACACTGCCTCACTTTTAATCTCTTGGCTTCTTCTGGTGTTGGTTAGAAGCAGCAATCGCTGTTATCTGAAGAGGAGGAGTACACCACGGGCTCAGAGGTCACTGAGGATGAAGTAGGGGATGAAGAAGAAGTCTGCAAGAAACCAGGTACATCAAGGCTTTACATTCCTCCTGTCTGGAGTTGTCAGATAGGGATTTGAGGCAGCAGAAGTCCTCTGTAAGCAGATTTTGAATATTAGGTGTTTCAAGAATAAAACCCAAAGTTACTTGAATTTTATCCCTAGTTTTCCTGTGGTTAGGTACAAATATCCCACTGCTCAGTGCCACCAAAAGTTACTGGCAAACAAGAAAAGCTGCAACTGTTTTCATGTCTGAGAAGTCCCTGGAATTATCAAGCACTTATTTTGCAGGAAACTCTCAAATTAATGAAATTCCCTGTAATAAATGTTGGAAGAAAAGGCAGCGATTACATGACTGCTTTTACATGCAAAATAAAAATTTGTAGATTTGTCTTTTGATTACATAGAGGAACGACTGGTTAATGTAGCTAAAATTGTGTCTGCATTGAACATAAACTTTATATGATCTAAAAAAACTTTTATTCATTTTTTAATGTGATAATGGGTTTAGGAACATGGAAAACCATAAAGCAACTTCTCCTTTTCACCCTACTAATAATTCATTGGAAAAGAGGCAGTTCTTTGGTCTTGTTGTCTTTACTCAAAGGGCAATTGGAATTGTACCAGTTTAAAAAATAATATAAATTTTGAAAGAATATTTTTGTAATTTAAATTTAAAGTTGTTTGATCCAGTACTACTCAGAATTTAGTCATTGAATTAATATGGTCAAAAATGTAGCTTGTATGTGCACTTACTTTTGAATGCAAAAAATTTATGCTGTTATGTGTAATCACTCTGCATTTTAAATACATACTTGAGTTTCTGTATATTTCTTATAGAAAAGCATTTGAGTAAGGTGTATTAGCATGCCTGCAACACTAATAAAAGGAAAACAGCCTGTTGATTTACACTATTTGTTAAGAAATAGAGGGGAGAAAATACTTTAGTAGCTCTGTAGTTGAGGAATTCCAAGTATCTGAGGGAATGAATAGATATTTCTTCCATTAGCAGGGAGAAAGGAGAAATTAAAGAAATCCTACAGGCATCCAAAGAAAGTGGTTTCTTCACCTAGTGTTCAGAAAAGGGAGAAGCCATCTGATAAGGTAAAATCACAGCTGTGAATCCAGGCTCTCTGACTGGCTTAAATAGTGAGGAATTTTTCTAAATGTTGGACTTGACCTTAGAAAACTGCATTAAATGTGGATTTTTCCTTCAACAGTCAAGTTCCCGAGATGCTTCCCCATTCATGTAAGTAATTTTCAAAGCCCTTGAGAACCCATTTTAGTATCTCCTCCTTTTAAGCTGTTCCTGCTAACAGGGTGTGTGCGCCTTTCTCTTGCAGTGTGAGCATGCAGCAGAACAAATGGGATGCCTCCAGGTCCCTGAGATTCAACCAAGATGCTCAAAGAGAAGACGGTCTGTTCCTGCATGAGTTTTGCTTTCATTAAGTTAATATTATGCAAAGAAAATGATCCAGCTAATTTTCTTAAAATTTAGTTAGTTACACCGCTGTAGGGTGAATTGAATCTCAGCTACAGCAATTGGATTTGGGGTGTTTGTATGATTTATGTGCTTTATTTGGAATGTCAGCACAGAACCTGCGGAGATTATAGTTGTGACATCTCATGATTATAAAAGTATGCAGACATTTTTTCCTGCATCCCTGTGGCATTTGTTGTCTGTGCAGATAAACAGAGAAACAGCCACTTCCATCTCTTTCCCAGTCACTCTGACTAAAACTATTCAGAGTTGGATTAATTTGTTCTGCATTTTTTAATCTCTCCAGAGACTCTTGTGTGATTTTGCTGTTTTAAAAACCTCTGCCTCAAAACCATTTCCTGAGATTTTGATCTTAGTGTAGTGCCTCAGGCTGATTCTGTGATCTGTCAAGGCTGCTAAGGCTACGTCAGGATTTAGGATCTTGGTTGTTCAAGATTTTTGTGTGAACTAAAAAAAATTACAAATCCAGCATCACTTAAATCTTTGTCGAATTCTCCTTGTGTTCAGTAGCAATAAAAACATTTCTTCTAAATATCCTTTCTTATTTCTGACAGATCAGAGAAGAATGTCTGAGATCACAGGGCACTTAATAAAAATGAGACTGGGAGACCTTGATCGAGTCAAGTCCAAAGACAGCAAAGAAGTAAGACTTGTCCTGGCAAAATGTAGTGTTTGCAGAGCTGAAGTGAGCCTTGGTTAACAAAAAAATTAAACACAAATGAAAATAACATCTATTCAATACTTAAACTAAAGAATGAATTTGGTCAATCTTTATTTTGTTCCGAGCATGATTTTTTGAGGATCAGACTTTAAAATAATATTTAAAGTTCACTGCTTTTAAAAACTGCTCGTGGAGAATAGAATGGGTTTAAAAAAATCAGTACTGGGTTGTAATAATGAACATAAGTATGCCACAGGTTGAGCTGAAAATCAGTGATTTTTATGGAAAGTCATTGATTACATTGAAATTATGTCAAAACTTGATTATTTTTTTCTGGATTCCAGTATGCAGGAGGCATTTATTCTAGACTTGAAGCTCAGATAAAAGCCTCGGCACAGGTCAGTGCACGACAAAGCAATGCTGAGAAGAATGCCAGGTAAGATTTCAAAATAAAAGCAAGAAAATCTCAGGGATTTTGAGGGTGTGGGATGTGGTGAGTTTTAAAGAAATATTTTAAAGAAAAACATCCTGCATTTGACACACTTTTTATGGATCAGCTTCCCCCAGGTTAAGCCATATGAGGTGTGAAAGCTTCCCTTTGTCTCCCAGAATTGCTGGGAGAATGAAACTCTTGGAGCCATGCTGGGGGGAGGTTCAGTGCAGCTGCAACGTGATCGTTTTTGTGAAATTACGGAAAACTGGAAAAGTGTTAGCCAATACTTTTAGCCTGTTCTTTGTCCACCCTGTAAAACAAAACCAAAAAAACCCCACGCATCAAAACCCTGCATTAATAATGTAAAAAAACCCTACATTAATAATGAAAAGATGTTTCTCGTGTGTTTTTAACCCAGGTCAAAAGCCCGTTTTGGTCAAGGCCGTCCAACATAAGGAGTCATGGACACAGTTTAGCCAGAGCTCATTACTGCTTCCTGAAACTCCACTGCACTCTGACATATGGAAAATGCACATCTCTGAAAGCTTTCCAGTGACTTATTTATTACTTTAAGCCTTGTAAATTATGTTGTGCTATAAATGAATGCAAACCCAATAAGGTCTGTACTTATTTTAATTGTAAATATACTATTTCTTAAAGTTAAATTGAATTGCTTTTTTTAGGCTATTGCGTTAAGTTGCATAGAAAATATTTTATAAATCTACAGAATTAAATTATCAGACTAACTTTATTTATGGGGGAAGACACAGATATGCCTTTTGGTATGCTAGAAATACTGAAAAGGGGAAAGCAAGACTACTGAATTCTGAATGCAGTCAGCAGCATTAAGCTGAGTCTCCTTGTGTATTTATATTGTGTTGTATTTGATGGTACATTTTATGTTAGTCTTCTGGGGATTTGCATTTAAAGTCCATGACAATACCTGTGACTTAGACTGATCTAAGTAAAATTTTCGTGCAGTTCTGAGGCTTCCTTGTGTGTGTCACACAACTCCCACTTCTCTGAAGGTGGGTAGCAGGTAGGGACTAGACCTCCAGTGATGCTCAGTGCCATGATGGTGCAGCATTGCATCTTGCATGTGAACCATTTGCTTTTCTTGTATACGAAATGTGTGCCCATCCCCATTCCTGACCCCTCCTGCACAGTACAGTGCTTTGTTCCCTTCTAAAACCTGAACCTTGTGATGCAAAGCACTTCTATCTCTAACTGATGCTATGCCACTAAATTTCTGAGAAGATCTGTCATTAATTCTGCATCTTTCAACAGAAATGTATCACTACAAAAGCTTGTGCACATAGATCTTTTGGGTCTAGTTACTCCCTGAAACCTGCCTGATAATACTGTTTAGAAGTCAGATGCACTTTCAAGTTCTGTATTCAGAGCAATAGAATACAAACCCAGGGCTACCAAAAAGAAATAACTTTCCTAGAAAATGTGTTGCATATTAGCAAAGAAAATGGCAATAATAATAATGATGGCTGAATTCAAGGAAACATGTTCTGACTTTTTGAAACAGGTAGAAAGAGAGCTCAGGGAAAGCTTATTCCAACTCCTGGCTGTACAATAAATTGTGAGTTTGGAATTAAGTCAGCAAGTTCCTGGGTGGNTGGCTTTTTTTTTTTTTGTTTGTCTTGTTTCTTGATTTTTGGTAGGTGTTAGAAGACTAGGATAGCAATACTTGAAAATACTGCTGTCAAGGTGGAAGATTTTTACTGAAACAATTAAAAATCAGTGTCACATGTGTGTTTTGTCCAATGCTTTAGCAAAGTTGGAGCCTAATGAAATCCACAAGCCAAATTGGATTTCAGTGGCTTTGATTTTGGGCAGGAGCTGTAACTTTGCAGGAGTGCTTTAATCTGTAACAAATAAATAAGGTTTTATGAATGCCTCAGGCCTGTTTGCAAGTACTAATGCAGTTCTAAGCACTTGTAGTCAATGTTGGAAAACTGATTGTTGTTTGTTGAAAGTATTACAAAGCCCATCAGGTATGAAAAATGCAGTAGAAAAAGCGTTTTGCTACAATTTTGTGACTTCTCATAGAGGGTTGTTCCGAATTCTCATGGTAAATCTGGCTGTGGAAGTTGTAGCCTGCATATCTGTGTATAGTTTTCATAGAACTACTGACTAGAAGAGAAAGGAAAGTTCTGCTGGTTTTGTTCTGCGAGGAAGTACCAATTCTACATGCCAGTATTGGTTTACTCAAAAATGTTTTTGAGCATATACAAATAATATCCCTGATGTGCAGTCTTACCTTTTTCCCCATGCAAACCACCTTGAATTTCTATCTTGTATTCATTTTGAAAATTTGTCTTGGTTTAATGGAAATAAACATTATTAATTTAAGAAGTGTGTGAGTTTTTAATAGACACTTTTTAAGAGCTAAGTATGTGCATAAATGTTGTTTGCTGGTCTTAATCATGCATGTGCATTTGTGATTAAATTGCAGCACCCTCATACAGGATTTTTATCTTTCAAGAACAGGATATCATTAAATGCAGAGCTACTCCAAGTCTACAAGAATTTAAAAGAATTTTTATCTGCATCAAGTTTTGAAGCTGGGTTAAAAATTCCTCAGTGAGCTGCACTACAACTGACCCAAGTATGCAAAATGTCAGACTAAGCTATGTTTAAAAAAAATTTAACTTTGCTTTGCATTGCCACAGTGCAGATTAAGTGTTAGATCTGTGAATACAATTAGTTTCCATGATTCTGTTTCTAAGAATTGCTATATGGATGTCTTGGATGTCCTGTGTTTGTACAGTTGGGATATTGGGAAGGCTACAGTAGACATCCTGCTGGTACACGTGGGTATGAATGAACTTTCTGCACTCTGGAGCTGTGCCTGTTTCCTGGATGCCCAGAAATCTTGGAGAAAGGGACAGAATTTTTAATTCAGTGATGGCTCCAAGGGAAAAAGATTTTGTGCTGGGAGAAGTGTGGACATATGGTTGCCCCAGTCTATGAATAGCATGGGCATGTTTGATGTGACTGAGTAACACCATTCTCTTGGCCAGAAGGGAATCAATTTTTAAAAAATCATTGTTTCCTGTTCTTGTGGAGTGCTCAGACATATGGGATTGTGTTGGGAAACTGCTCCTGTGCATCAGATGCTTGCTTGAGCCACTATATGAAATTTCTGCTTCCATGTAGGCACCTCCCTCCCCACTCCAGGCCAGTGTAACACCTTAAGTTATTCCTGATGTCCAAGAGGGCAGCACACACAGACCCTGTAGACATTCCTCCTACAGCTCAGTGAAAACTAACCTTCATGAACTGTACCACTGCATCCTGAGCCTTTCTCTCTATTTCTTAATAATTAGGGAATCACAGAATCCTTTAAGTTGGAGACCTCTATGATTGATTCCCATTTTTGAGGAGGTAGAGAAGACTTGACTCATGCTGAATTTATCCTATCACAGGAATAGATTGACTGCAGAATCCCCTTTTGGCTGAATCTATAAATAAAAGCAGCCAAAGGCTTTTCCAGGCTTGAGGCCAAGTGACAGCACAGAATGGCTGTGTCCCTGAGGTCAGGGTCTTGTCCTGTCTTAGAGCAGCACAGTGGTGGAGGCTGAAGCATCCATCAGCCTGTTGGAAGGCTACAGCAACTGACAAAGTTTCAGGACTGTGATGTCCTCTACTTTGGGAATCCCAGGGGCATCGAATGCTAAGTTGTGGGAGGCGCTGTTGTTGTTTTGGACCAAGACCCTCACAACAAAACTACTGTTATATCTTCCAAAGAGAGAATTTACAGAGTTGTGCTGCATCTCAACATCAGTTTTTATCCTACACCTGCCCGTAGGGGTTTGTGGACGCTAGGTGCCTCTTCCTTCAGCTTTCAGCCTGCTTCCCCATGGATAATGTGGGAGATCTTGCTCCAGTTTGATCCTCTAAGGTCTCCTGCCACCTCTCATGGCTGAGCTTCCAGCTCTCTGGGAGACCTCTTGCTAAGAGAGTTCCCAGAGAACACTCAGGGAGCATTGCCTCTCCTCTGGTTGGGATATCCAAAAGTAGGTCTTCATTAGTGGATTAAGGCATCCAGCACATGAATATTTCCAGTGGTCAAGGGGATTTGTTGCTAGAACTTTTTGGTACAAATACCAGACTGTGTAGGCTCCGGCCTACTATGATAACTTGAAGGTGTTTTGTGAATTAGGTAAGGGAACCTCTTTTCCTTTTTCTTCTTCACAGGAGGCATTTTGTGCACAGACCTGCCTTTTTACTGTGCCGTATGAACTTGCAAAGGCTTGGCCATCGTAGACATGGAGAAAAATCAGCCCCGGGAGGAAAATTACCTACCTGAGATTGGCACCAGCAATAAATAACACCACTGAACACATAATCACTGCTGCATGTGGCCTTTGTTCAAAAAACACGGTGCCCATGCTTGAACTTCTTTTAATACTTCTTTAATTGCTTCTGCTTGAGTTGCTCCCACATTTTATTTATTTGAGGCTAGGACAGTGTAATGGTAATTTTATTTTTAGTTATTTCATGCAATTTTATTGTATTTTGTGTTCTCATTGAGCCTACAGTAATTACTTTAGTGTCCACGGTGACTAAACATGCTGGCACAATCACAAAAAGCCCTCAAGCTGGCAGCAGTTTCTTTGTTGTGTAATCAGTTGCTCCTTCCAATTAAAGGTATATTTACCTACAAGTGATACACTCAATCATGTAGGTTTTTTCCATTGTTTGTAGTCTTTGTAGCTCTCCACAAGCTTAAGATACTGGTGGTTTGGGTGGGTTTTTTTTTTTTAGGTAACTTCACTGAAGTAAAATGTTCTAGCTGCCTAACCTTACTTTCAGGGTGTAGTATCTGTAAAATACTAGACATGCTTCAGAGGTACTTACTTTCATCACATCAAATAGTAACCAGTTTTCAAACAGGAATGCTGCATTTATTCCTTGTGGAACAGTTATATGAAAACACTCAGCCATCACTATGAGATAAAAGGGTCAGTACTGGTCCCTTTGCGTTTTGCCAAAGCCCATTAATTTTTCCCAGCGAATATGTACATTTCTGTCACATTGGCCGGGACATCTTGCTAATTTATTCTCAGTTGGAATGTTAAAATAAAAATGCACTTGTCACATTTTGTGTCACAACACAAATGTGGGTTTCCTTGTTGGTTTATTTTTTATTGCCCAAAAGGACTTTGATCTCACAAGCTGAAAATGATAAGCACGTTATATAGTTTGTGGGTTGCTCTCAGAGGCTCATTCCAGTCCCTTGCCTTGTTCTTGGTGAAGCATTTGTCAGGATAATAACTAACCCATGATATGGCCAATGAAATGATTCTTTGCAAGCATTCTATATGAGAAACAGCCATCTGGTTTTGCCTTTAGTTGAATATTTTTCCTGCAGTGATCATGGCTCTCTCCAGAGCTCTGGTTTTCGCTTTGATCAGCTGGGTTATGTTCCTCTGTCTCGATGCACAAAGTGAGTATTGTTATGTTTATAAATGCCTGAGTATTTTACTGCTTTTATTGAAATGGAAAAAAATTACATTTAATAAATTCATATGAATCACAAACCTAGAGGTTTCAAATGCTTGGATTTATTGATAAAATTATATCGAAACAAGCCATCTTGGTGCCCTTGGAAGTGGTATGTGGGCTTTCAGGGACTGAGTGATCGACAGGTGAAAACCATGCTCTTGTGTATACAAGTGTTTTTACAAGTTTTCTTTAACTTTTGGGGGTTTGATTATTTTATATCTGCAGCTGTCTATAAATTAAATACCTAGGGTGAAGCTGAGTCTGAGGATGGATAATTTTAAAGTTAGAATCAATTGAATTCCTTGCTGCTGCTGCTTAGCTAAATTAGATTGGAGTAGTTGCCGTTGTTACTTCTGCTATTCACAGTGATAAGTACTTCTCTAAAAGTTCTGTTTGTTGTATTGAGGCTTCCAGAAAGTGAAAACTGCCAATTTTTTATCTTTTTATCTGGGCCAGAGCCTAGCCTTTAGCATACTGAGAAATGGAGGTGGTGAATTAAACCTATAACCAGCAGCTGCTGACGAGAAATAGTCATTAGGATTTTATTCAGTGACTTGTGTAGAAATCTGCCCACTGCTCACTTATAAATGAGATCATATAAAATGATGCAGACATGAAGGCATCTACCTAGGCAGGGAAAAATAGCCCACTACTTGTTTATACCAAATATCCCTTTGAATATCCATAAGGATGGCAAGGATGAGGAGCGGGGACATTCTTAGCACTGGTGCAAACCCACATAAGACCACAAGAGTTGCACAGGTATCCATAAGAGCATGGATTGCACTCTGGATGCTTTGCTGGTGAATTTTAGTCAGGGCAGGGGGAAAAGTTTTGGTAGACTTCTGGATTTTTTGTGTGTATAGTTTGCAGATCTTAATGATTAAAAAAATATATTGTGTCACTTTTGTCACACAGAGAAAATGTAGAGAGGTGATTGACATGCAAGAAACCACTTAGCCACTTCTAGTGGGAAAAAAAAATATACTCCCAGAGGGCTCTTTCTCTAAAAGTTTAAGGAGAGTAAATTTTATGTAAATGTGCCAATATGCCTTCACCCTAAGCTCCTGGATTCTTGCTAACATTTCTGTGGGGGAGTAGCTTTGTGTTTATAGTTGTCTTGAGAGTCGAAAACAATCTCGGGGCCAAGGTACAAGAGTAGTTTCGGTTATGATTTCCACAAACGGTTCATCAGGGCACTATTGAGCAGTGACTCACTCTTGTCAGGCAGTAAAGCCCTGGATTAGCTCCAGGACACCAACGTTTGCCTACTCCCTGTCATGTATTGCTTTAAACCCTTCAAGGTGCCACCATGATAATGTCTTGGAGCTTAATCTGAACCCCTGTGTGCATCTGAGTTTACACAGCGTCAGCCTATTTACCCTCTACTGTTTCTGGACACAGTCCCTCTGTGTTCTTTGCACGTGACATTTCTGTTTCTTTTTAGAAATCACAACTATCAGCTGTGATGTACCACCCAGGCCACTGGTGCTCTCAAGCTTTTTGGATGGATACACAGGTAAAATTAGGACTCTAACCTAGAATTGTCTGATCTCCTCCCAAATGCACTTTATTGCCTCACATAGTCAAGTGTATTTTATGAGTCTATATTATTAATTGATTTACAACAGCCTTCGTGGCTGGATGCAGCAGCTGCCTTACATTAAACTATATTTATTTATTCCACTACCACTTAGTGTAATAAATAAATATAACCCCCTAAATTCCCTGATCCAAGGATCTCATTGTCTGAATAGACACATCAGGGATGGGAAAGAAAACGTTCAGTTCACCTTGCCCAGCCAGTATTTGATGTCCCTAATGGGTATCCAGCAGTTTTACAAGGGAAAGTGTTAAGTTATGGTCAAAGCCTTCCTTCTGGGATATGTCAATCCTTAGGATCTCATGCTGACTCTCCATAGGCAAACTTCACTGCTTCTGGCTTTCAAAAACATACAGAAAACAAACATGATCCAGGGCAGTGATTTTTTTACAATCATTGTTGAAACATTTCTTTTTGAGTTGTGGAAGCTTAGCTGCTGTGTCTTATTCTTGCATGGAGTTAGAAAGGAAGATAACTCCATTTCACTCTGATTCCATTTGATTTTTAATCAGCCAGCATAAACTCTGACCTTCTGTGTGCATTGTATGTGTGAATGAACCTTCTGACATATCTGATGAATAAGCAAGAGAGACAACCAGCTTTAATTTTTCCTTATTACTTCTTTTTATTGGGCTTTCTCCTCTGGAGGGAATGCTGTTTCCTAGGCAGCTGCTTGATACTTCTTGGCTGAATGTATCCAGCGCTGCATGCAGGACTGGACAGCCTAAGGCAGAAGGCAAAGCTGGAGTTTGTTTTCCTGGAGGGTTTTCAGCACTGCACCCAGCAGGGTGGTACCACACAAAGGTGTGCCCGAGTCCCAGCACTGCGGTTCTGTGCTCGCTGTCAACTCACTGGACTTTCTCCTCACACACAAATAAAGTCCAGTGTCTCTGGGCTGGTAGCTGACAGCATTCCAGACACTCCCTGCTGCTGGAAGAAGATAAGGTTATATTCCTGAAACAGCTGAAGACCAAGAGCACAAGGCTGTGCATGGAGAATACAGATGGGATTGTTACAGAAAGTATTTACTAACCTGAATGAGTAGTGATGCAGTACAAAATTGGTGGATAAGGAAGAAACACAGCCTGGAAGTTTCCTGAAGATCATGGAAAATATTTGGGCTGTTCAGGAAAGACTTTGGAAAAGAGAGGGGGTTATGAGCTTGCAATCCAGATAATGTGTTCCATGAGAAGCTAAGTATGATGACATAAACACAAGTGTCTTGATGACATGAGTAAGGGAACTTGAATAAATTTGCCAGTACCACCATGCTGGGTGGTTTAAAAGGATACATTTCCAACGCAATTTCAAACAGATTTGGTGTTTAACCAAGCAAGTAGTACACAGTCAGTCAAAGAGGAATCCTGATCGTTACAAACAACAAGTCACTGTCTTTTCAGGAGAATGGTTCCTAAATGCGTGGTTGTAGAAAATCTCAGAAGAATTGATTTGAAGGTTGCGGGGTTTTGTGTTTGTGTCCTGTAGAAACAGGAACACATTAAGGGAAAGGCCACACACTCTTCACCTGAATCCAGATTCACACTAGATTCAACTGCCTGATAGATCTAGCTAAAATATATAAAAGGGTCTTGTGTTTGGAAAATACTAAAAGTGCCCCTATGCAACCTCTCAACTACATTGGCTGACTTTAATTATATTTTCGCAGTAAATGTGGGGAAAAAAATGGTTTGCAGCATAAAGCTTTTTCAAAAAAATGGTTGAAATTTAGGCATAAATTATGCCAAACTTCTAAATTTTGAATATATTGTGTGAATATATTGGAAAAATTGGGTTTATGTGGTTTTAAAAATGCATCAATACACTTGTGTAGGGTATTTAAGGGGACATTAACAGATCTCACTGTTTAGCTGAAAATGCCAAAAGAATATAAAATGTAACCAAAAGTCACCAGTAATCAAGTTGTCAATACATATGAAATGAACCTATGGATTTCTTTTCCATAAAGCAGTCTGATTTTGTTCCATTTTCTCTTACAGGTGATATAGAATGGATCACAGATATCCCACCCAATGTGCATCTGAAATTACAAGAGTTTGTATTCCCTGAACACTTAAATTATACAGAGCTGGTTTATGATTCTGGATCTAACAATGCAACTGTGAGGACTACTAGGGCACTGGATGTTGAGGCTCTTGAGGTATTATTTTTACTGCATATAAAGCCTAGAGACAGAGGTTTCCTTGACAAGTAAAAAAGAAATAGAATTAAGATAATGCATTTTAATTGTTCATTCTCTCATGATACAGGATGCTATTTCAAAGAAGTGATTTGGCTGAATAGAATTCAGTATCTACCTCTCACTAATATCTGTTAAATGTCTTCAGTTTCCTATAACTAAACTCTCCTGTCATCTGACAGCCAGACAGGTTCTTTCCTACTGGTGTATTGTACTGAGAGCTGTAAACATGCATTATGACAGGTGCCACTCACCTTGCAACTCACCTCTCAGGAGCATAAATTATTTCATCAGTGAGATTGAGCAGATATAATTTGGTAGATTCATTCCTTAATCATAAGCACTTCACTCACTACTGGATTTATGGCCTTCTGTTGCTTCATGCACAAAGGGATAGATCCTTCTTCCTAGGCAGTTCTTGCTTTGGAGGATTGCCAGGAATTTAGAAAGCAATGTTTTTCCTGGCTGAAGTTGCCTCTGAATATGAAAATGGCGTAGTACTGCAGAGTAAATGGAGACAATTTATCATACAAGTGCTGTTTCAGAGTGGCACTGGATTTGTGTTTTGGACACTGACTTCTCAGAGAAGCACTGTACCTGACAGATCTGGACCAGGCATATTGAAAAAAACACTGTTATCAGTGTTTGTAATGGATGAAAATATACTTAAAAAAAAAAAAATTTGCATTTCTCATTTGGATATTTCCCAAGTGTATTTAAACACTTTTTATGCTTCTTGCACGTTCTCCTCTATTCTCTGTCAACTTTTTGTTGGGGAGAGCAGTCAGGTAAGGGGGATGGTGGGATCTGGATAGGTGGTTATCAGTAGTAGAGGAATGGCAGTCAAATTTTATCATATAGAGCAAAGTAATTACAAAGTGTTAATTTTAAGCAGACTGTTATGGTACAGCACACCGGAGTATTCAAGTACTAGAAGTAGATTTGTATAATTTTGGCAAAAATTATCTTTGATAATCATATTATTAGTTCATCGATTATATTATTTATCAGCTTGTTTGTTCAATTTTAGGGTAAAATGATCTGGTATGCTGTTGTTTGCCAAAGGATTGGAGCAGTGAGTACAAACCGTGCTTTATGAACTGTATTTATTGTCTAATTTAATGCAAATTATTATTTTCTGCAATACTATTTAATTGAAAGCTATAATGCAGGGAGTTCAGAGTACCTTGTAAAAGATAATCTGTTGAAATCTGCTGATTGAAAGGAGTGATTTTGTTCACAGAAAACTAAGGTAAATTTTAAAAAGTTAATTTTAGGAATGGTAGTCTAATTCCCTCTATTCTCTAATTCTAAATGGTAGTTTAATGAAAGGGTGTCTCTCTGAGGATCTCATTTTAGATGAAATTAAATGTTAGCAGAATGCTGCCGCCTCACTGTTGTCATTTCTTCCACTACCAAGATTGATAAGATAGAGAACGAACGGAATGTAGAATTGATAGATGTAAACGACAACGCTCCACAATTTCAACAAGCTAACTATAGTGCTTCAGTATCAGAGGTGGGTTATGGCAAATACTGATACTTTATTCCTGGTATACTTTAAAATTATTTTTTGGAGAGGCTCTAATGTGACCGTGCTGAGATTCATTCATGGCGTGCAGCCTTACAGGACTTACCTGCTGCTTCCCGTGGGTGTGGAAAAGAAAGGCTGGGCTGCACGTGCTGCTGGGGAGTGGGGTGATGGAGAAACATTCCTAGCCAAAAATGACAATGGGAAGTGATTTGATAAGCAGGTGGCACAACTTTCCTGCCCCAAGTTAGGAAGAATGTGGAAAGGGGCTTGTGACTGAGTACTTGATGATCTTTATTTCCTCTTAGGTGGCTGAAATAAATTCCACGGTTGTAAAAGTGGAAGCTGAGGATAATGACTTTTCACCAGAATTCAGCCTCCTTACTTACAGTCTTTGGGTGAGTGCCCTTTGTTAGTTGGGAGCTGTGAACACCAGGTTGAATTTCATAAAGCCATAGCCTGGGACCTGATCCCAGCATGCTCCTTTGCACTGTGAAGATTAAAAATCTGCAAAACATCCAAGAGACCTTTCAAATTATACCACAGGATCAGGCTGGCATGCAGCGAGACCTGAATCCTGTTTCTAACATTTGTGGAATGATTTATGGCACTCTTCAGCTACAGTTAAGGAACTCAGTATTCCTTTGCAGTAGCAGGAGGGAGAGCTGTTTCCCCTCTTTCTAAAGTTTATATTTGATTTGCTGTCCATCTCTAGTCCTCAACTGAAGATCATTTCAACTAAATTTAGATGTCTGCAATGGAAATCTTCATATCTGAGCTTGTCTCTTCTGCTTTTATAGCTGGTGAAGGGAAGCTGATGCCATTCCCTTATGTGCCATAAGATAAATCAGATAGAAATTCGATTGGCACTGACAGGGGGTGCAGTAGAATGTGTGGAGGAGGATCAGCCTTTTTCTTTCTACTGGTGGTGATTGTGACATTTCTGCACCTTTATGAAAATAGTCCAATAATAAAGGTGAAAAAAGGAGAAAAGAAAATGTATTTCATCATCAATCATATAAAATATTTGATTTATTCATTTAATAGGGCCCAAACTCTGATTACTTTTCTATAAGGGAAGGAGATGGAAACGTCATGGTGAAAAAACTACTGGATTACAATGAGGTCAACTTTTTCAATTTAACAGTCCAAGCAAAGGTATGATACAAATTAAAGGAAGAATGAGACCCACAATGGTAGTTCCTTTGTTTTATAGCATCCCAGTTTCTACACCTTTACAGCTTTGGCAATTCCCACCCCAAAAGTTGTGTCTGCAACTTGGTTTATAATGGAGACAAAGTGGCACATTCTTAATATTTCAGCCATTGTTTGTTTCTTCTCAAATACCAGCCCAAGTTTCTTTCTGTATTTCTCCAAGTATAAATTTTGTACCTATTCATTTTCCACTATTGTAATACATATTCACCTATTCATTCTAGCAGATCTCTCATATTTTTGCTGTGTCTTACCAGGTTTTTGTTTGTCTTTTTTGAGATTTGAGTGTGTGTTTGCCTTCATTTCCTTTTAAATCTAAAAATAAATAGTTTTGCTAGGATTATTGTGGTATCTAGCAAACAGTACAGCTGTAGCAAATGTTCTATTCTATATTCCATGTGCCTTATAGAAAGTGCAAAACTAAGAAAAGATTACCTGTTGATGGTTTTGTTCCTAGAACTGGATTCCAGAAATGGAAAAATCTGACAGGCTGAGAGTTCTCAGGTTAAAAATGCTGCAAAATATATGTAATAATATTCTGCTGTATTTTCCACTGAGATATGGTTTTTTTCCACAACAGTGGTTCTCATTTTCTTCTTTCCCTTGGGATGCAGGAAAAATTTGGAAACCAGAGTGCCACTGCATCATTAATAATTAATGTGCAAGATTATGATACACTGAACCCCTATTTCAGTCAATCCGTGTACAATGGGAATATCAGCGAAAACCAGGTAAAAGCTCTTCACTGAATGCTGCTGTAAATAGGTTATCCCTATCCAAAAGGGCTTTTCTTCCAAGGATCCTTCCTCCCTGAGCAGCTTAAGATGGATGGAGCTGCTTTCCTCTGTGCTGACCAGTGAAAAAGATATCAGCTGTAGACCTCCAACTGTCCAATAAACAGGCCATGTATTATATGAAGCATAGAATTTTCTGCGATAGAAACACATCATTTTGTATTTTGAGGGAAAAAAAATTAAAAAAGAAGAAAGAAAAGGAAAAAAAAAAACCCAAATTCCTGTTTTAACAGGTCTTTTAAAATTCAAAGGGCAACTGGCTATCAGTCCTGAAATTAGTTTTAATTAGTGCAATTCCTTCATACAACATTACAATCAGATAAGCAAAAATAAGGATCTGAATGGCAATCCATGGTCTCTATTACTTTTGTAACATTTTTTTTTTCTATATAGAGTAGAGATTTCTTGGTGGAAGGTATTTGTTTGACTTAGGTTTCTGTACATATGAAAAAAAAATAACAGTATCGTATTATCAGAGTAATCCACTACAATTAAAAATGTTCTTTATTATCCCTATTTCTATGTCATTATCTTCATATTAACCCATTTTAAATCATATATTCTTTTAGAGTTACACCTCCAGTGCCCCTTTTGTTAGAAGTTCATCTTTAATTCTCTGAAAGGAGTAATTCTAGCCCTTCTAAATTTTTTTATCTTTTAAATTACTGTTTTTTCTATGGGCTGAAGTATAGACTTTTGTGTTGTTTTCCAGGAGAGGAATGGAACTGAAATAGTCAATGTTCTTAACATAAATTTCATCTGTGACTGCAGCTTCATAATCTGGTGTTTCTTAAACACAGTGTATCCATCAAATATCTTGGTCATCATTTTCCTCTGTAAAGCACATATGGCAAAGAAAGAATTTGTTTTGGATCACATTGATTAAATGCATGTTTCTTGTTTCTTTAATCAAATCTGTGACTTATCTAATGAAAGATTTGAAGTTGATGTGTGGTTTTCTTCAAGATATTCAGGTTAGTGTATGTTTTCTAGGTGGGTCCTGTGGCTGTTCTCCCAGAGGTCTTGGCTCAAGATGGAGACAAAGGTATAAATGAAAAAATAATTTACAGCATCAAACTAGGTAAGAGTCTTTATTTTCTTCTAGACATTGATACAGTAATTCAGGATGATTCATTTACCTGTAACTGGAGGGAATGACAAGGAAGTGCAGGGTCCATTCAGATGTCTTGAAGTGCCCTCAGTTTCACTGTAGTGCTGCTCCACAAACTAAATCAGCCTAATCTCAGTCATTATTGCAGGGTCTAGCTACTTCTAAAATGTTTAGATGTTCTTACTCCCCTTCCAAGCAACAAAAATTAATTCCTGATTTCAAGTGGAAGCCACTCTAGAATTCCATTCAGTACCATCTAGAGAGAGAATTCCATCAGGAGCTGTTCCTTCTCCTGAAGAAATTGCCAAAAGTTTATGAAATGCTTAATTTGAGCCCCTTGAAGTGTTACTGCATTTCCTAGAAATTGTTTTGAGGACAGTGTTTGAAGAACAGCCTTTCATATTCATGTTCCTTTTTGCTGTGGCTGAGAAGTTAATTCACACAAAGGACAAATCAGACTTCCAGTTCTGGCTCATTCTCATTAACCCTTCCCAATTTGTTGCTTTCCAGTGAACCCCCCAGCCTATAACAACAGCTTTTCAATCAATGACGCTGGAGTGTTGGAAGTCAAGACCTCAATTGACAGAGAAATATGTCCAAACCTTGTGGTTGGCATTCAGGTAGAGATTGTTTTAGTATTTTAGTCTCAATTTCAGAAAATAATATATCAATCCAAGTTGCTGTAAACAGCACTTCTCACAGTAATTGGTATCAAGGCTCCATCCTGCCATTTGAAAATCAAAATAAAGGAAAAATTAATCAATTATGAATTTGCAGTTGTCATGTTCTTGTGTTAAGTTTGTTATCAGGGAATGGAATTTACAGCTGTAAACTGTTTTCTAGGCAGCTCAGCAAGACAAGATTTTCAAAACAGCTGATGCAGTAGTTTTGGTTACTATTGGAGATGTGAATGACAATGATCCAGTACTGTCACAAGCAAGTTACGATGTCTCACTTCTAGAAAATTTCCCAAATGGGATGGAAGTTCTTCAAGTAACAGCTACTGACCAAGATGAGGTAAAAAGACAGTGGTTTTATGGCTGCTGCAAATACTGAACTTCTGAAACATGATATAAAATGTATTTGTGTTATACAACTATTGTGAATAGAATTTTTTTTCCTAAATATGCTTAAGCAAAGCAAACTTAGTTTCACTTCTTTAAAGGGTAGAGTACTGCAGACAAAGAATAAATTTTGTCTCTCTTTGGAACTCCTCTGATTTGCATAAGATCCCAAATCTCAAAGTGCAGAAGTGTAAAATGAACACAAAATTGCAAGTCATTCTCAAGCCTGCATGTTATTTCTTCCATGTTGTTTGCTTCTCTCTCTTTTTTAAATTTTGTGTTTTTTTGGAACTGTAATCTCAGTTAAACCAGGAGATTTCATCTTCTCCATGTGGAAAATAAGAGGAAAGCATCCTAAGGGAGTAGTTCAGGTTTGTTCTATTTAATAACAAATGTCTTTCCTGTTTGCAGGGAGGCTTCCAGGGAACGCTCAGTCTCACTCCAGAGGACAGTCCCTTCCAGCTGAGTCCAGCTGGGATCCTAACTGTGAGGAACTCCACGCTGCTGGACAGGGAGAGAGTACCCTCTATTCACCTACAGGTATTAAAAACAAGTCTGCTCCTTTCCAAGGTAACCTGAGGCCAGCAGGTGAGACCTGATCTGTACTGGCAGGAGGCCGAACCTTGACTATGGATCAGCAGCTTAAGTGAAGAAACAAATCCAGACTTTGACAGCAATGTTATCTGGAGGGAAATACCAGTGCTGATACAGTTTCCTCAGCTTGTAATTCTGAGGAAATTCATCCTTTTTACTACTTCCACAAAATGCCTTTAAACAACACAGTCTTCTCACTGCATCGTTCTTGCAGGTCACTGCTAGAGATCATTTGCCACCTTACAAAGAGGTGAACTCTCCTATCAACATAGTGCTGCTGGATGAAAATGACAACAGCCCAACCTTTAGAGACACACCATACAGACAAGACATTTTCCTCAACATGACTGCAGGAATGGCCGTTCTGCAGGTACTAGAAATACTAAGCAAAAATGACATTTTTGACTTGAATGCATGCATGAATCCTTGATTAAACTTGTGAAGCAGTTCTGTTGAGTAGGGAATCTTTTTGGAACAGCTCTCAGTTCAGAAACACTTCACCTTTCATTTGAGCGCTATTGATATTCCATAATCACAGTGTCCTGGATACTTTAATCACATCCCAGATTGGGGAATAAATTGCAAAGGATTTTTATTCTGGTACTGTGCAGCAGCCTGAATTGCACAAATATATGACAGAAAATAAGATTCTTGAATTTACTTGTTCTAAAGTGTTGAATAAAAACTGAATGTTGTTAGAGTCCAGGAACTCAATTAATGGCAAAACATTTTTAAAAGGCTGCTGGAGCATGCGGGATAATTTTAGATCCAATATACTTTTTCTAACATAGTAAACCAGTTAACCAAATAAAACAGGAAATAGGACTTGAGATCTATAGGGAGTCACTATCAATGCTCATACCTAGATACGCAGATTTCATGGCTCCTGATGAAATCTTTTGAACAATCTGCCTCCAGTGCCTTTGGAATTGCTATGAAACTATTTCTCTGAGATACAAACTTGGTGTAATTCACATGAGTTCCATAGGAGCAGGATTTTTCTCTTGCTTCTGGAATGATATTATGTGTGTGCATCCAAAAGCAAACCTTGTTTGAGAGGTTTAACCCAGGAATTACATAGGAATGGACTGTCAAAGGTACAACCAAATTAAACTGCAGCTATATTTACCTGATTTTCATATATATATAAAATGGGAGAAAATTTGATAAAAACACAGAACCTAGAGTAAAATAATTCTTTTTTTCCTCCAGGTTGCTGCTGCTGATCCAGATGATGGTATAAATGGAGAGATAAGCTTCACTTTAGCTGGTGGCAATGAAGATGGACACTTTGAATTGGATACATCCACAGGACAAATCAGTTTAAAAACAGCAATCCCATTAGAAATCAACCAGCTTAAGAAGTTTGTCTTGTGGATAACAGCTACTGATGGTAAGACAGGATTTTAGTATCGGTCAACACAGCCATTCCTGGTGATGAGTTTTGGTTTTGTTTGATTTTTTACTTGAAAGAATCCTGTCAAATAGCTTCACAGGCTTTCTCTGAATAATACCATATATTTTATCTACTCTTGTTTGTTGAAGATAATAAACTGTCTTATTTATCCAAAGTAATTGCTGCATCTCTAGTAAAACTGTTCCTGCTGATGACATTATAACAAATCTGTTTTCTTTATGGCTGTGGAAAGAACATGTGAAATAACATATATATATATATTCACATCTTCCTTTAACTTACTGACTGGTGTTGCACAGCATAGAAAACAGAAATTCAGGCAGAAGTCAGAAATGTATAACTCTCTCATCAGTCAATAAAGAGTAAAAGGAAAGTAAAATGTGCTGAGTAATTTGGTCAGTATTTGCACATCCATGTGGATAAACTGGAGATGCCAAGTCCATTTTTAGGATGACCAGCATGAACAGCATTTCCTTAGCCATAGTTATCAAGGGTTTTTTGTTTTAGAAGAATAACAGAGAACTGTTATTTCATGATCTGAGTAAGGGCAGAAATAAGTGTAACCTGGAAGTGGCATCCCACTCCTGGTGTAATGAGAATACAAAGTGGTTTTCAGCCTTGTGATTTTTCCATGATTTGGTCAATATGAGCTCTGTGTCTTCAAATTTAGGGTCACATGGATAAAATGGGTCTTGCAGGGAATATGGGTACAAAAGGGATTGCTCAGTCCATCTTTTGTCTGTGGTCTTGGTGAGGACCTCTGAGGCAGGACCGTAACAGCAGCACTAAGGATTAAATATATAAAAAAATGTAGTACCCATAGAAAAGTGTATTTTGTAGGGTGGCCAGTAGGTATTTTGTGCATCTGCTGAGAAAATGTTTCCTTTTGCTTGCAGGTGGGACCATTCCAAGAAGTTCATCAGTGCCAGTAGAAATCTTCGCTGTTGGAGATTCCAGACCACAGTTTATTCAGAAAACATACAGTGTGTCTGTGGAAGAGGAGCTCATTGCGCCTGTTGAAATAGCACAAGTAAGAACACCTTTATTCTATCTCTATATAGGACAGGGCAGCTCTGAGAAAATCCTAATTTTGTAATAGATGTGCTCTAAATATCCAGATCTCCCTGAGTTATGGGGAAGTAGATATTGTGTGTTCTACATATCAAGCTTCACATGCAGTGCATCCCTCAGATGAAGCTTATGACCCACAAAGGTGGGTTTGCTTCCAGTTAAACCTTTGCAAATATTTAAACAGCATCTGCTACCGTTTAGCATTTAAAAAAACCCAAAACACCCCCCAAAGCAGCTCTCCAAATCAAACAAAATGAACCCTGGAATTGCTTGAGAAAGTAAACTTTTGTGCCTAGCCCTCTGTTGACCTTGGACACCCATCCAAGGGTTTAGTGGCTCAAAGCTCGGAATAGGCAACATTCCCTCATCTCTTGGTGATAAATCTAAAACCCTGTGACATGATATGAGAATTCCCATCAGAGAAATGTCATAAAGGCATTTTCAAAGAAGGCTCTAGAACTTGCTCTTCATTTTGATTTAAAAAAAAATGCTCAGACAAGCAGAGCACCAGAAGGCACCATGATAGCTCCTTCTTGGATGAAGGTCTGCACACACATGGGAGGTTTCATATCAAAGCAGTGAGAAGGTAATGTGTCTTTTGATTTATAGACATTTTGAGGTAATTTTCCCCCTTTTTTTTTTTCACGTAAAGAAAGGCAGAACCAAAGGTTAAAGGGCAGTCTGTTATTTTTATTGTGTTATATATATTCACATTTTAATAAAAGGCAGTCTTCTCTGCATTTTTATGTATATTGAGGCTTGATCTTTACTTCTTTTAAAGAATCTGTGAAGTTAACAAGTATCTGAATGAAAATTCATTAAAAGAAGTAAAAATCAAACCACAGTATCAACTGTAAGTTGATACCAATCCACAATATCAACCAAAAAATGAGTCTGGACATCGTTAAAACCACTATTCTTTTTCAGACAGTGGTTTATGTGTTTTAATTCATTTATTGACGATATGCTGTATCTTACACAGGTCAAGTATGCGGCTTTAAATTCCCATATACCAATTGAGTTTCGGGTGCTGACGGAATCTGCTCCATTTGCCATCGATGACAAAGGAGTCATCTCAACAAAAACAAAACTGGACTACGAATCCCAGAAAAATTACACTCTCAATATTTCCTTGTCAGATGGAAGCACTGCTGACTATGCCACAGTGTTTATCAGAGTTACAGATATCAATGATAACAGCCCTGTGTTCGATACAACCAACACCACCATTGCCATCGCGGAGAACGTGACGGTGGGAACCCACGTCACCAGCGTGTCAGCCACGGATGTGGATGAGGGCTTTAATGGATTAGTAGTTTACACTCTGAAGGGTGGAGAAGGGAAAATGGATATTGACAGTTCAGGATTCATCTTGCTGCAAAAGGTGCTGGACAGAGAAGAACAAGGCTTCTATAACTTAACTGTGATTGCCAGTGACCAAGGCCAACCTGCGCGATCTACAGCGCTCAACCTGGCCATCATTGTTGACGACATCAATGACAACGCCCCGGTCTTCTCATCGAGCAGGTATGAAGTGAAGGTGCCTGAAGACCAAGAGCTGGGAAGTGTCCTGCTGGCACTGTCTGCTGCTGATCGGGATGCTGGGGCCAATGCCCTCGTGACGTACCAAATCACTGATCAGCAACCTCAAACCTCCTCCCCGGTCTTCCTTGTCAACTCCAGCACGGGCCAACTCAGCCTGAGCCAGCGGCTGGATTATGAAACCATAAATGAATTTGAAGTGAAAGTGGGGGCATCAGATGGAGGTCAGCCTACTCTGAGCACTGAAACACTCGTAGTTGTTTGTGTAGAAGATGTCAATGATAACCCACCAGAATTCAGTCAGGCAGTTTATGATGTGTTCGTGTTTGAAAACCATCAGAAGGGGAGTCCTGTCTACACATTCAGTGTTGCTGACAAGGATGAGGTAGGTACCACATTCATCTCATCCTGATAAATCAAAATGACATGCTTTTCTCTATTAACCTCATCGTAGTAGATGGGCAAAAGGAGATTTCTTAAATGGTTGGCGCTAAGTATGTTATGGTTCACGAAAATTTTGTCTTGCTTTCTCTGGAGCCAGCAGTAAACCTTCCCAACCCAAGGAAGTTAAGACCTGTACAAAATAGTTTAGTGGCTATATCAGAGAAGATGGGAAGAGCTTCTCTCGCACACTGTACGTGACCCAGGACAGGAAGTGGTGTTTGCTTCTGTTAATGTGCATATGAGATGAATGCATCACACCAGAGAGAGAATATTTTTTTTAATTGTCTTATTGCTTCTTATGTCAAAATAGTAGTTTCTGACTGAATGTTGCTTGATAAACTAGACTTGGTAAACTTACCTTTAGTCTCAGCTTAGTTAGAGCAAGAGGCAATTCGTAACCCTGATAGGGTTGTTTCTTATATTACAGGAAATGACGAAATTTCCCTCTGCTTTATAACAAGTGGTTTCTTTCTCCCCTTGTTTTATAAAGATATTTTGCATGTAGCCATGGCACTCGGGGGGTGCTTTGGAGGGAGAGGTTTCAGTTTTGCAGTATTATTCTTGCTCATGTCAGTTTTAAAGCAGCATAAATGCTCAGTTCATACTTCACTGAACTCTGTTTTGCTGCCCTTTCCATCATGGGGCTAAGTCTTGGAGAGCTTCAGGGAGAATGTGTAGGACCTAAATAGGGAAGCCCATAAGTGCTTCCACATAGCCTAGTTCCTGTTTACCAAAGAAGTCTATTTATTCCAATAGCTTAGGGTGCAGGATTTCATTTATTAAACCTTGCACTTGTACTTCTGTAATGAGAAGTTTTATAAAAAGATATTAGTTAATAAAATTATTTTTTGAACTTAAATCTTAATAATTTTAAAATTACATGAGCAATGTTTTCTTTTTAGGCTGGCTTTTCTCAGGGATACTTCATTCTCAACAGCACTTCATTTACTGTGGATATCCCTGGGACACTTTCATTAAGGAATGACACGGAACTGGACAGGGAGACTACATCTGGATTCACTTTACAAGTAAATTTGGAGAGAGACTCTGCAGCTCAACTCTACTTTATTCCCTTGAATGCCTTTTTATATTTTTGTAAGAGGTTAAAATGACAATGCAGTCAACTAAAAATACTTTTTTTTTCTGCTTTGTTAGGTATGGGCAGTTGATAATGTAACAAATGGGCTTAATTCAAGTGCCTTGTTCCACATCACTGTTCTAGATGTCAATGACAACAACCCTGAGTTTCAGAATCAGCCATACACTTTTGAGGCTCTGGAAGGGGAATACATGTTGAATAATCCCACTAGAGTTGGACGTGTGACTGCTACTGATTTGGATGAGGGAGAGAATGCACGAATTACTTACTACTTGTCGGCTGAGGATGGAGATAATCCATACACCATCCAGGAGGTAAGGGTTTGGGTATGCTGAAAACAAGATTTAGATCCTGCTGTTCATGAAGTGACTTGGCATAGTAAAATACATCAGGTAAAAATAGAGTAGGCTGTACCATTCTAGTACACATCACAACCAGCATGTGTCCTGTAGGTTGGAAATCTATGTTGATGTTCAAAAACTAAGACATTCCTGGTCAAGTGTTGCTTGGAATGTGGACTAGCCCAAAGGAAAATAGATTATTTCAATCCCCAATCCCTCATCCTTTTTGAGAATTCAGTCTACAAGAATTCTCCAAATGATCTGTGCATTAACCACTCTCTTCTCTAGGATGGAACCATTTTGGTTACTGGCTCTGTAGACCGAGAGACTAAAGAGAAGTATGAGCTGCTCCTGGTGGCATCTGATAATGGAGTGCCTCTGAGGCAGGTAAGGAGTAGCAAGTTATATTTTATCTGGACTGCCTTTTATTTGTGCACCCAAGTGCCTGTGCACTTTCTGAATTATGATTTTCTCCTGCTACACCCCAGAACTTCACACATGTCAGCATCCAAGTGTTAGATGTGAATGACAACCCTCCTCAGTTCACAAGGGCACAGTACTCAGCCAGCATCCACGTGGCAGCAGCGAAGGAAGGAGAGTTTGTCCTGTCAGTGTCTGCCACTGACCTCGACCTTGGGAACAACGCTGTCATTTCGTACAGGTACATGTCTGTGAGGTTAATAAGTACCTGTTGTGAGAGACACAGAAAGGTATTTTTATTGATCTTAAGAAGGATAAGATCTCTTCATAAATATTTTACAAGTGCTATAATTGGTTAGGATTTCTATACTTAGAAAGAGGGACAGTCATTACTGGGTGTTTTAGAGCTTATCAAATCATGATTATGTCATAAGAGAGGGCACAAACGATAAACTGGCAACAAAAACCTACAGCCAAGATTTGTTGCAGTTTCTGAAATTTTGAATAACACATTGGAGTTTCTGGGTACAAAGTAACTGACTTCTTTTTATCTATCTTCTCTTTGCTGGGTGGAGGAGATAAGAAATTAACTTCCTTAGTGCACTCTGCATAGAAAAATCAGTGGAGAAAGATATTTCTATGAGCCCTAAATCATGGAAAATGCCAGGATACCTTGATGTGAAAAGCATAGATTGAGAAGGACAAATGAATGAGCAGTAAAATTTTGGATGTTTAAAACTACTGCCTTGAAAGTGGTTATTTTTAACTATGAGAGAGCTTCCACCTAAAACACATCCCTTATGAGCAATCCAGTTATCTCTGAGAAGTCATAGAACACCAGGAATTAGCAGGTCTTCAGATGAATGTCACTTGGGTTTCTCCTACTGCTGAATATGCAGCTGAGTGTGCAAGACCTGCCTTCTCCTAGTGGGAGCAGCAAAGCCTTGGGGTGTAATGGGAACTGAAGGCATGAATGCTGCACATTTTTATGATGGAAGACTTACTTGGAAAAAAAAGGCCAATATATTTTAGGCTAAAGACAGAAATTAAAACCTGTTCTTTTTATAAATAGGCAAATATTGTCTGTGGAGTGCTCCTTACAGAGGTAGCAGTAAGTAGATGGCAATTTCAAGGTCATTAATATGAATGCTCTCCTGATTGCTCCTTGATCAGCCTCATGAACCATTCTGATGATTTCCATATAAATAATGGCACTGGAGAAATCACCCTCAGCAGTAACCTGGGCCACATCACAGCTGACACTGTTGTTACACTGACAGTTGTTGCCACTGATCATGGAGTTCCTCAGCTAACCTCAAATGGTAAACCATCTTTTTTACCCTTTTTTCTTTTCACACATAAACATAACCCTAGCAAACATTTTAAGTTGAAATTAATCCCACTGCTGTCAATCAAACTGAATTTAGTGAGAAAAAAAGGTTACATTTGAACAATGATGAATATTGGCTTTTTACCTTTTGATCTCCTCCATGCTGATCATATTAACAGAAAACTGGGTTTTAATAACTCTGGTTAGAAATATTTCTTAAATTCATTTATTGCAGTTGTACTTACGGTACAAAACCCAAGACTCCACAGTTGTAGTCACTCCAAAAAGATGTATTCGAATAATATTGTTGACATGTTTCTTTTTCAGTTTTCCTTTATCTTCCTAAAATTAGAAACATTTAAACAAATAGAAGCTGGCAAATCACCCTCAACTGGCTTTCTGCTCCTCAAAAAGTATTCAATCACGTAGTATTTTTTGTAACTTTTTCAAGTGTTTTTTGGAGGTTAACATTGATTTATCATGAACAGGAGAAAACAACTGATTTTCTTAAAATAGGACAACTGGTCACAACGGAAATTGCCCTTGTGGGTTTATGTACATCCCTCCTCTCTTGTTACAACGCAATTAAGGGCCGGATTTTTAAGTAGTGTGAGACACCTGCACATCCCATTAGCTTCAGATTGGTGATCCTTGCTCTCCTGTCACACTGAAGCAACACTTCTGTAATCAGGGAAGTGAGATTATTCTGGAAGATCAGTTAGGTGTAAAAAGCATCACGTTTTCTGCTACATATTAATCCTTATTACTATTGGTTTATTTTTTCTTATCATTCTTCTTTCCTATGTGATAATTTCTATCATTTTTCTACTAGTTCCCAAAGAGATTAAAGAAACAGAGCATGGATCATGAAGACTTTAGCAATGACTGCACTATTTTTATTTGTTTTCTCTCTCCAGCCTCTGTTACTCTCTACTTGCTGGTAAACGACACCAGCTTTGGACTGACTTTTGAGACCTCCAGCTACGAGTTCAGCATTGAGGAAAACAAAGCCCCAGGGACTGCAGTGGGCTCTGTGAAGGCTCTGACTGGAAGCATAGCTGTGCAGGTTGAGTACTCCCTGAAATCCCACTGGGACAAGTTCTTCATCGGGGACCAAGGAGACATCGTGGCCCTTCTCCGGCTGGATCGGGAAGAAGGAGACCTGTACAGCATCCTTGTGGAAGCTGTGGATTCTCTGGTGCCACCCAACACAGCTGTTGCTTTGGTATGGAATATGCATTTCAAAATTTTTTTTTTTGAGGAGTATGAAATACCATTAAAAAAATATTATCAAGCAAAATCAGGTAAGCGTCTTCTGTCATGCAAATGTGAAGCTTTGAGAGCCTTCTATTTAATTTCCCTTTTTTTTATATCCTGAGGAGATATTACCATCTGGAGATATTGCCAACTTCACAGATTGTGTCGCTCCCTGAGAGCTCCTTATGAACAACCCATAACCAGAGAAACTGATTAACGCCAAAACTGGTTCTGTGCATAGTTCTGTCATATGCGTGAGGCAGATGAGCCAAAAAGCCCCAGGTTATTAGTTCTGCTCATCTCTTCCAGTTAGAGTGTGTTATCTCACATATATGTTATCTTGGAGATGAGAATTCAAAAAGATAAAAAATGCAGAGGTTATGAAAATGCTCAAATGCTGAAAAATGCTGAAGTTGTAATCTATCCCTTTGGGGTTTGTTCCTTGGTTTTTGGTTTGTTTTTTTTTTTTTTTTTCTCCTATAGGCTTCCATGGACTAAAATACATCAAAATTCTCCTTTGGATACAGCTTCTACAGCTCAAATTTGTGTCTTTTTTTTCCTTTGTTTCTTATTTTCAATATAGGTAACTGTGAGAGTTGAAGACATCAATGACAATGCTCCAGTTTTCTCTGCATGGATCCAAACTCATTTGTCAGCTCCTGAGAATGCAGCTGGTCTAGACTTGGGTACATTTTCTGCCACTGATCTGGATATAGGAGATAATGCACTTATCAGCTACTCTCTGCAAGATGATTTTGCTGGAACATTCCATATTAACAGTTCTACTGGGAAGCTGATGACAAAAAAATCCTTAGACAGGGAAGTGATAGACAGTTATAAATTGAAAATAATGGTAAGTTGACAAATTTGATGCCAGGTCACAGAATTCTCAGCATTAAAAAAGAGAAAATACTGAACCATCACAAGAAAACCACTTAATCTTAGAGAATTCCATTTGAATTCATGCATGATTTTTGACTGTTCCTTATGTTTTGTACACAGAGCTCTGTTTTCTGCTCTGTAAATTGGTATTAGTGAATAAATGACCTTATGAAGCCTAAATTTTAAAGGTCACAGTCACACAACCGCTGCCTGTGACATCTGCAAAGCATTCCTGGGTCCATTTTGGACCATACAGCTGCCTTGCCAATCCATGTTATTTGTCCCTTTCCCTTTTTTTTTTTTTTAGTTTTCCAAAATACATGTTCTTAGATCTTTTTAAAAAACACCTGAAATGAGATTTTTCAAGTAAAAAAAGAAAGAAAAAGCATAAACGTTCACTCAACATCCATGAGGTTATCTATTTATTCTAGCCGATATCATTGATTTTTACTGCAACTAATCAGATCAGTTACTGTGCATACAAAGAACTGTTCCAGCACTGGCCATCAAGTACAAATATATTTGAAGGACATTTTTACAGGTCAAAGAACTTGTGGAAGATACCGAGGAGACTTATTAAAAATTGAGTAACATCTTTTGAAAAATTTCAGTAAAAGTGGACACTTTTTAAGACTAATTGAAAACTGTGTATATGTATCTACAGATGAGAAATTTCTATGGCAGATGTTGGTGCAGTGTAAAATTGTGAATTTGCCACATACTGGGTGCCCTTGGCAATTTGCTTTGTTGGCACTTTAAACCCTCAAAATGCAGGGGATTTCCTCATTCTTTTGAGTATCACAACACAGATATCTATACATCACAGTCTTGTGTTGATTAGTGCCACATCTGATCACGTGACATGTTTGATCTGCATCCAGGCTCAAGCTTTTGATGAATTGTTAATGAGAGGTAGAGTGTGTGATGGGGTGAGAAAACCAGCTGCAGGAAGATATGGCAACCAATCAAGCACAGGGCTAGAGAAGTGCCACTGAGGGATAACTAGTCCAGCAGAAAGACTTCAGAGGCAAAAGCTCACAGTTTTTTGGAGTAAAATTTTACCGGCAGAGTAAGTTTGTGTCAAAGTAATGCTGTTTTTAACGACAAGTTGTTCCTTCACAGGCCACTGATTCTGGCAAGCCCCCACAATCTGCAAGCTTAGTTCTGAGCATCGCTGTGGAAGATGTGAATGACAACCCACCAGTGTTCCCTCAAAAATCCTACTCCGTGACTGTGAGGGAGAATGAGCCTCCACATGTGGTGTGTGGCACTAAGAATAAACAGCCTGTTCTGCACTTGTTTTCTCTCTGTGTACTGGGAAGGGGCAGCAAGGGCAGTGACCTCTCATGGCTGTGCATTGCTGAACATCATTTTTTACTTTGTGGGGCCTGTAGAATCACACAGCATGTTTGATTTGTATGACAGGGGAGTGCCTGTCCCACTGATTCTTCCTATAACTCTCATAGAGAGTCAGAGGCGCTCTCCCTTTCCCTCTTATCCTCAGTAGTGATTCATACTGCACAGATTGAGTTTTCGCTGGATCCATGGATAACATGTTTTAAAGATGTTTAGTGTTGTAGGTGTTGTGCATATGTCCAGCATCCCTCTGTTCCTAAGCTTTTCTCTTAGAATCATGGAATGGTTTGAATTGGAAGGGACATTAAAGATCATCTTGTTCCAACCCCTCAGCTGTGAGCAGGGACACCTTTCTCTAGGACCAGGTTGCTCAGAGCTCCATCCAGCCTGGCCTTGAACATTTACAGGTATGGGGTATCATAACTTCCCTGGGCAACCTCCCAGCACATCCATTTCTGGCTCTGTATCTGCCTTGCAGATGTGACCTAATGGTTTGCAGGAGTCAAGGGAAGAGGTATCACCTGACAATCTGTAACTGCTCTGCCACAAGTGCCAGAATTCCAGCAATGCAATTAATCAATTAATGAGTCATTCACTCAGTAAACACTCCGTGGGTCAATACCAATCTTGTGCACGTTTTGCTACTCTCTTTGATCTGCTCTAAACCTTTTGATGCTGACTTTTTCCCCTTTTATTTTAGATTTTGAGTGCAGTAGCCACAGATGCAGATATAGGGTACAATGCCATCATTCATTACGCCATAACTGGAGAGACAACTTCATTTCATGTTGGAGAACTTTCTGGAGATATTGCAACCCTTCAGCCTCTGGACTATGAAAGTCATTCCCAGTATATGTTTATTCTGAAAGCTTTCAATCCTGGAGAGCCACATCTCCAGGACACAGCAAACATTACAGGTAGCTCTACTTTACCAAAGAAAATGAACTTTCATTTACCCTAGGGAATAGTTCAGCATGTGTCATTCTGAGGTATAAACCAATAGTAATGCAGTCTGCTAGAGTAAATTATCAGAAATGATGGTGTGATCTTTTCACTATAGCCAGATGAGATTTTTCTAAAAAAAGTTTGCCATGTCAAAAATGAGGATTTTTCACACAAACTGACATTACTTCCTTCAATATATTAATTTTTTTTTCTATTTTCTGAGAACCTGTTGACATTTTGATTGAAAAGGTTTCCAAAAACATAATTCAGATTTTTTTTTTCTGCTTGTATATAGAAGGGCAGTTTATAGGGTGATAAATAGTGTTGACAGTGATTTTTAGTCTTGTTAAAAGTGCTTGCTTGCTGGACTTTTTTTCTTAAAAGAATTAAATAAATTTGTTCCGCTAGGGGAAAAAAGACATTTCTGTGAAGTTGGTATCCTGGCTTTTGGCCAGCCCTACTTTTGATCAGTATGACTGTATATATTCTCATTCAGAGGAGCCATGTTGGTTTATATTAGCTGAAAAAAACCCAACTCTTAACCATTTACGTAAAACTCACCAAATGTGATGATTCTGTCCCAGTTACTGTGGAAGATGTCAATGAAGAAGGACCAGTGTTTGACCAGTCCTCATATTACAAGATCCTCCTAGACAATTCTACAGCAGGCACACTGGTAGTAGACATCAATGCAAGAGATGAAGGCAAGGGCTATGATGAAGGCATTTTCTACAATATTTCAGGTATGTTAGAAAAAAATCTTAGGCCTGTTCATTACTGGGATGCTTGATACTGCTAAAGCAAGCTGCATGACACCAGAATGAGAGAGAATGGTCATAAATTGAACGGGCAGGTTTGGACTGGGTAGAAGGGGTAAGAAATCCTCTGTGAAGATCAGAAATTATTGGAAGAGGTTGCCCAGAGAGGCTGTCCTTGGAGATTCTCACCTGATGGATCAAAGCCTTGAACAACCTGTGCTGAATTCACTCCTGGCCATGTTTTGAGCCAAGCGGTTGGATTAGAGAGGGGGTGTCTTGCTCCAAATAACATGTACAGATTAGGATTTCAACTTGTGTCTCTTCACTCCTGAGCATACACTTCAGTCACTGGTCTCTGTTGGTTCCAGAGAACATCTCCAACACTTCTTTTTCTCTTTTCAGGTGGAAACTCAGAAGGCCTCTTTAATATTTCCAGTACCACAGGAGAACTCAGGTTAACAAGGGACTTATCCAAACAAACCCGTCCCCTGTATTACCCCTTGAACATCACCGCTACAGATTCGGGTCTGCTGCCTCTTTCAACCTCTGTGAAGGTACTAAAATTTCTACCTTGCATTCTGTTTACTGCACAGCAATTCCCCAGATTGTTTTGTTCTAAACTGACCATAGTTACACCAAGAAAGGGATGTTAGGCCAAACAATGCAAACCAGGAATGAGAATGTCAGAGGTTTATTTCTGTTTCAGGCTACAAGATAACAGTTACCAAGTTATGCTGCTCTAGCCGTTGCTGGCACACCACACAAAATGGTTGCGATCATTCCATTTCAGAAAAGACAGACAGAAGCTCTAGGCTGTGAGGGAGGAGGATTAGAGCAGTGGAGACTTCTGTGTAAGGTCAAAGAGTGGGACAGCCAGAAAGGATGTAATGGAAGCTTGTGATCAATAAACAGGAGATGGCAAATAAAGTGTTTGTTTATTTTCCTATAATGTAAGAAAAACTAATTTCTAGATTGAAGAGTGAGAAATCTAAATATGATTTAAAAAAATATTTTTACACAGTACTTATAACTTGCTGGTGATCTTTTGCCACTAAATATCACAGCAGAATTAAAAAAAAAAAAGTAGAAATCTATACGGATAAAGATGTAGAAAGGTCCTTCAACAACCTGAAAATGTAGACTTATAAGCCATCATTCTTCAGAAGATTGGACAGCACCTGTGTGGCAACAGAAATAAATTAGCTTTATTTTTGTGAAGCAGTAGGCATTTTTTTATTTACCACCTAACACCTTTATTTCCTAATCTATAAATTAGTTACAATAGTTTTAAAATACTGTATGTGCAAACTCCTGCTCTGGTTACACCCTCTCCAGTGGAAGACTGGAGATGAGTGCATCTCTCTGAGAGCTGCTTTGTTAGAAAAGTCCTTTAAAATGTGCTGTGAACGTGAAGAACTGGAACTGGAACTATTTAACAAAGCATCCAAGTGAACCTAAACTGGTGAGGCTTCTGGTGTTTCCCACCAGTATTTGCTGCCTTCAGGGCAGTGTCAAACTCAGCACGCAGCAACCCCAGGCTACTCACTGCCAAGGCCTGGACTCCCTCACACCTCAGTAGGGAAGTTCCTGCTAAAGCTGCCGCCATCACCCCCACGGCCATGTCCTGTTCCCTGCAGGTGTCAGTCATGATTGCTCCCATGGATGTGTCCTTCCCAATGTTCCTGGAAGAAGCCTATCACCCTGCCCCTCTGTCAGAGAAGGCCCTCACAGATACGTTTGTTGTAGAGATCAGTGTCTTGTACAAGCTCCCTGTGAACTACAGCATCGCCTCTGGAGATGAGAAGGGTAAGCCCTGGATGTGGAATAATGGGAAGAAGGGGCATGAAACAACGAGCGCAGCACCCTCGGTTTCTTCTCTCCTTCCTTTTGCTCTTATGTCGGTTCCACAGCCATCAATACTGGGTGGGAATGAACCCAATGCACCAGTTTGATGTGCATCAGGTGTAAGCACGTGATTGAATTTCTGCCAGAGCAGCACAAGGCACGTGATACAGGGCTGGCTTCACCAGCTGCGTGCTGTGTCTGCTGCAGGAAGATCAGGCTCTACCTGGTCAGGCATAAAGTTACACTGGCTGGAGAAAAAAATAACTAATAGCACAGAAATTTCTAGCAGAAAAACTAACTCAGCAACATTTTCCTAACAAATGTGAGTGCCTAGAGTAAATTTATATGTGGTCAACTGTGTCAGTGCTTTGTCACATGTTTTTTTTACTAAATATAGAGCTGATTTTAATCTATCATCCAACAGCCAGTTTGTACTTCAGTTTTGTAAAGTGTTTTGTATGAACCTGTGATCTGGAAGGTAGTTGCAAAATTCCTCATCTTCATTAAGGACAGGACTTCTTAGGAAATATAAAAATTTCTAACTGAAAGAGGGGCAAATAATCTCTGACTGTTTCAGAGGAATGTTGAAGACCTGACTGGAGAGTGGTGGATTGAATTTTCTCCCTTTTGGTTCCCGTCTGACCTTCTGAATTATTTCTTTTTGTTAATTAAAGCCCTGGATATATCTGACATTCTTGTCAACCTTGCAAAAACGTTGAATTTCATTTTGGTCTTTGAAAAATACTGTAACAAACAATATTCATATAAATAATGTGTTATTATTTATATGGAGGATTCATATCTTCAGTTTCAACTAATAAAACCATAAGCAGAATAATTTCTGGTTGATTTTTTTTAACAGGATATTTCAATATCCATTCATCCAATGGTATCATAAGAACAAGTAAGAATCTAGAAGTGGAAGATTTTCCAGTAAATTTCAAGGTACGAGCAACAGACTCATCTAACGCTGCCATATTTAATGAAGTTGAAGTGAAGGTGGAAGTTATTGATGAAAACAATTTCCCTCCAGTTTTCCCATCTTCTCTACTAGAAGAGAGTTTGCCAGAGGTAAGAAAATGTCATCCAAACTGAATCACAAAAATAAGTCTTCAAAATAATAGTATTAAAAATAATCTTTTGTTGAGTGTACAAGTAAACCTTCTGGAGCTGGGCAGACTTGCTGTTCTGTCCTACCATATGCTGTTGTGAGGTTTACTTCAAGCTGGAAATCCCAATGCACAACAAGAATAATCTAGAAGTGGACTTACTGAAGGAAAAGTGAATCTTTTCTAATAAGGGGCTGCATGAAGGAAGAACTACCACTCCGTTTTGAATATTTTACATAGAGAATATTCAGGTGCATTCAAAAATCTATTGGATGTGCTGGGCACCTCATAGGCTCTCAGTCAGCCTTTTGTAAGGGAGCTTCCCACAGGGAAGTCTCTAATTTAGCAATATTTCTCCTCTTGCTCACATACAATCTGTTGTGATTTTGCTGGCACATGTGATCAGCAGCAGAGAACAAGCCAGATTTCAGTCAGATTTTCAGCCATTGTGGTTCTCTACAGAAGAAGCCGCAGCATTTAAATATGCAAAAGCATCTTGCTCAACATTTCACTCTAAATTTTCAAGCAACGCTTTTCACACTTTAATCTGCTGGTTGCTTTTTTTTTAAAAAAGAAGCACATTGATCATGTTAGTACTTTATAGAGCACATACCTTGCCTTTGAGATCCCCAGCTGATGCACATGTATCATCTTTAGCAGCCACAACTGATTTAAAATCTACTCCATTTCTACCACTGACTTAAATAGAGTTTCACTTATTACACCTAATTTTAATGTTCCCAGCTAGTTTAATGGAGAAGAACTAGAATCACGTTTCCCAACCTTAAAAAATTGATTTCCACGTGAAATATTTACACAGTGGGAATTGCTGGATGCCCTGTTGGATCAAGTAACTTCAGATCAGGTCTCAAATGGCCCTGCAAGTGAAATGCTGATATCTGCTGTCAATCTTGGTGCAAATAGCATTGTTAAAAAGGAAGAATTAGATTATTTATTTTGATAACTATTAGCAAAATAGTGTTCAGAAAGAAACATGATTTTGGAGCTGAGAACACCCATTATGTTTCATAGGAGAAGAGGCTGTTAAACAGAAATAACAGCAAGTCAGATGCTGGAGGTTAACATTTGGGCTGTTTGAAATAATTTTTCTCCCTGAAAATTTCAGCCAAGGGTAGAGACATGGAGGGAGGAAAACAGTTATTTTCTGTAAATTAGAGGAAGCAAGAGACTCTCTTACTGTGTTGAACAAGTTTTATAATTTTGATTTTAAAGTCTATACTACTGGAAGTGGATGCAGTATCTGTTACTTCCACATAATTCAAGTAATTGCAGCAAAGCAGTCTCTGAGAGCCTCAATCTTTCTTCCTCCACAGCATTCCCCTGCTACTCAGATTGTGCAGCTAAAAGCTCAGGACAATGACACAGGTAGAAATGGTTTCCTGACATACGGCATTCTCAATGGACATGGACTAAAATTCAGGATAAATGAAACAACTGGAATCCTTTATTCCACAGCCCCCTTTGATTATGAAGAGGAACCCATAGAGTATCAGGTTTGCTTTAGATATTTTACATCATCTTTATTCAGAAGTCTTTATCTTTCTCTTGGAAAACAGGTGACACTTGTGCTTTTGTTTAGTTTGATAATGCTCTAATGTCTTCTGCACTGGTTTAGAATAGGAGCATCTCAAGGCGTGAGACATTATTAAAACAAGCCACTGCCTTTTGACTATAATGAAATTCAAGCACAGCTCATTGTTCACCTGCCCTGCCAACACTTCAGCACATGAATAACTAATTTCACTATGACAGCTCATGTATTCAGCACTGTCTGTTGCTTAAACCAGTGCTGGACTGAGATCTTGCAGATATGATTCTCAGTTAATCTTCTTTTTGTTGTTGCCGCTGCTGGATATTTTTTATGGTCTTATTTTGCTTCAAGTAAAAATATTGGTGAATTTATTGGTTCTACACAGAAAGGTTTTTTCAATTCACCCGAACACTCCTTCAGTTTTCAAGAATCATTTTGAGGTGAATTCAGAACTGGACTTTATATTTCTAAGAATGTTTCAAGGTTTAAAATTCAACGAGATTTTTTTAATCCTTACGCAACGACCTCTTTGTATGACTTCTCATTACCAATAACTGTGTAACTTACAGGTTGTGGTGTATGCTGAAGATGATGGAATCCCTGAGAAGAAGAGGGGTTACTGCACAGTTGTGATAAAGATCACTGATGTTAATGACTGGCCACCTGTGTTTGATCCAGTGCCTGACTTCAGTGTCCATGAAAACACGCCTGTGGGATTCATAGTTGGAAAAATCACAGCATCAGACAGAGACACAGGAGACAATGCCTTTGTTCTGTATAATCTCACAGGTAACAAGCAACTCTGTCACTGCACTGGCACATTGTTGTCTATACAATTACGAGCATAATTAGTATTATCCATGTTATTTCCTAACCTCTTTCCACCAAAGCCAAGAACATTCACTTTCACCTGGTTTGGAATGTTACTAATTTATGCTTATACAACTTTCAAACCTTGGCTCATGTTTCAAATGCCAGTCCACTCAAAATACTTCTGCTCTTTATCCATACACTACTTAAAAATTTGTTTTGATCCATTTGGGACACAAGTAAACATAATTTAGGAGTGTAGTTAATTATGTGCTGCTAAGATGTATTAATTGATGATGCTTGTTTAAATCTGTCTCAGGTGATGGAGAAAATATATTTGAAATAGATGAAATACAGGGCATCATTAAGATAAGAAACTCTCCAGACTATGAAACCATGAATAAATACAACCTTACAGTGACTGCACTCAACAATAAATCTGCCCCTTTCTACCAGGTAAGAGACCATTAATGTAATGAACAGCGGCCTTTCAGAGTGGATTTTGAACTACTGGGAGGGAGATCTATCCTAGCCATTTATTGTGTAGAATAAATGAGTCACCTCATCATGTTTAGAGTCAGACTTCTACAGCCTTTAACCACATCGAGTAGTAGTATACTTTAATTATGTGAAATACTTCAAAATTATGCATGGTAGGCTTTGACCCTGAATTGTTTGCTGACTGACCTGTGCTGGGGAACTGGAGTTTGTGTGCTGCTGTTAGAACTATAAGTGATGTGATAATTTTTCATGGGAGAAGTATTTTCAGCAGATTGTTCCAGTTCTGCCATATTTCTTTTGTTTGAAAATATATTAGACACTTCTTTAACAGAATCAGAACATGAGTGGTTTCCTTAACTGCATGATGGAGGTCTCCTGAACATATCCTGTTCTTACTCATTCAGACACCTTTCAAGAAGAATCCTACTGCGACATTGAATTCCTGCCTCTCCTGTTAAAATCCTGTAGTGATCTCTGAAGCTGAGTTGACACAATTAGACCCAAACAATATTTTACTGCAGCATTTTTGAAGCCTGATTTATAAATTCTGTTGCACATGCAAGTAAGGAAAAAACAATGCTAAATAAGAGTTTCTAAATACTCTAAAATGCACGGCATCATTTTGTTTTCTAGGCAGCCACGCATGTCAGTGTTGCAGTGATTGATGTGAATGATAATGCCCCAGAGTTTGCCCAGAGCTCCTATTCCGCTTCCATAAACATGGTGAATCCTGTGGGCACTGCTGTCCTCACCGTGAGCGCCACCGACCGCGACCAGGTGATTCCTCCTGTGACCCTGACCCTGCTGGGGATGCAGCACAAGCACATCCTGCTCCATTCTCCTGCCATGCAGCACCAAACGTGGCAGAAAGTGAATCCTGCTTAACTACCAGCTCTGGGAATTGGAAATTAGCAGTTTGCTGCCTCTGCCATGACACTGATGTACTCCCTGGCTCTGGGCATGTTTCTCAGCTGTCTTTCCTTTAATTTTCCCTTTACTACACAGAGCTGCATGCACCAATCCTTCAGAAGTATACAAGGACTGGAGCAATTGAGTGTCTCTGAAGTTATTTGAATTTATGAGGTAGAAGAATCTGTAAAAACTAAACATCATATAGCTGATTTGAGCAAGGAAGTGTCTGCTTGCCAAATCCCTCTGAAGTGTGGCACCCCAGCTGATTCTCTGTCCCTGTTTTTAAATGTAATTTTGTTTGATATATCTGTACTACACCCATCAAATAGTATCCAGGCACTGGCAGGGATATCCAGTAGTCAACCACATCACCATGACAACATCACTAGTAATTATATCATTTACAAGATGAAATATCTCCAAGTGACAACAAAATAGGTGTAGCAGGTGCCTTCCTATTTCTTCATGCATAATTTTTGTTGGAATAGCTGCAGCTGTGGTACATTGCTGCAAATTATCCAACAGCCTTTTTAAAGTCAGCCTTTTCAATGATTTTGTATAAAAAAGTGAAATTGCCTTTGAAAATTGCTGAACTGTGGGAGATCTGCATTGAGACCCCAATGAAACTCCTCCTTCAGCTGTGCAGAGTGGCACTTGTCCTCCCTGTGCCACCCTCACTACTCTGACTGTCCCCCTCTACACATCTGACTTACCTTCATTAGAAACTTTTTGCCATGTTTTTACTGTGTAAATGACCAACATATTGTGTACTTTCCTTTGCTTTGTGTTTTGTTTTGGGTTTTTTTTTTTTTTTGATTTGTACCATCCTACCATTCTCTTAAAAAATCACTGTTTTCAAAATAATTTCACTAGAGACATTTAGATGTTTTTTGGATCTCTTGGTTCAGTATTTATCCTACCCTTCCAAACACTCCCAAGTTCCATGAAATTCTGTTCTTTTCATGGCAGGGGCAAAATGGCCTTATTGACTATTACATCCTCCCGGATCCCACCGTGAGCCCGTTCTTCCTCATAGAGGATTTGAGTGAGGGGAAGATAATTACAACTGGAAACCTGTCTAGATCTGGAGAGATGCGTTTAACAGTGATGGCAAAGGACAAAGGTTCTCCTCCTTTAAATGGCACTGCTGTGGTTACTCTGAGTGTGTTTGACAACCGTCCATTTGTTCCTCGCTTCAACACAAGTGAGATCAGGTGAGGCTTTCATATCGAGTTAAATAACTGGGATGTGTTCACCAGGTAGCACAAGACATAGCAAAGGTGAAGGCCATTTTCATATTTTTCCATGCAGAAGAAAGGACATCAGTTTTGGGGTTTTTCAAGCAAAACAAAGGAAATTCTGTTATACTTGGGGTTCTGTGAATGTGAGTTGAGGCACTGCTTTTACTTCTCTACTTTGCAGCTTTTATAAGCCAGACTCTTTGTCCCTTTTCTCTTGAGCACTACAAAACATTCTTCCTTAGGTTTTACTCAAGGATGACCCAAAATTTGTCTGGAAAACCAGGGTTTCCACTCCACTCTGAAAGCTGGGCAGATCTGGCAAACAACTGGGTGAGGGGGCAAGATTTTCCACAGAGAACCCTCTTTTTATTAAAGAGTTAAATTTCAAAGCCTGCCTGGGAAACCACTGTTGGCAAATTTAACATTATGATTTATCATTTATTTCCTGCATTAGCGTTTCTGTTTCTGAAAACACTGGAGTGGATTATTTAATTTACGATTTTGCTGTGGTTGAAACTTCAGGAAAACGGATTGATTACACTGTTGTATCTGGCAATGAAAGAGGTGAGTACTATCCCCTTTTTGAGTTAAAATAGCCAGGAGAACATCATAACCTGTCTTTTGCATGGCAGGTGCTGCTGTGCATAAATGAGGAGATGGAGAGCATGGATAAAACTTTCTTTAAAAAAAGGAGTACACAGATTCTTTTCAGGGCTTTTCAGCATTGACTTTGCTGATCTTTGGCTTGAAAAAGTGTGGTAACTTGCTAAGAAATGGCTTCTTTTAATCTTAAACTAGGATAATTTAGAGACCAGGGGGAGTCAAAATAGAGTGTTGTTAACAAGCAGCTTCCTCCCTGCCAATCTCTTTTAGTCCATCATTTCCTTGCATTTATGTTAAGGTATCTGCCCTCTTGCAGCTGTGCCCAGGCTCCATTTGGCCCACAACAAAGGAAGTACATAGAAACAGAGACAACACTTGGAAATGCACAAAAAATGGCACTGTGCAAGAAGGAGCTGTAATTCTCCGTATTTGTGAAATTGTGAAATTCTTTCTCACATTTACTGTTCCTTTACACATTTAACAACTGTTTGATGTGGGGTAGGAATCCAGCTGTGATGATGCCTTTGCTGCTTGGCCAGTGGAAGTGTTGAATTTCACATTGTTCAGAGCAGAGAAGCCATGGAAACATCCCAAGGGAACTAAGACACGAAAGGCAGGAGGGGGGTACAAGTGAAATGGCCGCTGTCACAGCAAAAGCACGTGTTTGTCCTTTCAGGTCACTTCAGACTGGATCCTGAAAGTGGTGAGCTGAGAACAGCAGTTAATTTGGACTATGAGGAAGTTTCTCAGTATGTGATTTTAATTCAAGCAAACAAAAAAGTCTCCGCTGCAGAAGTCCAGCGTTCAGGTAACTTCTTGCCTTGAAGGACATTTCAGGGGAGCAGTGGACACATGTCTTGTATTTGCAATCCATATGGGAGTTGTGGTTCTCTTTAACTTGTAAAGTTTGATGTGAAAGGTGAAAAACTGATGGTCAAGGTTGTTCACTTGTGTTTTTTCCAGACCTGTTTGCTGAGAACGTGGCCATGCTGACGATCTCCGTGCAGGATGTGAACGAAGAGCCTGTGTTTTCCAGCAATTCCTACTCTGCCCGCATTCCCAACGCTGTGCCCTACAAATACTCTGTCATTACAGTCCAGGTAGAGTATTTCCTGTGCTCTTCACAAGGACAGAAATCCTTGTGAATACAGTGATAGAGCTGGGTTTCTTCCACTGCATTAAAGGAGCCTTAAATCTGCTCTCGAGAGGTGAGTTTACTGATTGAAGAGCAATGTGCAGCCCAGGCTGAGTGTCACAAATCACCTTTTTTAAACCCAGGCCACAGATCCAGACTCAGGAGACAATGGACTTCTGCTGTACAGCTTAGTGAGTGATCACACCAACGAATTCGACATCAATGAACACACAGGGCAGATTTTTACAGTTTCTGTAGCGGGAAAGGTTGGAACATTTAATCTGGAAGTCCAAGCTGCAGACCGAGGCACAAGAAGACTCACAGCCCGGACAACAGTCAGTGTAAGGAAGACTTTTATGTAAAATCCTGATTTATTTCCATGTCAAAATTGTAAGCAAGAAGGGCTAAGTTTGGTAATGGCAAAAACAAAAAATAACTTAACACTGTCAATAGGGCTGTCAGATACACAAATATTTACATACTAGAATTAAGAGGTTGCCATTTTCATTGACCTATAAAAATATGTTGGCACAAAAACTGATTTTTGGAGGACTTTGATTTTATATCAGAGGGGTTTTGTTATTGTTTAGTGGGTTGAGGGTTTTTTGGTCAGTCTATGAGAGGTACAAATGCTTTAAAATATCTTATTTGTGATTCTTTATCAGGTAACTGTTGATTCCAGCTCCAGTAGCAACATTGTGATGCTGGTACTTAATCAGAAGATCAATGTTGTGGAAAGAAACAGTGCTGAAGTACAAAGGTATTTTTGAAACTGTGCAGCTTATTCTGGTACAATAAAAATGATAAATTCAGAGTCCCTTTGGGATGGGGGTCTGAGAGTCTACAGAGAGCTGATACAGCCAGTGCCCAGGAAAAGCCAGGCCTTCAATTTGATGTAGCTCAGAAAAATTTGAGTGAATTCACAGGAATCCAGCAATTTTTGCCTTGTAAGTTTTTAGCCTAAAGCTGACAAATTTCGAAGAGGTCATTGGACTAGACAGTTTCAAGTGGTCTCTTCCCACCTCAATGTTTGTGTCATTTTTAACAGCCTAGGATAAAAGTTTTCATGGTTAGCAGGATAAAAATGTGGAGACATAGGGCAGACACCACAAACCAAACCCACCATTGCTACAGGTGAAAACCCCACCTCATAGCACAGCAGCAGAGCCTCTGCAGGACATCCCAGCCCTGCAGGAACAGGGCATTAGCCAGGGATGTGTGATGGCACCCTACAATCACAGCATAGTTGGGCCTTTTTGGCACATCAACAAGGATGGAAGATCTTTTGTTTGGCTACACATATTTACATTGGAAAGATTGAGTCCTGTGCTTATGAAGGGAAATCACTCTGAAGGTGGGAAAAATGAGTTTGTGATGTTGATGCTATTATAGACCAGTTCTTGTTGGTAAAAATTTAAATGGAAAACTCTCTTGGAAGCAGCTGGTGCTGACTGCTACCAGAATGATGGATTAACTGGGCCATTGGTCCAATACAGCAAGAAATCTCTGGAAAAAGAGGAGAAAACAATAAGGATTATGAGAATAAATTCCCCTCCTCCCTACCTTTATTGTTTATAGTAATCTATAGACATTTTTTCCTCTGCTACTCGATCACTCGACAATTTTGGACAAATACGTTAATTCCTTTGCTGGTGATAATCCTGCATTTTTACGTGCTTAGATTAAAATACCTGCCAAGGTATTTTTATTAGTATCGATTGATATCTGCCAAGTGTTGTATTAAATGCTACTTCATTTAATTTCCAGAGTAAAATAATCTGTCATCGCCCAGTTAATTAAAAATGTTTTCTTCCTATGATGTCAGGGTCCTGGAAGATAAACTTGGGTGGAATGTATATGTGATTAATATTTATTCCAAGGAGTTTGAAAGAAAAGCAAGGAGCAGGACTGATGAAACCCAAGTGTGCATCATTGCTTTCGATGAGGCCCACCAGGAAGTACCTGCAGAAGATGTAAAAAGGTTGGTATGACACAGTCTGACTTCTGGGCATTAGAGCTTATGCAGATAGGATATTTTTAGAATTCAGAAAGCTGATTCACTATTTACTGAAAGCTAATTTTCAGAGTTTGCAAAAACATGAGTAAGGCTGTTTCATCGTGCAAAACAGATTTAAAAGTCAGTTTAAGAAAAAAAAAAGCTGAAGGAGAACGAATATAATTAAAACATATATATTAACCTCGGAGTGGCAGAATGTTGATTAAAAACTCACACTTTAGGTGTATTTTACATTTCTTTGGCAGCCTGTCAGTGATGTGGATCTAGTTCAACTGCCCAAGCTCTGAAGCATTTTAGTTTTAGGTCACAGGCACCAGGGCTGGTTGCTGGAAGACAGAGCTTTTCCTGAATGAAAGACACGACAAGTCTGAATCCTCAGCAAAGGTCCTGGCAGACCAGGGAGGGATATTCTGTGTTTTCTTCACTACTCCTGCAGCCAAAATGAAGGTCAGGTAAATCATACACATTTTCCCCTTCTATCCTCAGGAAACTGAGGGAGCAGAAGAGTGACATCGAGCTGGAGCTGGAGGAGGTGTTTTCAGCATCTGTCAGCGCTGCCATCGAGGAGGCTCCGGCTGCCCCGGCTTCCCCCGAGCTCGTGGCCACCATCGTGCTCGGGGTGCTGCTTGCCGGCACCTCCATCGCCTTCCTGGCCTATGTCCTGCTGGATCTGAAAAGAAAAAGGTACAGAGGGCTGGCCTTAACCATGCCGTTTAGATTTACAGCTGATGGGTTTAATTAAGTGTCAATTCGAAAAATGTTTGTCTGATAAATCACTGGCATTTGCAGGGAGCATTGCCCAACATTTGTTATGTTGGCTGCACCACACACAACTGAAAGTTGTTTCTTCTTGTGTTTGTCACACAGCAAAAGCAGAAACAAATACTTTAAAACAGAGAAATGTGGGCAGCAAAAATTTTAACTGTGGAGAGGGGCACATGAGTCTCTTCCAACCCCATAAATGATAATATCAAGGGAGGTTCTGCTGCTTAACTTCAATGGCAGCACGGCCATATGGTGGAGGAAAACAAATGATTTCCAGAAGAGAAGCAAACATTTACACTGCTACCATTATGCAAAAATAGGAAATATTCCAAACTAGTCCCCAGAATAACACTGAAAATAAATGCTGTGTATTAAACTTATCACACAAATAATTCATCTTCTGTTTCTAAAACAACTGTAAAGCCAATCTTCTAACAGAATATATTATTATTATTTTAATGTATTATTTTCAGAAAATATGGGAAACAGGATTTGGTTAAGAAAGTTGAAATTATGGAGGGCATTGATAACCCATGGGCAGCTGACAGAAATGGAAGTCTGAAAAGCTTAGAGAAACCAGAGTACATGAATAATGGGTAAGTAGACTGCTGCTATCACAAATTTAGAAAAAAAAAAGCATATAAAAACCGTGGTTCTAGTTCATTCTGGTACCATAGGATTTCCCTTGGATCTCTCACTAGGCCATAGGTCCATTTTTAAGGACCTTTAAGATGATAAATTAAGCATCTCTACACTTGAAGGAAGTTAATACCTTTTAATCTTGTATCAAAGGCAAATTCCTACTTACTCTTTAGCAAATTGTTAATCTTAAGACAGAAAAAACCCTTCAGGATACAAGAAGCTACTTAAGTCCCCTGGGTAAAATCCCACTAATTTTGAGATCAGTGTACACACTGCTCTTGGCTGTAGAGAGGCTGAGATTTTTGTCTCAGCTCAAAGTGCTATGAATTCTTCTGAACTCTTTTAGGAGAACTGAGATGATGTCATTTGACAACCTGGAAGGCATCAAAGGAGACGATGCTGAAAAAGATGAAATTCAGGCCCTTGAAAAAGACAATTACCTAGAGACAGTGCTGCTGGATTACAAGGGTGAAAGTGAGCAAAATGGAGCACCTGAAAAAGCTGCTGAAAGTAGAAATGTGGAGGTCCAGCCCACTGTGGGATTCACAAAACAGGTAAGGAGCTTTCTGATTGCAAAGCATGGAGTGAAAAGTATTTTATTGTTATTCATCAAATAACTGAAGGAACTATCACAAAAGCAAATCTGATGGAACTAAAAAAAAAATCTTGTGAAGTAATCCCTGGAAGTGTTCAAGGCCAAGCTGGACAGGGCTTAGAGCAACCTGGTCTAGTGCAGTGTCCCTGCCCCTGGCAGGGGTGTTGGGGCTGGACAATCTTTTTCAGTCCCTTCCACCCCAAACCCTTCTATGATTCTATAAAAAAATCTTAGAGGAGGGGCTGTTTGTCCCTGCCTAGAAGGAGCGGGACTTTCATCCAGAAGTGATGACTCTCTTCTGTCTTTATGGAATGTGAACGATAAAGGGCTCACAATTTTATGATTTCTACTGTTTCTAATTTCTCCACACTTCACCATTTGTAGCTGTCTGCCTCACCTGCATTACACTTTTTTGCAGGATTCCTTTCCAACAGACACGAACCTGAAGCCAGCTGTTCCCTTAACACCTCATCCCACATTGCCTGCCCCTGAGAAAGAACTGAAAGGAGTTAAATTTTCAGAGGTGGCAGTGATTTTGGATGCAGAGCCTGGAGATGATGAGTCTGAAGGCGATGAGTCTGAAGGCGATGAGTCTGGTGATGATATATCTCTCTGATAAGAACACTCGCTGAAGAAATTTTTAGAAAAACTACAATGAGACTCATTGGAACATGAGAATTAAATGAGCAATAAGAATATGGGAATGTTCCCCAGATTTTAGTTTTGCTGCTGTTGCAAGGATGTATGAGGACGAGAAGAAGCTATATGCGGAAAGGGCTGCAGTGCTGTACTGCAGGGTTGCTTCCCCAGCAGCAGCGCTGTCTCACAGTGTATTTAATTTCTTTTGGCACGTGTCAAATAGGCAAGACAATAAACCCGATTCCAGAGGCGTTGCCTTGTCATTGCTTCAGATGGAGTAATTTTGGGACATCAGTTCTTCTGTTCTTCTGCGCAGAAGTGTCCGCCGCAGTGTTTGAAAACGAGAGCCTGTTTTCTAATTTTCCTGTTTTCTCTTTTTTTTTTTTTTTCCCTCCTCTCCTCTTATCCAGTTAGGCGGCGCCTTCCCCCCGGCGCCGGGAGCGGCTTTTGCCGGCCCCAGGAGCGGAGGAGCGGCGGCGAACACCCACGGCAGCGGAGCCGCCGCCGCGCTCCCTCCGCCCTCCGCGCCGGCAGGAAGGGCCGGGCAGGGCCGGGCCTCGCCTTCCTCCTCCTCCGGCGGGGCGGGGAAGTTTCTGGCACCTTCTGGCCGTGCCGGCGGAAGCGGCCGGGAGGGAGGCGCCTCCGCGGGGCCGGGCAGCGCCATGGCCAAGTGGGGCCAGGGGGACCCGCGCTGGATCGTGGAGGAGCGGGCGGACGCCACCAACGTGAACAACTGGCACTGGTGAGCGGCGGGGCCGGGCCCGGGCGGCACAGGGCGGGGGGCATGGGCGGCCAGCGCTGACCCCGCCGCTCCCGGGGCAGGACGGAGCGGGACGCCACCAGCTGGTCCAAGAGGAAGCTGAAGGAGGTGCTGGAGGGGCTGGTGGTGGAGGGCGAGGCCGGGCGCTGCGAGATCGGCGACCTCAAACACGTGGAGGGCGAAGCGTCCTGCAACAGCCGCAAAGGGAAACTCATCTTCTTCTATGAGTGGAACCTGCGCCTCAACTGGAGAGGTACGGGGGGAGAGGGGGATGCGAGGGGAGTGGCGCTGGCATGGGCGCCCATCCCTGCCGCGATCGGGAGCCATCCCTCTGCAGAGGAACCTGGCCCCTCCGGGCCGGGGAAACGGGGACGTCTCGGGGAGCTGCAGTGACTCAGAGCCGTGGGGAGATTGCGGAGCCACGTGGGCCTGGGCTGGATAAATGCGTATTCTTAAATAACCTTGAAACCCGAGCTTGGCTCTTTCCCCTTCGCCCAGGCTTTTTCCACCACATATTCCTTAGCACGGCGTTCCCGGTGTATCTGCACGAGGTTATTCACTTTGCTTTGCAAGAGGTGAATGCCTGCATTGTGGTGATGTTGACAGCAGTGGCGGGGCTGGTTTACTTCCACTGTTCCCAGCTTGCAGCTCCAAATTACAGCTGTGTGCTCCGTCCCTCTGGAGAGCAGGAAAACCTGGGAGACGTCACATTACAGCTGTTTCCAAAAACTAACTGTAGTTTACATTGAGGATTACGAATTACATGAGGATAAAACTCTTTCGTGTGAAATAGAAATAATTCTTGATTGATTGGGATACTGCGGGCTGTGCCCGTGCATTTTTTTTTTGTTTTGCCATATCCGTTTGTAATCCCAGCTGTTGGAGCTGCCCTCCGCCGTGCTTGTCCCACGACAAGCTCTTTGTTTGCAGTTCGGCTTTTGGTGATACCAAGGAGTTCTTTCCATTTATTTAATGCCTAAAACTTGACAGCAAATTGTGGCCCCTGTCTTGCACTGGAGTAGGAAGCAGGAGCAGGTGATGGAATGAGCGGGCACAGGAAATTGTTCCTGGATATTGTAGTGCCAAGTGACAGGCTGCGCTTCCCCAAATACTGTCCTTATTCCTCAGCCCTTGGGTGGGGAAATTTGCCCGGCTGGAATGTTGCTGAGACCAGAACAGATCTGGAATTGAAGTCTGCACTCACAGTAAAGGGGGGACTTTAGGTACAGTTGTTTGTTTTTAGAGAGTTTTGTATGTTCCAAGTGTGCTACAAACTAAGACCATACTTAGAGTTGTGGTGTAAATGTTAGCAGAGAGCAAAACAAATTTTATACTCTTGTGCAGTTTAAATCAGTGTAGATAAAAGAATTGTAATCAGATTTCTGACTTCTTCAAGTTCAGCTAAAATCACCTTAAGCTTTAAACAGAGGTAAGTTTGGCTTTGTGTGGTTTATTTCAGAGTATAAAGTTAGAAGCAGGCAGACAGCATTTTGTTTGTGTTTCTATGGAAGTTCTCTCTGAACTGTTTCTCTACAAGGTGTTTATGCTGGTCAGTGTTTAGAGACAGCTCTGACTTGTGCTGGCTGCTTTGCTATGCTGAGTGAATCATGGCCTTGAGAGCTTATTTTTAAATAAGTTTTAAATTTCCTACTACACAGGAAATTCTAAAAAAAAATTCCAGAGGCTGGTGATTGCCATCATGTTGTGTGTTTTGAGAGCTCTAAATTAGAAGTGAGAGTTCAGATTGAACTAAAAAACTGTAATTAGTTCTACAAGTCTTCAAGGATAACTAGGACTTCAAGCTATGATTAAAATGTGGGTATGTAAGGACAAATGATAAAAATCCTGAGATTTGCAGCCAGTTTGGAAAGTCCAGTGTAGGAAAAACACTGTGCTTAGCCATTTAGATAAGAGAGAAATGAGAAAGTGAGGAACTGAGCGTACTTAGTGGCACTAAAATTGAGCAAAATGGTTGTTCTGTCATTTTTTAGAGGATGTAATGAGGATTTTAATGGATTATTCCACATTGTGGTGGAAGCTTTGTGAAAACGTTTGTCCTTTTAGAGCAGGTAGTTCAACGGTGTGTTATAACTGGGTCTTTCTGAGATGTGTGCTTCACACTGGACAGGCAGGAAACCAGAGTCTCATTTTTTCTCAGGTCTGTTATTGAATTCCAGTGCAATTCCACCACATAATTTGATTGATTGATAAAAAGGTAGTAAAGCTTTGTTTACGTTACAGTGGTAGTGAAAATGCAGAGTTGCACTGACACTCTGCCTGTGTCATGTTGATCCACCTGCTCTGTTTGTTCACTGCTTGGACTTTGCTGCCCAGCACAGACACTGTCACTGTGAAACTTTATTGTAGGCATTCTGAAAATTGCTAATAGGATTAGCTGAAAGAAGTCAGGTTTGTGTTTTGCTCCCCAGAACTCCTTCCTGCATGCCTGCACTTCCTTTCTGGGGAGAGCAGCCAAAAATAAGCTTGGTTTTATTGTCTGCAAAGCCCACGTTGAGTGGTTTTCCTGTACTGATCCTAGTGCTGTAAGGGAGCAGGGAAGAGCACACTGAGGTGGCTTTGTGGGCTCAGGAGTGTTTCGAGGGTGGCATGAACCAGTTCCCATGGCTTTACTGAGTGACCCGTTCTCCTGGGAGACTCCGAGGTCGAGCTCTGCTGTCGCTGCATGTGGCTGTGTAGTTGTGGATTAACAGACGGCGTGTTGTGTAATCCCTCAGTGCCTCGGACCCGAGTGGGGAGGGATCTTTGCGCTGTGTTACCACCAGCCCTACGCTCTTCTCGTGCCAGGAAGCACCTGGGTGGTTGTTGCAGTCCCTCACTGGGATCTCGACCAGTCGGGTTCTGTCGGAGCCCTGCGATCACATGGGGACTCAGGGAAGTAATTAAAACAATGAGAGTGATGGCCAGGAACAGTGGGATCCTGATGGCTCCTGGGAAGGGGAGAATCCCCAGAAATTCTGCATCTGCCTTCCTGATAATTCTCCTTGTGTAGTCGTGCTCAGCCCTGGGCTGTTGGAATTTGAGTTTTGCCAATGAAGCACCTTGTTGGAATTTTAATACTCTGACACTGAGCTACAGACCTGCCTGTTTCTGTTGTTGCTTTCTGAAGAGATTTTATCTGATCTAATTTGTGAGTTAATTTAAATTACAAAACACTTTTGCAAGGCAAAGGGGAAGAGTCTTCAGTGTAATCTTTTCAGTGTAGCTCTGAGGCGGGGCAGCACGGGAGCAGTTCAGTGGGGTGTGCCTTGGTCCCGAAGGATCAAGAAGTGGAGTGTAGTTCCTGTCCTTGATGAGTCTTTCTGCAGCGTGCAGCAATTGTAAAGTGGTTAGAAGTAATACCAAATGCTCTAAATGTGCATGTGAATTTCCTGTTTTAAGAAATGCCAGTTGTGTACCTCTCCCTTATACACGTGTATATTCCCTGGTAACCTGCCCGCATGTTGGGACTTCTCACACGGTTAAAGAGGGCATGGTTGGCATTCCAGGGAGCTTCTGAATGCAGAGCAGACACATTCAGGGGAGAAGATGATTTTCCCCTTAGATGCACATTCAGTGTTGGGGACAGGCTGTAAAGGGTGTCAGAGCAGGTGGCAGCTGCAGGGGAGAGCAGTGCAGGAGCAGGTGGGTCCCTGTCCGTCCCTTGGTGCACCTGGCTAGGGAACACAGCCTCTCCCAGGAGAGGCTCAGGTTGCTGTTCCTTGAAATCAGCCTTGAGGTAACTCCCTTCAGGTAACACCTTTGTACAACTGAGTTCCAAGTGTAAAACTCTTGCTGTGGGGGAAATAGTTTTTAATGATGCATTTAAGAATCTGTTATGTTAATACAGGTACAGTGAAAGAGTCTGGTGAGAAACATAAGGGATCTGTTGAAATTCCTAACCTGTCAGAAGAAAATGAGGTAGATGATACAGAGGTAGGTGTGCAACACTAGTATGGCTGTAGAGGTCCACAATTCTTAAATAAAGTTTATCAACATCTAGGCATCATATTTTGATTTATCCTATTATTAAGTGGGCTAATTACACGTGGATAGTTTATTTCATGCTTTTGTTTATTATACTTGGAATAATGCCTTATTCTGTTCTCAGATTTACCAATGAGGAGTGTGCAATTTGCTTTGCTAATAATTATTGATTGTGGTGATATTTTGACCACAAATTTGAGAAGAATTCTGCTTGTAGTCTTGAAAAAACCCCAAACTAACACAGCAAACCACCCCCAGCCCTAAGACCTTAAGGAATCTCCGTGTTGGTTGGACAGTGGTTGATACTGGGCTGCCACAGACCGTTCAGACTCTGCTGAGAAGCAGAACGTGATGAACCAGTGGAGATACTACATTTATTTATGTCTTAAGAGGACTTATTTTTAGCAAAGGTTGGCTACCCCAAGATCATGAATTAGAAATTGCAGCTGTCCCCTGAGCATAGTAAACAAAGCCCAAACGCTTTTCTTCGTTGCCAGAACCCAAAAGGCTCATGACCAGGGTCTCTCAGATGCTGTCATTTTTCTGTTTCTAGATAAATGTTAGCAAGAAGAAAGGGGAAGGTGATGTTCTGAAGGACCTGATGAGAACTGAAGGAACCACCAAAGTCAGAGAGGCCCTGAGGGACTACCTGAAAGCACTTAAAACAGGTAAATTAAACCAGGTGAATGAACCAGCACCTTGGGAGCGTTCCTGTGCAGGTGCCTCTCCCCTGAACAGCTTGGTCAGATATTGACAAATCCCGGGGTTTGTACTGGTTTTATTTTTAATTGTCACCAGCTGAGATGAATTATAAGTCCTGCCACTCAGGATCTTCTTTGCTCTCAAAAAGTGGCCATGTCCAGAAGGTTCTGCACTGAGGCTGTGCTGGGTCACAGGCTCAGCTTGGCCCTACTAGGACTGGCCACTGTTAGGATTCTTTTTGTTGCCTAATTTTAAAAGCTGCCTTCCTTGCCTGAACCACTGCCTTATTTTTGTGTCCCTTTGTTTTAGTTATTAATTAAATTAGTTATTTTCTAGAATTTCTGAAATGCTGTCTTTATTTCTGTTCTTTACAAATACATTCTCTGCTCATCTTTAAGCTTGCCATTATTGTTTGAGATTCTAAACTTACTAAATTTACAAATTTTCACTTGTTCTTCTAAACCAAAGGTGAACCAAATTTAAATTTTCCTTTCTATTTTTTGAACTATACTATTTTTGAGAATTACAGCTGTTTCCAAGGACGAGGAAAGTATGCTCAAAAAACTGATGCATTTACAGCTTGTAGTCAAATTGTTATCAGGTGCCTCTCTGATTGTGAATTGTTTTGTTAAATTACCTCTTTTTTTGTCAGATGCTGTGTAATTTTCCCAAGTTGGATCCAGCAGTTTTTGGCGTGAGAAATTATTGTGCGTGATTTTTAGGGTATCCAAAGGTTCTTCAACACTTGAAACTCAGAGGGCAGCAGCCTGACAGGGATGGCTCCCATTCTGTGTTGAGCTTCACTCCAGTCTTCTGCCAAACTTAGAAGAATTTCTTTGGCTATTATTTCTCTTGGATCTGCACATCTGCTGTGCTGCCAGGAGTCTGTGCAGATGTTGCTGATTTGGGGTCAGGTAACCTGGAAAGGCCTTTATAAGGGAAATTGCTGGTAGGCCTGTTCCTGATGGAAGCATAAGGGTAAACTGGGGAAACCAGATTGGGTTTTATGTCCTGCAGTTTCACCCATTCTCCAGGGTGCTGGTGATCTTCGTTGAGTATCTGAATGTCAGGGGGGTCGAGCAGCTCAGTTTCACACTGAAAAGTGCTTTTCTGCATTTCAGAGTTCACCTTGGGAATGATCCTGCCAACAAAAGCTGCTGTTGGTCAGGAACTGACCACGGAGCGAAAACCAAGTGGGGGCACCGTGCAGGTGGGTTGGCTTCAGGTTTTTCCACTGAATTTAGTGACTCCTGATTAATAATACTGCTGAGTAAATACAGAAGTACAGTGTATAACTGCCATGTAGTCACACTCTGTTCGAGAATGTGCAGGTGACAATAGTCTTGCCCTGCCAGCACTTTTTTAAGGGTCAAGGTCTCACACTAATTCCTGTGAATACTTCTTTGCTTTGCAGGACTCTGTTACACCACAATCTCTGGATATGGTTGGAGTAAAAATTCCAACAGTGAGGCTACATATGAGGGAAGTCTTCAACTCTCCAGCTGATGAACTTTACAGCATCTTCACAAAGAAGGAAGTAAGTGATACTTTCAGGAGGCATTTTAACTGACTGTTGATGCTGCTGCAGTGTTGTGTAAGCAATAAACACATCACAGTGTCAAGTACAAATTCCATTTGATGAAAGTTTATTAGGCTGTCTTAGACCTTTTATGCCAGTTGTTCCCTTAACAAAGTGAAGCTGCATTGTTAAGTGGTTTGGGTGCAGCTTCCCTGTGCTGTCCTTAACAAAAGGTCTGCTCTTTGATGTAGGTGGTGTTGAAGAACCTGAAGGGCTCAGTAATGGCACTGCCGTTACCCACAGCTTAATTAGATTAATTACTGGTTGCTTATAGGGTATGAAAGACATAGTCACTAATTTTGAGATTGTGTCCTTCAAACGAGTCTGGGCTGGTATTGGAGAACTTTAAATTGCAATCCCAAGGCTACCTCTGGGAAACAGAAATGGCTCTTGGCAGCTCTTCTGCACCTTCCTAAAGCTGCTGCTCCATTTCCCTCATTTCCCAGTCTGGGAACTGTGGCTACAGCTGTGGTGGTGCTGGGGGCAGAGCCTGTGCTGGTCCCTGTTTACCAGTGCAAGTTCTCAGCATTAATATTCTCACTGTGGCACCTCACTGGGCCCTGCCACCAACCTAGCAATGCTGTATAAAATCAAAAGCTTGATGAGTGTTAAAAGACTCCCACGTTTATCAGAGTTCAATTAATTCCTGCAGCACCCCTCCCTTGTCTCCCAGCATGGTGCAGTTTGTGTTTTTCTTTTTTTTCTTAGTTGGTACAGAAGTTCTCCAAGTGCCCAGCCGTGATCGAAGCAGAGAAAGGAGGCAAACTTCAGATGTTTGAGGGCTGTGTCAGCGGTGAATACACAGAACTGGTAAAAAGCTCCTACTCCGCTTTAAAAAGGAGGGGGGGAGGGTGGCTCCTTTTCTGAGCTAAAAAGTAGCATGAATTTGTACATTTCAGCCTCTCTAGTGCCTGTTTCAGTTCCTGTTCAGTTGGTCTTTTGATGCATGGTTTTTCTGTCCCATCAAAAGAGCAGGGACTGACCACACCTAAGGGACCTGCACGGGGAGAAGCAAACCCAGCACAGTCCTTTGTAACTGAGAGGAGGCAGAAAGCAGGTTTAGGGTTTATCTCTATCCCTTTTTAACTGGGGAAATGATCTCTTTTCTATTCAGGGCAAGTGTTACCCTGTCCCAGTTGAATGCTGGTGCAAATAGAAGGGAAAAACCTGATAATTAGAGCTCAGCTGCATTTTTAAAATGTCCTAAAAGCCATTTTCATCTGCAGGAGTGCCTTACTTGTGTACTGGGCCAGGCTGGGTTGTATAACACAATCACTCAGTCACACTTGAAAATTTCAGTGGGGAAAACTGGGCTTGTCCTTGTTTCAAAGCCTGCATGAAAATCTGTGTTTCATGTGCAGTAACCAATGAGTCCTGGTTTTTTTCCCAAAAAATAGAAGAACAGTGGAATGCAGCATGCTGAAAGCTCCATGAAAACAGTTTTTATTTCAAAAACCAAACCCCACTCGTGCTCTTGTTAACATGCATGTGTCCAACATTCCATAAGATAATGCTCCTCTCCCTGTATTTCAGGGAGAACTGTAATGGGAATTCTCTCAGGTGCTGACGAGGGGAACCTGCTTATCTTCCACAGGTCCCAAGCCAAAGAATTGTGCTGAAGTGGCGGTGTAGGAGCTGGCCTGACGGTGAGTTTTCCAAGGATCTCTGATACTGGAGGGCTCCTTTGCAGGGAGAAGGACCAATCCTGGTAGGGACCAGCCTTGGCTGGACACTCCCGTGGTCCATGTCCTTCAGAGAGCAGCCCAGTCCAGAGAGCTGTGAAAAGAGGCTGTGCTTGGACAGGCACAGCAGAGGGGGAATCAGCAACAACCAACAAATTTGGTTCTTTAAAAAGCACTTCACTGAAGGGTCCTGTTTTCTTCCCTCAGAACATTATGCAACAGTGGCCTTGAACTTCCAGGACCTGGTGGCTCAGTCGGAACTGGAGCTGGAATGCAAAGGGGTTCCCGTTGCCCATGAAGAGAGTACAAGACAATGTTGGAAGAAGCAATATTTTGAAGAAATACATATTTTACTGCAGCAATCAAAAGACAACATGGAATGATATCAGCACTGTAATTTTGTTAGGGCATTACTTTTTATACTTTGTTAACATTTGGTTTTCTAAAAAAAAATTAATTTATTTGTGGGAAGAATAAAGACCCACTTCTATGAGACTGTACATAGTTTAAGCACTGTTTATGGGTTTTTAGGGAATGAGAGGCAAGTCAGACTGTATATAAACAGCTTTATTTGGGACAGTGATTGCTGTTCTGCTTGCCTCCAGCTTCAGAGAGTGATAATGATTCAGCTGCAGTGAGTCCTGCCCGCAGAGGGGGGTGAGCAATCAATAGGAAGCATTTCCAGTTCTTTAATATTCAGAGTATCAAGTGGCAGAATTAAATCCCTTTATGAGACGGAGTTCCTAGCAGAGGTGAGCTGAAAGGGATTACAAAACTGCTGATCCATTTCAAGAAATGGGGGGGCATAATTTACAGCCTCATGGAATACTTGCTAGATGCTTTTAACTGCAGCCTGTTTGCAGCTGCAGTTTTAGGAAAGGTAATTAACAATGTCATGTAATTATTAGGTCTGCATGCACTGTACTCCCTTACTTGACCTCAGTGTCAGTGTGACATTTATTTAGGAAGAAACAAACAGTAGTACTGCTTTCTCTCTGCAGTTCTGTAAAACCTTCCACTGAAGTGATTTACAGCCCTCTACAATGCTGTACCTCAAAGAGAACAACTGTTAAGAGAATTCTGACAGGAAGAAATTGTAATTCCTAATTAAACCATCTTGAGGTGAGCAAGGACAACTTGGTTCTCAAATGCTTTATATATAAAATGTACAAATGAAGTATGCAATCTGAAACAAATTGACCACGATAGGGCAGGCTGCCTTTGGAAAACATGCTTGGCTCAATAAAAGTGTTACTTTATATCAGGCTGATTTTCTCTGTAAACTGATCCTGGCACACTAAATAAGTTTCTTAGAAGTTAAGTCCTACCTATTTTATTTTTAGAGAATGCCAACACATGGCAACCTTGCCACCCAAAAAGCTTCTATCCTCCCGAGGAGACAGAGGTGCTGCTCCTTGCTACAGGCCAGGTTCTCCTGAAGTTTGCAGTCACTTTTTAATAATATGAACTGAGGGAGGTCTGTGGTAGTAAAAAAGGAACTAAGTCCCCACAGTGACAGGAGAGGCACAGAGCAGTTCCTGGGTGTTGCTGCTGCTGCTTTAAGTGTCCATGTGCTAGGTGGGGAACAAGCTCTTGAGTAATGTATTTTAGCATCTTGTTTCTGAATGCTCAAAATACAGTTACCTTTTTCCCCCCAAAAAATATTCAAGGAAGAAAAGCCTGCTGTTTTGAATACAAAAATGATTTAGGGTAGTGGTTGACAGAGGAGAATTAAGGTTTAAGACAGTTCAAGCTTCAGCAGGTTTGTGGGTAGATGGTTGAAGAGATTTTGCTACAATTTAATCTTTGAGAGTAGGTGTTTTAATGCAATTCCAAGTTTCTCCAAACAGTGAAACTGCAGCCCCAGTACTCTGGGAATTGTGCCTCACCCATTTTCCCCTCCTGACTGAAATCCCCTGGTTTTCCCGTCCTCCTGCCCTCACTGGAATGGAGCAATTGCCAGACACTGGTTAAAAGAGACAGGACTTACTTGTGCTTCCAGCGTTGCAGTCCCTGCTTCAGGTGTGGGGCTGCCAAAATCCCTGGAAAACGAGGAGCAGCTGCCTGCCCCTCTAAAACTGGTGCTAAAATTTCTCCTGCGCTTCCCAATTAAAAGTAACAAATGTTAGAAGATAATGAGCTGAGAGGGCAAAGAGAAAAATAATACAATGGGAAAGACGTGATTTGTAAGATTATGGCCAAAATTCTTTACAGAGCTCATCATTTCAAGTGCCAGAGAGGCTGACACTGCATGGAGAGGGTACTTAAAGGCTTAATTTTGAAGGGGTTAAATGGGAGGTAGAAATTCTGGGAGGAAATAAGTAATAACAAATGAGAAGTGGGATAAAACCTGGAAGAAAATCAAAGCTTTAGAGTCTGAGGAAGCCAGTGGAAGATTAAAGGGTTTAGGGTTAAAGGGTTTTCAAAGGCAGGATAAGGGAGCATTTTTGAAGGCAGCAAAACACAAACCAGAAAACTGATTTAAAAGTGAATGAAGGGGACTGGAATGGAAGAAGTAATGACTTACAGAGCATGGAAACTGAGGGAGACAGAGGACAAACACTTGGAAACAGGCTCTGGAAAAGCAAGACACATTTGTGCAGGTATTGCTTACTTCTGTTCAAAAAACTACTGCAAAAAAATTCTTTGTAAAATTCTTTTATATTTTTTTAAAATACAAAAAAGTATTCTTTACAGGAATACTCAAGGGGGAAATTAGGAAGTAAGGGAAGAGAAGTAAGAGTAATCATATTTCTGGTAATCCTCACGTGATTAATGGTGCAGTGTTTGTGTATCCTTTGTGAAATCATTATCAAGTACTGTTCATAGTTGGTTTGCTTTAAAATGAGGTGAAAAACCACCCCAAAGGCCAGAATGCCACAACTCTGGTGTGATCCCATCCTGCAGGACCTGCTGAAGCCAGCAACAGGCACCAGCTCAAGGCCCCAACAATCAGCTGCACAGTGGTAATGAGGGTGATTAAATTAATTAAGAGAACTACTCACCCAAAGGGCTGCAACAGCTGCTGCAGTTCAGGTGTTGATCCACAGGCCAGTGCTTTCCTTGACAGATAAAAAATTCTGATTGTAGGAGTTTTGACTAGAAGCTGTTGATGATTTCTCTGGAGTTACACTCTGAGGAAAGCTGATCAGAAAAGATAAAAAAATATTCCTAAAGAGAACAAAACCATAATTATATTTCATGTCTGAATAATGAGGATACCAACTCAAGCACTTACCAGTGTCAGCAGTGTCTCTAAATGCAGGATAAAAATGCTAAATGAATGGGAATATAAGTTTGTAAACTTCAAAGACAAACTAATTACAGAAAGTTAAAACCAATGAGTAAATTCAAAGGGAGCAAGAGCATCACCGACTCAAGGAGAAGCAAGTGATGCAAAACTGCAGTGAATGGTGGATGGAATGCAAGAATTTTGAAGATAAAAGACCAAGGTAAATGAAGACAATAGAAAAACAAATGAGCTGAGCAACTGGAAAATGAAGCTGAAAATGGAGTTTAATCGGATATTAAAACCAGTAGCATTGACAGTCCAAAAGGTCACATAGGAAACTGGTAGTACTCAGAAATAACAGGGGGAAGTATAATGGGAGAGATGATAAAGTCATTCCAGGGGTGCAGAAGCTGTCAAAAGTCAGGGAGCACAGCCAGATAGAGCAGAGGGAAAAAAGAAAGGAAGTCTGTAAAGTAAATGGTGCAGGAGAAAAATTATGCAAGAGATGTTAAAAGGAGGAAAATGAGATGCCAAGTTCCACTGGCTTTTGACAGCACTTCATGTTCCAACACCAAGCACCAGTCCCTCTCTGCTGTGTGGCTGAACACTCATGCACACTAAACAAGCACCAAAATTTACATCAAATCTGAACCTCTGACCATCACTTCTCTGCTGCCGTTTCACTTACGAAGTTCTTTGCTGAGAAATCCCAAGACTGAAGCAACATATTATAAACAAATGAAAAGTCATCACAATCAGTTTAATGAAGTGCACAGAATAGCAATTGATCATGTCAATAAAAATAAAACAATTAATTTTACATCAAGTGTGCTTTATTTCCTCCACAGGTATTCTGTTAAATAAAGCACCATATATATACTGCCAGGCCACAGCTAAAGAGGATTCTTTACAGAATCAAATTTCTTGTGGTTGTTTAGTATACAAGTAAACTTAATTTTGATAATAAGAACCACAGCGATCTGAGGCAATCTGCCTCGATTATAAGGTACAAAACTGGCACAGAGGACACCATATTATACACAGTAAAAATGCCATAAGTTTAAATTACATCATACAGGGCCAGGAGGCCCTGTCTCCCAGACAGCCATATTAAATGAAAGCCACTACAGTGAACTCTTAATCACATAAAACATAGCCATTATCTGATTGCCCTTTAAGAAAGTGTACGGTAGATGCAAAATAAAATAAAATTTAAAAAAAATAATCTTGAGTTCTGCCTGACCAAGAATTAAGCATATAAATCTATCTTGCCATTCAAGCAGAGAGCACTGGACAAACTGAAGCACAAAACAGAAATAAGCAAAACTTATACAAACAGCATTTTTGGGGGGAAGAAGGATTAAAAAAAAAAATAAAAGACTTAAAAGCAGACATGCTCCATCTAATGTCAAGAAGCAGCTTGGTTTCCTTTCGCCGATATCCGTGTGACCACGTGAATCGTGGACTCAATGGTCCTGCACAGGATGTCTAAAATGTCATGCTGCTGCATGTGACTAAAAAGTCCTCTGGAATGGCCACAGCTGATTGATAAATTAGTTTCAGGGTCCTGGGATGGTAAGGCTTGGCCATCGCAGCTCCGCAAGTCTGCGAGGTCGGATAAAACCGCTGAAATCGACGTGGAAGGAAACTCCGAGTCCTCCTCGGCTCCCATGGAGTCCTTGGGAGCCTGCAGGTCTTTGAACTCTTTGCATTCTTCAAATTTCCCGTTCCCCGGCTGCTCCTCCGCGTGCTGCGCGCGCGCGGCCAGCATTACGTCTTCGGAAAACGAAGAGGGCACTTCCATCCTGTACTCCTTGACAGAACTGTTCTCGGGGGAGGGCGGGTCCTGCTCCGTCCCCGGGTCGATGATGGAGGAGTCCCTGGTCTCGTTGTCCGAGGTGCTGGTGGGCGTCAGCGCCTCGCGGGGCTCGGCTTTGATGTCACCGATGTCCACGGTGTGCTCCTCGTCGCTGCTCACCCGCCGCCTCTTCACCGGAGTGGCTCCTTCGTCATCTGCAGGGACACGGGAACGTGCTCAGGGAACAGCTACTGCTCCCATTCCCACCCTCAACACAGCACTTCACTAAACACTTGTTTCCTGGCAGGTAAGTCATGCAATTCACAAATTTCAGCTCCATAATAAAATGGTATTTTTTGTGTACTATTGGATTTTGGAGCCAAGGAATGGCCCACCCTGCAGGGATAAAATAATGCATTACATGAATTTGATAAAAGGTTCATCGGAGTGACACCAAACCTTTAGTTTTTCTTTCTTTGGCTTCTTGCTCTTGTAATGAGTTCCTCTGTTGTTGACAAGCTCTACATTTGTTTAAAAGCTCTTGTAAAGTTGGAATCAGGGCTGAGTTGAGCTGTTTGGGAGTGTGCACCGAAAGCAGCAAGGCAAGTGCTCGGAGGTCCTGGGAACAGAGGAACAAACTTAAGACTTCTTTCAAACTGGTGTTTAATGAATCTTGCACAGGGAGACTGTGCAATAAGGAGATGCTGTTCATGTTCTGAGCAGCCCAAAGATCCCAATCTAGAGCTACTCACACCACTGAAATTCCCCACTCACTCTGCTGACCTGAACACAGATCTGTCCTGGGGGTGGCAATGCTGTGCTGAGACACAAAACCTTGCTGGCTTACAGCACTCCTACCACTAATGCTCCTGCAGTTGTGAACACTTTGCTCCCCACAGTCAGGTTAGTATTCCCAACTTCCCATGCCCTCCCCAGGAGCCCGGCTGAGGCAGGGAGTGCCCAACACCCAGCACAAGGCACTGAGAAGTTTCTGTAGGAGATGAGCCGCCTCGTGTTTGTTAGAAAAGACTCACCCCATTTAATGTAGAGCTTGCTTTGGAAATTTCAACTCTCTGGTTGCTGAAGTCAGATTCTAGGCTTTGATACTGATTTATTAGATTTGTAATTAGAGTGTTGATTAGGTTGGCACAGTTTGCTTCAGAAAATACCTGTCCTTGCACCTGTGGAAACAATATAGTTTTTAAAAGCCATAAAAAATTGAAACTGTGAAAACAGCATCCCAAAATGAAGCAGTGCCTGCATTCCTTGGAGTAATAATTATTGTTAAAAGACCACGTACCTTGAGAAGGAAATGGGTCAGAAAGGTGTAGACAATGTTGTTGTTAAGAAAGGTCCTTTCATCCATCAGAATACATTTGATATATTCTGCAAAAACTGGATCTTCACAGAGGAGCTTCACGCAGTTCTTGGACATCGCGGACTGGCAAGGAGAGAGAAGATGGCAGTCATCACTAGAACTGCAGGCCAGGCCCACTGAGGAATAGTCCAGGTCTATCATGCCAGTAAATTGTAAATCAATTACTGATTTCCCATTTTCCTGTGATGAAGCCCCTTCCCTAGAAAGGCCAGTTTAACCTCACCAGTGTGTATGGGAAGGGACAGAGCCTCCTGATCTGTGAGCCAACCCCAGGGCCCTCTGCAATCATACCCAGACCTTGACACCTCCTCATTTTCCCTTCATCATCCCAGTGTTCGTGCTACATAAAAAGCTAGAATTACAGAGGCAGATGAGGTGCTTTCTGCACACCCACCACCATTACTGGGGGGAGTTGCTATGTTAAGCTTTTGTAGGACACAGGGAACAATCAGAATTTAGCAGATTTTTATATTTGATTTAGCAGAGCTTCTCAGACAGAGGTAACATACGAAGGGTATTTTTTATTAAACATCACCCACCAGTTACAATTGTGGGTTCTTTGTTCCACATTCATTGCGTTTTGCCTGTGGTTCCATTCTGTTGGTTCTGACTCTTACCTGAGTCTGGCAAAGCTCAGTCCAGAGTTTGGGGAAGAGCGCAAGGTGAAGTGGCAAACCTTCATAAGCAACCAGGACACCTGCAGGGGTGTGAGGGAAGAAGTCAGTGTGGGAGAACTTCGTGGGAGACACACAAATTCCTCAGAAAAGCAGTGCCAAGATGCCCTGTCATTTTACAGGATCACATTCCAAGCATTTTATATGATCAGAAAGCTGCAGTGTCTGTGAGGTTTTTACATTTAATAAATACGCTGGAAAAGTGTGACAAACAACAAGCAGATGAGTGATTTGGGGGATAAAAGGACATTCATTGCTCTTTGGATGAGATTATCGGTGTGACACTGAGGTCTGTGCACACTGAGGAACTTGCCCTTGGGGTTGTGTGGGAACACAAAAATTGAAATATTGTCAATTAACTGCCATTGCTGAGATGCTGAGGATTCAGGATCTGATTCAAAGCCATTTAAACTGCCAACTGCCCAGAAATAGTCTTAGTGAGTCCTGTATCAAACTCTAAATGTATAATAAGACTAAATTCTCAGTGGTTACCTCAGCTCTTTTCTGGACAGGCCTGAAACATGTCAGTCATGTGGGTAAGGCTGCACTCTCTTATAAACAGATTAACAGTTTTGGGGATAAAAATAATATCTAAACACAACAAGTTTCACAAGCTCTGCTTTTTCTTAAAAACTCTGAATATAAAACTTAGTGGAGAAGGACTTGGAGCTATCACAGAAAAAAACCCCTTTCTTTCACATTGACACTTACTCATTTTAACTAAAGTTTCAGTAAACTTTTCACAGTTGATTGCAACTCTACACAGGAGATGGATGAACTGGTGGTAGGAGAAGAAATAGTCCAGCAGCATCCGGTCGTAAACATCATCTTTGCCCTGAAGATTTAAGAGAGGCTCATTTAACCTCCAAAGCCACAGGACAGCTCCCAGATTCCCCTGAGCATCTCCCTGCCTGTCACTTGCCCTGCAATGTTTCACCCTGGACTACAGGAAAATAGTGGGAATCTCCAGGCGCCTCCTCACCCAGCCCTTGGCAAGCATCAGGGTGTGACAGGAGGAGGGATGGTAAATGCAATTCCCTGCCAGGAAAATCTACTACTGGAGGGTTCTGAGCCAACACCGAGAGGGTGCAAAGCTGTGCAAATACCACAGCTTGAAGAGGACGAGAAAAGAACGCAGTAATTTTCTATCACATACAGACACCTAAATATATACGCACTACTGCTTTTGAATCATAACTTGTCAGTTGCGATCTCTAGAAGTCAGAGTTTTCTCCAGACTGAGCTTCAGTGCAGAATTTTCAGGAATGTCTCAAATCCAGTGAGACATATATGTCGGTATTTTAATATTTTGGATGTATATAAGCTTAAAATGGCATCAGAAAGCCAAAAGGAAACCTCTAAAACTCAAGCAAAAAAATACAACCTTATACAAAGCAACTGAATGAAAAACAAGCATGCAAAACCACAGGGCAATATGTGACTGTGGATATGGTTCTAGAGGTTTAAAAATATTCTCCTTCCTAATGTATTAGGAATTCGATATAAAGGGTGAAATACTGTGTCACACAATATGACAACTTTTTAAGTCCAGATATTTACATTATGTAGTGTAACTTCTGGATGCATGATGGGGAAACCCATGAGAGACAGTTTCTGGCTCTCTAACAACTTTTCAAACACTTGGATTACACAGTCAATTTGATGGTGCACAAATAGACACAGCATCATTCTGAAAGCTTTAAAAAAGAAGGGTTACTTACCCTACAGTAACCGTGCTTCTTCGAAATGTGTTGCCCACACAGATTCCCATCTACGTGCACATAGGCCCCATGTGCAGGAGATTGGATTCTTTCTGAATAGCTGTGTCCACTGGGGCTGTGCCTGCACCCAGTGTGTCCTTGCGACCACTGTACCTGAGGGCACAAGGGGTATGGCGGCTTCAACCACCACTCAATTCCTTCACCCGTAAGAATCCCCTAGGACAGGACTCGGAATTAGCACAGCAGGAGGAGCACAGAATCTGTGTGGACAAAGCATCTTGAAGAACCACAGTTACTGGACAGCAAGTAACCAGTTCTCCTGCTTCAAATGATTGTCCATACATATTCCTTTTTGGGTGGGATTCACCTGACCTGACTTTAGCTATCTAAAATCTAGTCAGGGGTGTTCCCTGCACGCGTGGAGAGGGAGTCACCTCATCCACACCCAAGTGCCTGGGACAGGAAGGAGGGGAGCTCTTTTTCTCCTTCCCAGGGTAGCTACTTATGGCCAGGAGCCCCAGGAAGAGCTGGATGCTGACCTTTTAGATAGGCAAAGTGACGTGAGCTGAATCCCACCGTTGCTGCAGCTGTAACAACGGGACGCGGCAAGTCACTACGGAGTAGCCCCACCAAAGCTGGCATCCCATCAGGAAGCCCACAGAAGGGAAAATGGAAAGTGAAAAGACTTAAAGCCCTTGATGACATTTCAGGCACTGGATTTTACCCAAGCAAGTAGGACAATATGCCTCAGTCCCAGCTGAATGGACTCTAATGGAACCTGTGGGGTCTCCTTGGCTGTCTGGCAATAAATCTTAAAATAGTGTGAAACCCATCTGGACAATCCCTGGGCGGTGCCTCAATTTTCTTTATAAATGCCACAGACAGACTGGGAAATTACCAAAATGTGTGCTATGGGCTTTTTTCCTACCACATGGCCCAAACCCTTACGGTGTCTGCAATATGAGGCTGTGTATCCCCAAGGGCAGGGAAATGGTGCTTCGGATGTGCACATCCAGAATGGGGTATATGAGGACAACACATCTTGAAGAAGAATTATGCTTTGTTTACAAAGAAAAGGTAAATGCATTGAGCTACTGGATTCTTCCAATACTTCTATAAAAATGGGAAAACAACAGAGAAATAATTCTTTATAGGACCACTTGCTTACATACCTTGCTGGCTTCCACCATGGTGGGCAAGAGGCACATGTTGAGTTCGGGACGTGGAGGACGAATATTGCTTTTCCCCCCTATTAATTTCAAATTTTCACGACATGGAAAATAAGGTCCAAGAGACACTGTAGTGTAAGTTTGGATAAAATAGGGATATATTAAAAAGGTCAATATTTGACATCAGCAAGGAACACGATAGAGTAATAATAGTGTAAGAGAACTTCAAAATACAATCACTGAAATACCTACTTGGGATATTACTGTGGTGGTATGTACAATGATTGTGCTGTAGAAATGGAACCAGAGTATGTAGGAAATCATGAGGACTTAAAAGTACAAGCTCCTTGAGGACATCTACAAACAAAAAGTTGTTTTTGCTATTACAAATTGTTATTTCTTAACAGCAAACAGTTCAACTTCAGGCTCATGCATTTGCAAACTCTCTCTCGTATCCCTTTTGCCGCAGCTCCACCGTGAGCAACACCTGAGTGACACCCCTGACTCCGTCCCGATTCCCTTCACCTCTGCCCCAGGAGAGACCCTGCTCAGTGGTGCAGCAACCACAAGGGAGGGGCCAGCTTGCAGAATGAGAACCTCAGTGAAATTACCCTCTTCGCTTCTTTAACAGAGCAGGTTTGATGCCTGGAAAATGGCAACCAGCAGCAGTCAGGAGGACAATGAGAAAATACTCAAAGTAGGGGAGAATGCATACAAATCACACACAAAAAAAGGTATTTTGGACACAGTGTTGGGCCTTTATCAGCAATCCATTAAATAATATTAAAAAAGCCTAAACTAGAAAAAATCTGTACCTTTCTGAAATAGCTCTGCTAATTCAACAGAGGCACATGTGTATAATATCTGTGTCTACTCTTTAAAAAGCAAATCCATTCCTTTCTACAAGCTATTTAAGCTTTAGTTCCACTATTACACTTCACAGTACCAAATCATAAAAAAGAACAGGAAAAGCTGTTTCTCAGAGTAACTTGGTCTCCACACTCCCTTCTGAGGGGAGCTTTAGTTCATGTTTGAATTTTAAGGCCAGATTTGGGATTTGACTCTAAACTCAGTGACGCCTGAACTGAGGAGTTACTCCTCAGTCACGCCCCTTATCAGGTGGCAAACCAGTCTCACAACGTGACCTGTGCCTTAACTGAACACAGGAATATTCAGCGCAGCCTGAGAAACCCACAACTCTTTGGAGTAAGAACACCAGCACTGATGCCCTGACAGTATCACACGAACATTCCCGACCTCCAGAGTTTCTAGTAGAGCACATGCACTTGCAAAAGTGGCATTTCCATCTCACAGCAGGTGCCTGTGCAGGACAGGTCCTGCATGGCCAGGACTTACCAATGCAGGCGTTTCTAAGCTCGGGAGGACTGTAGGAATTGAGCAGAGTTAAGAGCTTATGGGCAAATTCAATCCGCTCCTGCCACTGAATGAGAGCTTGCTTCACATCTGCAAATGCAAACATCCCAGGAGGCTGCTTAGCTCGTGGCTCAAACGCTTGTTAAATAAAGCACAGATTTTTACTGCTGAGGAATCTCTTTTTCCTCTACCATGGTCTTAATCCATCTAGGAATCTTAAATCTCACTGGTCTGCTGCTATTAAATTTATGAAATCTAGTTTTGTGTTAAGTCAATAAGTAGTTTAATAAGTAACAATTTAATATCCATTAACAGCCACATATTCTACTGTACAGCAAGTTTTTAAAACTAGGCAAGACAAAACACTAGGGTTTGGGTGAAGAAAATTAATTTAGAGACAAGAGGCATAATCCTTTCAAGAGTTATAATCAAACCTTTTCTTTGCAGATATGGACGTGTGGATTTCAGAACCGAAAGGAAAATGGACAGAAGCTCTACCAGGTCTCCAGTCACATGGCAAGCTGTGGCCTCGTGGTACATCATGTGCAATGTGTTAAAGGACTGGAAGGAAGAAAAAAAAAAAAGCCAAAACTTTATGCTGCCAAACTTGTTAGTATTCCTCTTTTTATCCTGCAGATACATTTACATTAATTTTATGCTCAAGCAAGGTATTTTATGTTAAAAAAATGTAAGGTGTTGGATATAATCACGAAGTTCTTCATTTGTTTTCAAGGTAAAAGGTTTGTGTTACCAGCTCAAAATAATTACCAAATTTTCACACCTTTATCTACAACCTAATGAACAGTGTCCTTTGAGACACAGTATTTCTATGTCCCCGTAATTCCAAACTTTCTTTGCCAGCAGACAAAGTGATACAAGAGGTGCACAAAGACAGATATATGAATTTGGGGAAAAAAAGGTAGGATTAAGATGGATGCCAGTCATTTTTCAAAATGCTGCTGAAGGATATATGGTTGTACATCAGATGAATTACTTCTCCTTTTTATACCTTGTGGGCATCTGTGATTTATAGAAATACTGGGAAGGAAAAGCAACTCATTTCCGAGCTGCAAAAATTCTAGCACAGGATGTAAGAGAAGATATTTAACCTGCAGGGGTATTTCAAAGACAAAGAAATAGTAGCCTCAGTCCCTTGCCAGGCCCTTTTTATATTGCAGTGAAGACAAAAGACACATAGACACCCCTATGTGGAAAACTTTCCTGGATGTGACAACTCCTTAATGCAGTTTTTTGTCACCAGGCAAAACAGTTCCAGCCAACAAGTGACAATACAAGGCCAGGTAACCTCAAGCTGTAAAGTAGCATCAATTTAATCTAATTTCTAGCAATGTTTTACACAGTATAAATTCATTTTATATTACACACTCTTGATAATTATCCATTGTTAATATGGATGAGAGCTAACTAAGCTAAACCAAATTCTTTTTATACATCTCCATGTATGTACCTTAATCTACTTACATTTCACATACAGATAACCTTATAGCGCAGTTCTTGACTTTTTACATGCAGTTTACTGGATGGAGGTATTTTCATAACAAAAAGGAACAGATATTCTGGAGTAATAATTTCAATTAATTAATCTATAGGCTTATATTTATAACAAGCTCCTGAAAACTCAATTTTCAAACAGCACTGCACTTTAATTCCAGCTCTTTCTACCACACTTTTCCCCAGAAAATGCAAACCAGTGACATAAAAAGAGTTAAGAGAATTTTTTACACAAACCATATCAAAATGAGACTGGAATCAGCCTGAAAGCATCATCCAGTCCAGCCACGTGCCTAAAGGCAGACTAAACATCCTTGACAGATGTTTGCTCCAAGCCCTTCTGATGACTTCCAGTTGTGCTGGCTGCCCCCTCCTGCAGCAACCTACTCCAAAATCCATTTTCTGCACAGCCACAATTACCTCTGAGCCCCTTGTCTTGCACCATGGATTTTCCCAGTTTAATATCTCTCATGAATACATTGTTCTACAGGTGCGAAGAATAAACTGAATCTTGGTTTTATGCTTTCTCCAACACATCCAGATTTTTGTTCTTGTTTTCAAAGGGATCCTGCCCCATGGAGCACTGCTGGTGCTTTTAATAAACACAGGTTCTCATCCATCACCTCAGTCATGGAAGGGCTGAGTGGAATCCAGGATATTTCACACATCAGGACACGTGGATCTGTAGAGTGAAACTGCTGGGAGCAGGGGTTTGACATTCCAACTGCATCCATTTCAGAGGTGCATTATTTTATTTTTTTCCATTCAATTTTGAACTAATATTGGTCTGGTCTCATGGACCAAATCCCCTTTTACAACAATTAAATGTGCTCCAGAAATGCATTTTAGGTTCAGTTCCATCAGAAAGAAATCGAGTTTATGTGTTTCAGACCACTCCTTGCAAACAAAGGCACAATAGATAGGAAAGAGAAGGAGAACTGCCTCAGGAGGGCCTCAAAGAGGGTCAGAAATATTAACCACAGCTGCAGCTGAGTACCCTTTCCCTTATGTCTGGTTTCTAACCTGTTGCCTAAACACTTTTTAACTACTAACAACTGTGTGACTGCACTCAGCCATTCATTCCCAATTACCTGTAGTAAAAGGAATGACAACAAAAAAGCATAAATTTATTCCTCTCAGCATAATCTGTTGGTGGTTTTCGCTCTGTCCTAAGAAGCAGACAAACAATTTCCTGATCTTTTTAGTACTGAAAGGAAATCTTATTAAAGCTGACAAGGGAAGTAGGGTGAGATGTTTGCTATAATTAAATAACGAAGTAATTACCTCAGTCATCAGAATCAATCCTCTGTTGAACACAACAAGAAGTCTGTCTTCATCAGATTCTAATAATATTCTGAAGGCACTAGGAAAAAAAATCCAAACATTGAGAACACTGAAAACCACATCCCTAGCTTAAAATTGTTATATTCATGTTGTTATTTTGGAAAATAATCACAATAGAATAAAGAAATCCCAAAAGAACATAATTCTTCTCATCATAACCCCCCCACTCCTTTTAATTTAAAAATGCCTCTGCCATCGACCTCCTTTATGTTATGGAAAGTAATTTATAAATAACCTGAACAGAAATATTTCCCATACAACTCCTGCAAAACTGTGGAAACTGATGTACTTTGAAAGACGGAACTTTATGCTTCTTAAATGATCCATTTAAATAGCTTCAGTCAAGCCTATGTTCGGCCTCTTAAATGTCTGAAAATATTTTTATCAGAATATTTTACACTTACAGCAGAGCAGAAAGGAAAGGATTATTCTAATGAATGGTTTCTTTCAACATAAAGATTATTTTGGACAATACGGCTGTGCTCTGTGACAGGTGAGTGCATGCAGCCCCTCCTGGTAACACAGTCTGTGCTTTCCACAAGGGTTTCAGGGCACCAAGAGTTCCGTTTAAAACCCCAGCCCTAACCTACATGCACAGGCAATTTATAGCTCTGCTGAGAATGCCCAAGCAGCACTTTCAGCTGTACTTTGTAAGACCAGAAAAGAAACACTCTTTGAAGACAGGATACAATAAAACTGTCCCACAGGCACAATTTCTACATTACATTTCTGCTCCAAAGTAACAACTGCCAACAAGAGCAGCTGGAACTTTAGCTCTGCTCGTGGGGGGAGGCTGAGAATGGAATTCCAGCTGAGCTGCTGGATGAGCACAGGGCTGTACCTTATGAGAGTTGTCCAACAAGAGCGTCCGTCCAAGCAGCGCAGGTAACAGCTTATGGTGGTTTTCTTAAATTGCTTTATGTCCTCTATCTCTTCCTCTCTCATGTCTGGCCTCTGAGCTACAAACAGCTGCATGAGGTTGAACAGCTCTTCTACTGCCTAAAACACAGAGATACTTGGTTAGAGTCAGCCCTCTCACTATGGTATGGTTCAGACTTCAAAGTTATAAAATTAGATGTTTTGATGCTTCCTAAGAGCACAGCTCACTGTCACATTTACGTGTACATCTATCTAAGTACAAAGCAACCTGAAATCCCCATCCCTGGGACCAAACAGTCAGAAAGCTGCTTGTGCCAAAACCTGCTGCAGTCCCACATGCCTGGCAAACATCAAACACAGTGGAGTAACTCTGGTCCCTTGCAACACACACTGAGACTTCTGAGGGGAGATGCCAACAAGGAGAGCAATAGGACTGTCAGTGTAAAATTTCTCCATGAGCTGATCTAGGCAGAAGTTCCAGTGTGAAAGATTCCCTGCATCTTCCTCCTCCTCTCCACAGTGATGGGAAGCTTTGTATTCTTTGTGTCCCTGCACACCCCAAAGGATCCCAAAGCAATATTCACTGTGTAATCATCCAAACCCAAGCCCGTGGGCTCTTCCAGACTCTGTAAGCCTTTTGTTTGAGCATCACACACAGCCTACTTTAACCAGCACCTGCTCTCTGCTGCAGGCACCACTGTGTTGTACTGACACACAACTCCCAGGTCTGCCAAAGGTATGTGGGTGTTGCCAGGGGAACACCAGGCTGTCCTCCCCTGGAATGCAACAGGCTAAATCTTGGCCCTATTCCAGAAAATGAAAGCAGAGGAGAAAGTGGGAATTCCTCCACCTTTGTTATAATGCAACCTCCTTTCTACAGACCACCATATCAAAGCTTATTCCTTGTTTCTTATGACTAGGCTGGAATACTGAGCAGTGGGAACACCAGTGCCTGCTCCCAGACAACAACAGCAGCTCTTCAGCTGCTCCCAGACAACAACAGCAGCCCTCCAGCTGCTACACAGCAAGGAAAACCCAAACCAATCCCCCCTAAAATCTAGCGAATGGATCTAAAGACACAAAGTTCTTCCACCAGGAAACCCACAGGTAATGCTTTTGCCACAGGGTTTGTTAAGTTCCAAGAGGCCCTGGGTGAGAGGGGACACCGGAAGGACGGAGAGGAGCACTGCGGCGTCGGTCACTTACTCCTGGGTACTGACTGGCATGAGGGGTGAGGTTCTTGAAGGCCCACTGGATGTTCTGGTGAGAGGCCAGCTGCCTGGTGAAGGCAGGGGACTGCTCGCAGCACAGGCGCAGGATGCCGTAGTAGGCGGGCAGCATCCCGCGGTTGAAGAGCACCACATCCTGGTCGTCGTGGTCCGCGAGGATGTAATTGAACGCAATGTTCTTGGTCACCACGGGGTTCTGCACGATAAGGCGCACGTTCTCGGGACAGTCCACGCACACGTTGTACCAGAAGGACAGCAGGGCCTGCTTGTTGTGGTTGGTGGCGATGGCCGGTTCCGAGAGCTTCGGCTGGAAGAGGTTCCACAAGTCCATGAAGTAAGTGGAGAACATGAGCTTCTCGGTTTTGGAGATCAAACAGTACGTCATGAAACTGAAGTAGGGCACCAGTTTGGTGGTGCCGTGAACGGCAGCATCGACATAGAGCTTGGCTCGCGAGAGCAGGCCAAGGAGCACGTTGTAGACCTGGTGCAGAACTACTGTGGTGTCGGGGCTGAGGGGCAGGTCCCGCGTGGGGATGTGCAGAGAGCGGGTCGATCGGAACATCTGACGGAAGGAATTGCTCGGAATAAGCGACACCAAGAGATAGGCTGCAGCTTCAAATAAAAACAGATTTGTTACACCTTTGACAGTGACATACCTGCTTAACAGCCAAGTAAACAGCAATTAAACTGCACTGCATGCTCCATTTACAGATTTCAAAGCATTTTACAGAATCTGGTATTACTATATTCACACTAGAAAAAAAATCCTAGTGGATAAGAGCAGTACAAAGCACATTAGAAGTGGTGCTGGGATGTGTTACCTACATCCCTGACTGCTGCCTGGTTCTCCCTGTGCTAACACAATGCACCCCGCCACAAAAGTTGATCCCAGATCCCATCAAACAATACATCCCAGAGGTTTTCCATGACTGAAGTAGTCCACTGTCCAATCAAGAGGTCATTACCTCCTCAGAGATGTTTCCAACTGGAGCCTGTTGTGAAGCTTTACCTCCAGTTCCCACATCTCCCTCAGCCACAGAAATATGTTAAAGGTCAGTGGCCTGTACTGTGGAGTCTCCTTTGTAAAAAAAAAATTGACACAGAAAAGGCTGAAAATGTTCTCTGGCAATGTGTCAGTGTGACTCCTGGCAGAACAAACCGGAGAGCCAGGATACCCTGGAATCTGGGAGAAAGCCCAGGCGGCTTCTCCTTGACCCACAAGTTCAAAGGACTCAGCCGAAGGTTACTGTGGAAGAGCAACATGTACAGCTCCCACCTATTGTACAGCCATGTGATGGACACAATGGAAAACCTCTGGAATTGCCTCTTTTCCTTCTTTAGGCTTTCCTGGACCTTGCAGATTGACCACTTAAAATAAAGAAACTACCAAAGTATCATTCAAGGTACCAAATGAAAACACAGTTTTCATCGAAACTGGTAACACCTCTGAATGAGGCACCACAGTTATCCTTAGATTTTAAAACCCAGCAATTCTAAACCAACTGGAAAAGGAAGAAAAGCTAAACACAGGAGCACGCAACTCACTGCAACAGGTGACAAATTTTCTCCAACTAAAATTCACTTACAAGTTCTCACTCTAGGGTAGTTGTGTGCCAGGAGGAAACGTTCAACCCAGTTTTCCATGTTCTGCAGGACCCAGCTGTGAGCGAGTTTGTTCCGGGGGGTTTGCACAGCCAGCCAATCCAGGCACTGCGAGGGGTTGTACTCAATGACCTAAAGGAGAGGGGAAAAATCAAAAGAAATACATTAATCTTCCTACTATGCACTGATTGTATTAAAAACCCCTAAAATCACTTTCAACATTTCTTTTTAAAATCACTTTGGGCTATCAAAGCACCTGCAAGACTGAGCTGCTCTGCACACGAAGAAAACCTTGTTAAATTTCACTGGTTGGTGTTTCTGAACCTTGTTCACAGTTCTGAAAGTTCAGTCTAAGCCCAGGAAATTACTCTGCCTACTCTTTCTGCATATTATGAGGTATTTAGGAGTTGAAATATTAAGTGCTAAGATGGAACAACTTTGTCTTTATAAATAAGTATTTCTAAAAAACATCTAACACAAAACCTTAACACTGAATCGGTATTTTTATAAGTTACTTCAAAAGAACATAAATGGTATGCAAAGATGAGGGTAACTATTACATTTTCTATTGAATATACCATTTCAAGAAATAAATTCATCCAGCACTTTCCAAAGGCAATGAGTGCTGTTGTGCAGTCAGCAAACCTTCAGAGAATTAGGAGAAAACGAGGCTTCCTGTGCTTTTCTGGCTCTGTGTAGCCGGAAATCTGTTGACATGAGGTCAATAAATGCAGGTTGTTCTTTTCTTAGTTTTTAAAAATGACTTTTTTTTACCTCAAGGCCCAGGTGCCCAGACAAGAAAAAAATTTACCCCAAGGAATCAGAGTAGTAACTGTGTTGCTGAAGCTGTTCTCAGTTCCTCTACTCCACCTGAAGAATACGAGCAGCTGGCACGACCATAACTCTGCTTATGAAATTTTAATCTCATTTTAAAAATAAACACCTTAAGAACAATCTCCTCCCTTTATTTAGAAATGACAAATTGCTCTGTCAGGTTTCCTGGGGAATGGCTGGAGGGAATGTCCAAGAAAGAGACAATCATTTCTCAGTTTCTGCAGAACTCAATCACTTTTTAATGACTTCTAGAAGCTGCAGAGGCTGTAAAAGTAGATTCTACACCCCAAGTCCGTGCATCCACTGCTGGGTCTCACACCCCTGCCTGCATGATTTATATCCCTGGACCTGTGTCACCAGCTGGGTGTCACTGTGCCCCTGGAGATGTGCTGTTTGAACTCCCTTGACCTGAGGTGCAGTAGTTAGAGCTCATCTATCATATCACTGGCAACACTTGTGATCCTACAGCTGCTCCTGACCAGGAGGAAACCCTTTGGAACAGCAATCCATGTCCTAGCCCACAGTGCTCCAGCCCCATTTTTTAAAGGGAATTAAAGGGAATGAGTTGGTCCTCATCAGTCTCCAGACTGGCCATGCTGTTCTCAGCCAGGAATGAAGACAGTAAATGTACTGGGAACTCAGAGAGCAGGTAGGTGAAGAGAAAGCTTTAATTGCTCATCTGTGGCTCAGATCAAGGAATTCAACCCTGTGCCAACTTGGTTAAAAAGTCTCTCATTTTAAAAATACAAGCAAGGTTGGTCCTGCACACAGCAATTCTCCAGCAGACTCAGTTTAACACTATTTTATGCGTTGAAAGTGTTAATGGACATTTTAAAGAGAACCAAAAGTTTCAAATGAATATTCAAGGAATCTGTACATAAAGGCCAAAAAACCCCACAACCAAATGATAGGTGTTGAAACATTTTACAGGCCTTGCAGAAGGATAACTGAGAAAACAATGTGGAATTTGTCTAGAAAAAGCATTCTAGGCCCTTATTATCAATCAATTAATTTCTCATTAAACTAAAATTTCGAGTTAAACTGAAAGAGCCATTAACCTTACATTAAGTTACAACAGAACTTTTTAATGTCTATTGGCTGTTGCTGTTGATTCAGAAGAGGAATGGTAATAAAAAAATCATGGACTGATGCAGGAAGGATGACAACAAAATCCAAAAGAGACATGAAAGAATCAACAAGAGAAAGACAATTTAGCTTCTGTTTTATTTTATATATTGTACCTCCCATATCCTCTGCAGAATGTAAGAAGCAAAGGGTGGCATTCCTGGAGGTCCACCAGCAAATTCCATAAGCATGGTGAGCAATTTGAAAAAAGGATTGGCTGCCTGTAATGAAGAAAAGGGAAAAATACCCAATTTCATCTATGTAATTTCATCCATATTTTTAAAAGTATTTTTTAAAAAATCCCAATGTCTGTAAGATTTCTATGAACTTCAGACATGAACATTTATAATACTTTAATCCCTTACTATTTAATCTGTACATAATCCATATATATCTATAAATCAAGCCACTGGCTACAGTCAGTGCACAGCAACAGGATCATATGAGGCAGGATTAGTCTAGGAGAAGTTATAGGAAATATATTTATATTTTATATACATCTATGTATGTATGTATTACAGGAAATATAAACATTATTCTGGAAAAAGGAAAGAATCAAGCTGTCCATTGTTGAAGAATTCACCAATTTACCCTGGTTTATATTTACAGCAGACTTCACTGGCTCAGGTAAGTTATTATTTTTATGTATTTACGTAACATGGAATATGGATCCTGGGAAATTTATTTAAAAGCATCCCATTTTGGGGTTTTAAACTGCCAAGACTCACCCAGCTTTTAACAATGTTTCAGCAAAGTGGTTACAACTATAATCACATATTTTGCATCTGGAATCCATTTGGAACTCTCAGTATTTCTGTTACTACCAGGGCAGGAATTTACTCTGAATGAGGAATGTGTTTGCCAGCACAGAACTGCACAGTGCCCCAAATCTTGAACAGCCAGATAATAGGTCATTATCTCCACACAGTTTTGCACACAATATTTTAATGTTACCAACTTTTTAAAAGAAATTCATACTGGTGGAGATTCTAGAAATGTTACTTGATTTGAATAAAACTTTCATCCTAAGTGGCATATCAAATTTCAAACTTCACAAACAGTGCAGTCAGACTTCATTTAATGGCACCAAAACTTCCATGGATCACCTTCCACATATGAGTTTTGGTGAGCACAAGACACATTATTTCTGTGATTTAAACCAGGAAAACATGACTACAGATTATTTACTAGACAGGTGGTGTGTTTACATACCTCAGGAGTCAGCTTTGCTATAGATGTGAACAGCATGGACACAATCTTGAAAAGAAAACATATAAAACCCACTTAGACTTGTGTTTATTCAGTTAAAAGACTAACAATTACCCAGTGACACTTATTAGAGGAGATTTCAATTGCCGCAAGTCCCTGCTACTCACGTGCTCTGCAAGGCGATTGTTGTACCGGCACAAACTGAAAATGAGGTTGCAGGTTTGCCTGATGTTGATGCCGTCACGGATATGTTGAAATAAAAAAGGGAAACCCTGCAAGAAATAAGCAGATAGAGTACACTGCCTACAGCTACACACCTCCTTTTGGGAGGCTAAAGCAGTAATTTTTAACTTGATTACCTTTCCTCCTGTCAGTGCTGCCATGTCGTTCTGTGACAAGGTCAAATGCCTAAAATACAAAAGAAAATGATCATTTTACTTCAGCCATGATTATGGTTAGGGAGAGACTCAGGACTGAATGTCAATCCATATTCTTCAGTATCACAATATACAAGAGATAATAAAGGTGTTGATGTAAAACTGACAAAAAAAAGAGTTGTATTTGAGTGAGAAAAAAAAAGAAAACCAAGTGTGGGCAATTGAATGTGTTTAAGTACTTAACCCAAGTCTTTCATTTAGTCAACAATGACAATCCCTTTTTAAGTTATTAAAAATATAATGGATCCATATACAAGCTTATTTATGCTGTTAAAAAAGCCCACAATAAAACCCTCAGACAAACCCAGAAAATCTGTCTCCGTTCTGTAATTCTAAATTGACTTTGCTTTATCAGAAGCTCTTGCCTTTCTGAGCGAGACTGTTCCACCAGAAGAGCAATCAGGGCAATCATCTTTTCAAGTGCAGCAGGCCTGTACTTCTCTTCTGCCAAAGAAAGAATATCTTCCTCTTCTTCCTCCTCCTCACCTTCTTCCTCAGAAAGCACTTCGACCTGGGGCTAAGGAAAAAAAAGAGAACTTCATTTTGAGCCTTCATTTCAAAGGGCCTTTACATATCCTGTCCTTTATTCCAAACAACTTTATCAACTTGCATGAATCAAACCAGCTAAGTATCTAATAAATTGGTTTTCCCACTGAAACATTCACTTTGCATAAGCTAAATTGTATTTAAAAATCCAAGAGGTAGGCTGGCTGAAGATACAGTCTATTTAACGAAAAAAACAGGTAAATTTAAGAACCTAAGTTGTAAAATAGGAGTAAGTAATCAACTGTTAATAGTATAACCATTAGTATCAAGTTAAGGGCAACTTTAATTGCTTTTACTCAGTAGCACCTATTTCTATATTAAAAAATAACAGTCAATCCAATGTATTTTTTAAAGTATTATATTCACTTAAACATTGAAAAAAATTGTGCAAGTGAAGCAATTTTAATTTAACAGCTGAAAGATGATTCAAGACACAGCAGTAATGATCACAGATGTAAAACAGGAAAGATTAGTTCCTGTTACATAAAATACTCAAGACTTACGTTCTCAGGCCCTTTGGTTCCCATGTAGAAATGGACCATTGTAGATATGGCTTGCAGAGAGAGCAAGAATTGGCTCTGAAAAACGCAGGGACGGAATTACTTGAAAATACATTTGTGCACAGACATCACCAACTCCCCAAATCCAAGGCTATACTCACTTCCTCCTCTCCCATTTTGGCAAATTCATAAAGAAAGGCGAAGTACTCGGTGAGGTGCTTGCTGTGGGGTTTGACGCCGTGCTCCATGATGGACAGCAGGGTCTTCACAAAGCGCGTGACGCAAGAGCGGCTCCCGATGTCCTCCACGGGCCCGTCCATGTCATCCGAGCTGGCAGCAACAACAGCCAGGGTGGGTATTTCACACAGCGCACAGAGCGCAAAGTCATCCTGAGCCAGCCCACACAAAGGAATTCACCAGAATTCCTGCTCTGTCCTGCTCTCAGAGCTCTCACCCCTGTCCACAGCCTGGATAACACAGCCCAAGCTAAGGGAGCATCAGGCAACTTGGAATGCTGAAAGGTTCATCAAATTAAGTGTTCTGAATCAAGATGCTGCTCAGGAACTCTTAGAACAACAGTATTGGGGATCTCCTACTTAAAATCATCCTCTTGATTTGCCTGTTGAATTTAATGAGAATGCAATGACATCTATGGAAGCAAGGCAATGCACCCTCCTGAACACACCCTCGCAAGGCAGAGAACATCCACCTTCAGCCTCAAACATCTGCTCAAGGCTGCATCTTGTCCCTGAACAAAACCAAGCCACCGACTCAAGTCAGGCTTCCAAAGCAAATTAAATTCTACTTTTTTGCCAAGAAAATTCTGTCTTCGTGTCCTGAATTTTGATGCGGCAGCATAGTTATTACTAACTCGCCATTTTCACTCTGGGGAAAATTTATTATCACAATCACAACTTTAACACAAGAGGTGAAAGAAAAAACACTTTTTTGTTTTCATCATGTATCAAAGAGTTTAAGTATTTCATAACTGGAGATAAAGTGACAGTTTTCTGGATAATAAGCAGAGCAAAGGAGAAGCCAAGAGGGTTCTTCCTCATTTTTGACAAGACCTGTGATTTAGTTATAGGATTAACTGCTGATCTCCAAACTCTTTTGCTGGATGTACAAATAAAAATTTCCACCTTTGTGCCTCCAGATCCAATTCACAGTAGGATTCTCAAGTCTAAGGAGTGAGTTTTACACTTGCAGTGTGCAAGTGACAGGGAAAATAAAGACTATGCTGAAAACCTGCTCTAAGGGAGCAAACGTTTCAAACAATTTGACACTGCCCTTTGCAACCCTACTGGTATTTTTAAATAAATCTGAGCAGAACAATGAAGAACAATTAGCACTATTTCAGCTTTACAGACTGTTTTGAGTGAGTCATTAATAAAAGCAGCTGCAGCAATACATGGAATGAACAGAAGTTTGCAGGGAGGTTATTTTACCAGTCTTCCATTCCTGGCTGCAGATAAAGGTGTGCATGTACTGGCCTCAGCCTCTGGATCACGTGGATACACAAGCGCTGGAACATCTGCAAAGGGAGAAGGGAGTGACCTCCACACCTTCAGTCCTTTACAAAAAGGTCAACATGTCATTCCTAAGCAAAGAATATTCTGTCTCCAAGTCCCACTACCAGCTCTTCATTGGTTCAAAGTTTGAAAGACAAAGCTGAGATTGTAATTTAACAGAAGAGTCAAACCTGGTTTTTATGAACAGATCTCATGGCAGAACCCCAAACCCAGCTTTTAATATTGCTGTGCACCGAAACATGGCTGTTTTTTTTCTTCTATCTCTATTTTCTGAAACATTTTGATATTTTTGGCAAGATGCTTTTTTAATTTTGCTGCTGGCTCATAGGAATTCACGTGAAAATTTGAAGCATTCATGAGGAGAAGACCTTGCCTGAGACCTTGCATAGAGTTTTCCAATGCAATATATTCTTTAACTGATGCATTGCATACAGAAACTATGTATGAGTCTATATGGAAATATCACTTTAATAACCAGAAATCCAACTGAAGAATTCAGGTGAGATAAAATAACTGTTAAAGTTTATACCTGAACAGCTTGCAAAGCAAGTACACTTGTAGCTGACACTATTAATAGTTGGATTTGTGAATGTCCAAATACTACTAATACAGGGGGGTTTTTTTAAAGCATTTCCAGAAAAGGGTATTAACAAATCTTTGTGGCATAATACTGTAAAATTACCTCTACTCACAGAAATTTACTACAGAAGTTTCAAATTGAAGCTTTGAGGAGCACTGAATGTAAACAGTTTGAATTTTTTGTTTGTTTTCTAAAGGTGGAGCTTGATGAACTGTTGAATTTATTCATAAAACCCCCACCTCTAATGCGAAGTGTTTAGTTTTGTAGAGATCATGGGGGAGTCGCAGAAACCTTAATTTGTATCTACTGTAATTTAGTGATCCTGACTGTACAGCTATGCTGGGGTTGTTTCAAACAATATCACTCCCATGGCCAAGTATCTTCCCTAAATCATTTGCAAGAACAGAGAAGAATCAGACAACTACAGGTATTGAATAAAACCGCCAGAATCACAGCCATCATAATTGTCTGTTGCTGGTCACAGGTCAAGCATTCACCTGACTTGGAAAGGAACTTTTTTCTTACCTGCCTCACAATCTGATTGGGACACTTTATTAGAATCTGCATTGGCCACCAATCATCATCAGCCATACGATCCAAAAACCACTGCAGAAGATACATACTGTGTTAGTTTTGTTCCACACTTGCTCTAGTCCAATCTTCTTTTTTGCATGATAATAAAGTCTGAAGAGAAATCGATGTTACTATTATTAAGGAATAGGCAAGTTTTAATCCAAGGGAAATCTAAAAGTCTTCTGTGCATGAAGGAATAAAGAAATAAAGATCAATAGCAATAAACAGCAGTATAAATTTATATCTGGTATCTTCTTATCCCTGTGCTCTGCATGCCATTAGAAAATTATCTGGAAGAACACACTTATCCTGCAAAGTGATGTCAACAGCATTAAACTATGCTTACAATAATGCATAACCTGAAGAATTTTGTAGAAGAGTGATAGGATTAAACAGAGCTTCCCAAGTTAGATCCCTTTTGCATTTTAACACTTGGAAAAGCTTCATGGCCTCCAGAGACCCAAAAGTAAGAAACTAACAGAGGATGATTCATTCCAAGTCAGACTCAGCAAATAGCACAGCTCAGTCTTCTGACTCCCAGAATTTTGAGTCACAAGAAAAGACAGTTTAAAATAAAACAATCAATGTTCTTACTTTTAATTCTACCTGAGTATTCTTTACTATATTAAATGTCTTTACTCAAACATCTTAGGACTTCACCTCACTGAGACAACCGCACGCCCAAATACTGAATGTCACATAATTTATCAACCTAGAATCGATTTATAAAAGAATAATGGATTTAATTCCTTTCTGCTGAATAAAGTCTAAGGCAGGACACAGTCTGTGCTAGGCTCCTCGTACATTTAAATTATCACAGAAACACTCTCAAACTTTTCTTCAGTATCTCAAAATTGCTTTCAACAAGACCAACACCAAATTCTCTGTCTTTCCATGTGTCTTGGGTGAGGTATTTTAAGCACATGTTCATTACACAAATGACTACATAATAACTGATCAAATCAAAGAGTTTATGACACTGGTTGCCTTTTATTCCAGTGACAAAATGATTTTGGCCTGTGGTCTCAACATAAGTTTCTGTAAATAAAAAAGTCATCCCCCACGATCTGCAGCAATCAGAAAGGACGAATTTCATCTCATAGAGCACAAATATTCCAAATACAGTAGTTCATAGTCCAAAATATTTCAGGGATACGAACCTCCAGGAAAGTTAAACAATATATAGAAAGTTGGTTTGTACTTTGCTGAGTTCCTAAGTCACTTACTTCACAAGCTGCCTGACTGTTATTAAACTGTTTTGTTAACAGTTCAATCCACTGAAGCATTGTAGGCTGTAAAAAGAAATACAGAAAAAACCTGTAACTTCAAATAATGAATTCCAGCATAATCTTTAAAGATTTCTAAATGTTTCAGTAAAGCAGCAAATATTAAGAATATGATTAAAAAACAGAAAACATTTTATGAATTAATAATACATTGCACCTACAGATAAATACCAGTCTATACATTTTTATATATATGTTATATTCCATTGTGCAGTGCCCACTATAAATGTGGTAAATGACACTCTAAACATTAACTTTGCATCACATATGGCAATTTTACAGCTCAAAATCCCAATTCTAAAATGGAAAGTATAGATCTGCTTTTCACTAGGTTCATGCAGCTACTTAATGAGAATTTACAAGTAAATCGAATACCTTTTCCTTTGAATGAATAAATGTCTCTAGTACAAAGGAAGTGCTTAACTGGAAAAAAAAATGGTACCATTAATTTAGAATGCATGAAATAAAATGTCAACAAGGAAATAGTTAACGGAAGGTAAGATTCTTTGGAAATCCTTACCTTTGCTGTCATCAGAGAAACCGCTTTTGGATCTGGTAGTGTACTTGGGATGCTACTACACAACTGCCACATAAACCTAGAGTCAGTAATTTTATTTGTTAATTAAAATAAATAATGATAATCTGCAAGAAGAAAAGAAGCATTAATATTACATTTTTAAAGAAAACTTACCCAAAATATGTATGTTCAAAAATGTTCTTGTCTTGAAGGAACTGCATGTTATCATGCCATATCCACTGAAGAAAAAATGCTACCATCAGATACAAGAAAGCAGTTTATTTCACTACTTAAGCATGATTTTAAAAATATTTAAATGATTCCAAGGGCAAAAAACCCAACATTTTTCTGTATAAAAATTATTTCTGAAAGCACTTTCTTTAGTTTAAAGAATAGGCTCAAAGCTGTTTTGCTCATACTATAGCGAGTATTGGTTTTGCCTGCCATGGGACTGCAGAAGAGAGCTTCAAACCTTCTCCTGTTTCTGTGGCATCATTTTTACAATTTAATTATTCAGAGTTTCGGACTAAAATTTTGAGAACAACAAGTTTAAAAAGAATCACAGCTGAAGTCTACCCCAAAGCTTGATGAGCTCTGAGAACTTCTGATAAAATACTAAAGAGTAAGATTCGAATCTATCACTAAACCAGAACAGGATTTCATGCCACATCCCCTGTTCCTTTCTCTAAAGTGATGTTTTTGATCACATCAATTCATACTGATTTTCACAGCAATATAGTTTAAACATTAAATTCTGATAAAATCTGTTAATATTTCTAAGACCGAGAAGGATAAAAGCATGATCTGATTTGCTGGCTAGGAATGAAGAGACATTTTAAATTAAGAAACTAAAATGTGGCAGCTGCTGAAGCAACACTTCTGGCCAGAGGGAACAGGGACATTCAATTTTCCAAGTGGCAAAAAGGGATTTATCCCATATACAGGACAGAATGAGGAAACATCCAAAATTCACATAAAATGTAAATTCTAATTCCCTGCCTATCCCATGACAATCTCCTAAGGAAGACAGTGAAATGAAAGGACTGTCACCTCAGTGATTTAAATTATTTTTGGTTTCCTATGTTTATTCAGATTTCTGATGTGTTTAGGGCCTCCTAGAGTGTTTTAAAATTGGTGTTAAAACAGATCAACTTGTACCTCCAGCAATTCCGATGAAACATCAAATTTGTAGTCTTTGCCATTCTCTTCCTCTGGCTCCATCCGTTTATAAAACAGCATGTAAGCACTGTGTGTCTTGGAGAAAAAAACATCTGTATAATTTTTGCTTTGAGAGAGAAATAATGAAATCAGAAATATAACCACAGAACGAGTGTTTGGAAGAGAAATACCTTTTCAAAGGAGAAGTCCATAAACTTATCAGTAACGGAATCATAAGTTTTTGTCTGTCAAGAAGAAAGCAAAGCCATTAATTACAAGCTTTTTAATGCTTCAGTTTCTAACAGTTTGTGGTAATTCACTTGCACATTTATTAAATGACATTTATGAGGGTTGCTGACAATTTAGCTCTTGCTCAAAGCAGTCTTGTTTCTTTTTTTCTTCTACAGTGAGTGGTCTTTTCTGAATTTTCAAAGCTACAGTGCAATACTCTACCTCCATCTCAAGCAATTTCCTGGCTCATCCATCTCACCGACACCCCTTCTTTAGAGGCACCTAAAGGTATTTTATCCATGTACCAAACAAAGGAATTTTTTTGTTTTATTTCAGCACATTGTCTTGCCCAGACAAGAGAAGTTGTCTTATGCACCAGACTGCTTTAGCAAGATACTGTGTTATTTATAATGTGCTTTATATCATGCATACAGCAATAAATATTGATCAATTCAGGCACAACCTGGAACATTTGAGTGTTGTTTGTAGTAACATGTAAAAATATTCCAACTGATGTCACAGGCAGTGACATGAGGCATAGACAAAGATCAAAATGCCCTTTTTTTCCAGAATAAACCTAAGCTTGAAGTAATTATTCCTTCATCAATGGTCTGAGCTAAGCAGCCACCCCAGCAAGCATTCCTAAATTAGCTTCAGACTCACTTTTTTTTTGTACCTGAATAAATGGTATGATAAAAACCAGATCTAGTAAAGAAACATGTATTGTTTGGAGAGACACTTCACTAACTAACTTTGCTTCATTACTAATACCTGTACTATACTTCTGACAGCTTCCTTTTAAATCCTCATACAAAGGCCTGGGTTGTAACAGATACTGGAAGAGTTGAACATGACAAAAATTCAGGTCACAACTTACAGTCATTTCTCCACCAAAACATTCAGAAGCAAGCTGGGCAGAATCGAAGGGTTTAACTTCAGCATCATTGAAAAGGTACCTGCAAGGCAGGAAGAAGCTTAGAAACAACTGCTGCTCATTTCTAGGGCCAAAAAAGCCTAATGAGCACTTCCAGTGGTTCCTCAGATTGAAATCTTCCCATTATTGATTTCCAATGTCTTGTTTAGATCCCAGCAAATGCAAATCTGGTCCCAAAGTGACTTCCTTCTAATAGGATCAAACAAGGAGGTACTGCTGCGGATCCCCACTGGAGCAGAGATTAGGTCATGAGCTGGTCCTGTTTCAGAAATACTCTGGCTATTCTAGAGAAGAAGGAATAGAGGAAACCTTGACTCCTTTTCCAGGGCTCCAGTGAGAAATGGAGATACCACATCCAAAAATAGCAGGCAGAGTGTTCCCTGCTCTCTTCTGTCTCCTAGCAGGACCCTCCTCCTTTGCACGCCCATGTCCCTTCCCTTCTCTGAATTCTACATCTAGAAATATTGCTGGATCCTCATCCAAGGTACCAAGCAGATTTCAGAAAGGACAATCTAGGAAATCTTTTGTACTGAAATAATTCAACCCTAGTCCCACCAGGAAGCAATCCTTGCTGTGAGGCCAGCACAGCATTCCCTGCCACCCCTGTATCCGAGGGACCACACAGCTCTCCTGGCTCCTGATCCCATGGCCAATAAATTCATATCCTTACAACTATCAAATTCCATCATCCTGTGCTTTTCCAGAGGAACCTATGGGATGTATCCCGTATATAACTGCATCTGACAAACCCAACAAGCTTTACTTATTAAAAATATGGAAATATAAATGGCATAGCTCACCACTTGTTGTTTTTGTAAGCATGAGGATTGACAATGTCCCTGATAAAACTGTAGTAATGCCCCCCATCTGCTGTTCCTGTGTGAACTGTCACACCAATCAGGTCATACTCATAACTCTCAGTTTCCTTCAGGTAGCCACCATCTTCCTTAAAACCTGAAAAAATTCAATACCATATTTAATCAGTTATTTCCTAAACACCCCAACTTCAACATTAGCAACAAACTGTATGTAACCATTTGCAATTCCTCTCATACTTTACAAAAAATCTAAGATTAATTCAAATTAAACAGCATTTGAAACCAAAAATTGGCCCTTCCTCTAATGTAAAATACAGTGTGTGACTTTGGGAATTTAGGTTGATTAAAGCTATGTTTGATTTTATTTGCTTCTGTTCTGCATACAGGAAGTCAATACACAGATAAATACACAGTGTGTAACACAGAGTGCCAAAGTTTGGTGAATCCATTTTATGAGCAAACCTTCTTTCCTGTCGTTTTTTCCCATGAGGAAATCTTCAGTGTAGGGTGTCATATCCAAACGTAAAGGAAATGAAAAATGGGTATTGACTTTCTCCTTCATCATGGTCACCATATTAAACGTATATCTCATGGTGTTGAAGCTTAAGATACGAGGTAGTTTCTTAAAACATGCCCTGAAGGTTCACAAATAAACATCATTTACAAAAGCTTAGTAGGGTGAACTGTATTTTCACAGACATTTTAAACATTTATTTCAAGTGTAACACTGGAGATCTGTTGCTAAGACATAAATATAAAATTCAGCTCTTACAGAGCCCCACAGCAGGGCAGACTGACTGGCAGGAGGAATGTCAAATTTAGCCCATTAAATGATTCTATTTAGGCTGTCATTGTACCTTGGAAGAAACAGCCAGTCTACTCATATGGCAGGAATCAGTTTTCTAAAATAGTATCATAAAATAAGCCATGAATTAATTCAACAATCCAAATTCCCTCACTGCAGGGAGTTACAACCTTCCAAAAGACAAATTTCAAGGCAGAACATCTCTTGCATTACATCTTGTAAAATTTGCAATAATGATTTTCTAGTAAGTCACTCGCTCACCCATGTCATTTAAAACAACAAGGTTTTCCAACTCTAACAAATTTCTTAGCTGCAATACCAAGACAACAAAAAATTTTCATTTACTTTCTCTTCATAAGCAGACTTTGCAAAACATGGAAACATTTTTAAAGCTACATATTTTAATTAAAAAATTCAGGGTGACATGAAACCCAAGTAATTATCCTGCATAATGAGTAACCAATCAACCTTTGAAGGCATGTAGTATTTTAAATACTGGGGGGTTTTAATTAAAAATTCTGGTGTTTTTTAATTAAAAAAGGTCATGAACATTTTCCTGTGTCTTTTGCCATGATACTTTAGATTCTTTATTTTGGAAATTCGATTTCCTCCTAATTTCTGATTTGCACAGGGATCCCATCCTTATAGGCCTACATGGTATAAACTAAATGAAAGACAAATCCTGTTCCATCTAAAGGACAACTGTTATTCCAAATGGAATTTCAGTGATTTACTACAAAGAAATATTAAGAACATTTATTTCTTCTTAGCCACACCTTTTTTCTGCCCGCACTTTCTTCCCACAGTGAGAACACGTGTACATGTTGTCACCTTCCAAGGTATCTTTAATAGTTACTTCATCAAGAGATTCCTGCATGGAGCAAAGAAAAAAGGAGTTTACATTTATCTTGGATATTTATGTCTTGTGCTTACACGGCCTGCTTTCCAAATCCCTCCCTTTCAATCTTCCTTTGAGTTTACTTTACTTCCGTAAGTTATGAAAATAAAGTCCCAACGTTTTTCACAGAAGAGCACAGACCTGAACTAACAGAAGAGTTTGAGAGAAAAACCAGCTCCTAACCCATACACAGAATTAAGGAATCAACTCATAAAAATGGTACTCAATATCCCAGCTGTCTCAAAGAATTCAAATCCTTTAAATTCAAATTTCAAGTGTGGGGATTATTGGTTGTTTAAAAAGCTTGAAAACAGAATTACGTTGGTGTAAGCTTTAAGTTAACTTCATAAGCAGTAGAACCTGTAAATGTTCCATCTTTTGACATTTACAGTTCTCATATAAAATGATCACAGCATGTTTAAAACAAGTAAATAGTGATTATTGACTGTAAACCAACAGTCAGTGACTACTGTTAGCTCCAGCTGACAGCACACAGCACTGGAACTAAATTACCCCACAATATCAACCGAAAACCACCCCAAAATTAGAGTGCGGATAAAAAGCATCAACACCTCCAAGTGTGTGGCAGTATTTTATGCCCTTTGTAAGGGAGATCTGTGAGACTCATCCCAGCCTGGCATTACTTACATAAATATTCTTCATATCTGCTACCTGGCACCTCACTGTGTAGAACTCCTCAGCTGTCTGACTCACATGCTCACAGTCCTGAACAAATGTAAGAGAAAAGCAATGAAATAACTTTTTTTGAGAAGTTAGAAAAAATTATCGTTAAAAGATCAGGCTAGAGAAGGAACACTTACCAAAGAAACGACATTGTTTGTGATAACACCTCCAAATAAACTTTTCACTGTGTTTTTCTGTGAATGAATGAATGAATGCTGTCAAGAAAATTTGAGCAAATCCCTAAGTTTTCAAGCTCTCTTTTACTCCCGCTTAATAACTCACCAGTTCTGGAGACATTTCCTCGATTTTTGTTATTAGGTCAGTGAAGAACTCAGTCATGTCCTTCTGCTCTCCAGTGTTCAAGGGTTGCTTATCCATGGTGTAGGTTTTACAGAAAGGCCTTGGGTTGTAGGCCTTACACTCACTTTCCTTTGGAGAGAAGATATCAAATCAAACCAAATCAAACCAAATCCTTCTATTTTCAAGTTACACAGATGTACCAAACACACATAAATGACTGTTTGTTTTTAAAAATACATCTTTTACATACAATATGCTTATTAGGCAGGATAGTTTCTTAAATGTTTAACTGTTTCTGTTGAAATGCAAAGCAGTTTTTAACTAATTGATAAACATTATCATGTCACCAGTGAGTAAAATATCCTTAGTAAAGAAGTACTGAAATGTTTAGTGAATACTTCACAAAATGAATCATTAAAATAAAATATCTTGGTTGAAGATGTGACAGGTAGAGTTTCTGCCCATCTGTTCAGACATAAAATGTGAGAACATCAGCTTGTATTTATGTATTTCTGGACGTTGCTGACTTAAATCTTGCCAAGTGCTCAATTCTCATTCAGACTCCCCTATGTTTAATCTACTTTTCAACAGGATGTGTTTAGCTAGAGAAAAGAATTTGCAGTACAATGCAATTCTTTACAATATATCCCCATTCCACTGCCTTGCGCTCGGGGAGTGCAGGACTTACTTACTCTGTTCTCTTTTAAGGATGTATAGCAAGATGGTAACTCCTGTAAATATTGCCTTTTCTAGAATAAAGTCCTTCTTCAAGATTTAAATAATTCTAAGTCTTGGTATGACTTCATGTTCCTATATTATTTTCTGCTTATATTAACACCTAATATTAATTTCTATGATTCATGGGAGGCATTGCAAGTCAAGATTCTTTTCCCGTTTGTCTTCAAAGTGATTGCAAATTTCTTACACAAAACCAGTGTCAAGACATTCAACTCTCCTCAGGTTTCTTTTCATTATTTCAGAATTATTTCAGTGCTTTAATGGCAGTGAACACCTGGAACTGCTTTAATTTTGTTTGGTCCTGGAATTGCAAAATTTTCCTGTGTTCCAGTGGATTAAACTTTAAATACTGGAGCAAGGAAAATGCAATGAATAAATATACTGTATTTTATTTTATCACCAGGGAAACTCCACCTCCCCAACACCTCTGTAATTCATTGGCTCACCTGAACTATATACAAAGAACCTCTAAAGTACTTTTAGGATACTTTCTAGAGGATACTCCCTAAAATACCCTCTTTCACACCTACCATTAGGTATGTAAACATCTTCTGGAGTTCCAGTAGAGTGGTCTTGTGTTTCATATCTTCTGAATACTAGCAGAAATTAATAAAAGAAGACTTGATCTTTTTGCTTCTTACTTTCCAAAAACATACATTAAAAAGATGTAGCATTCAAATAAAAACCCAGTCACTTTATTATGGACCATTAGAAAAATGATTGTGTATACAGACACAGTCTGTTATCTTACATTTAGAATTTTTATACTTATTTTACACTTTTTTTTTGCATGTAAACATTAAATCTGAGGAAAAAAAATAACTCTACTTTCTAAAAATTTGTTGCATGGAGGAGCTTTCAGGAAAGTATGACAAAGTATTAGTGTTTTTGGAATAATTTTTTTAATTCACCGAGGTTGTGAGCGTTCTGAACAGCTCTCTCCATAATGCATTTCCTTCTCTTATTTACCTTTTTATTTGCATTTATAAAGGGCAAATCCAGAAATTAAGTGACAAGTACCAGCAATGAACAGTAACAGAAAATTATGAGGTCAGTGCCAATTAGGGTGTTTCACACATTCTATCTGCCCTGCTGATGTCAGGGACCAAAATGACACTTTCTCTCTTACAATAAAGAGATAAAAGTAATAATATTGCATTTCTGGGAGCTAACCAATGTATGATAATTTACAGGACCTGCTGTGCTTCAGGTAGCATAGGATACGTGCTTTGGGACTTTATAAACATTCATGAAAAAACATTTGTTAACAAAATGACAAATGAGCAGTTCAGAAACAACAGACAATTCACATAAACCCAAACCTGAATCAACCTAGTTGAAAGCAACAGAAACGTGAGTTCTAGAATATTTTATTTCAATGCCACTTTAAGAACCTACCATACCAAATATTTAAGAAAAAAAGTATCTTCAGACATCAGCAAAAGAATCCAACTCCACCAAAAGCAGACTAAATGCTGAAGCAATAGTCCGTATCTAGATGTAACTTTTAGAAGTAAATTTGTATTTTTTTCATATTTGCACTGATTCTTGAATGTAAACTTCTATCCAAGCCCCACACTCACCTTTGCAGTGAAAATTGCTTGTCTGGCCTCTGGGATCATGTACAGCTGCTGAATAGTGGAGGCCAAGTAACACGTGGCTCCAAGGTTGGTTAAACCCACAAACCTGCACTCAGCACGAACATCATCGTGTGGCCAATAATCCCACTTGTAAGGTGCATGGGAAGCTGTGAAAAGCAGCAATCACACAGGTAGGAAAACAGTAAATTCCAAGTGCAATTTGCAAAAATAGAACTACAATGAAAAGCTTGATGTTCACTCTAATAAAATGTCACCTGGTTATGCACTGCACATTTACAGGCACAAGGCAGACTGTGCCTGATCTTTAGGAAAATGGATGATATATTCCTCAGGAAAATCTTTAAAATCTTTGGATAGAGCAGCAGCCTTCCTGCCACACCACTCTGGGCTGCAAGGGGTTCACTGTGCTCTCCAAAGCACAAGTGAATCAGATTGAAAAAGCCATTTTATTTTCCTCTGAGCTTTCTATTCCTCTGTATTTCATGCCATGTAGCGATGGATTTCATACACAGGGAGGCACCAGACAAGTTTGGCAGGGCTGAGTGACTCTTTCATGAGCCTTGTTCTGATATGGCTGCCAAGAAATCAGAAGAATGGGGAAGTTCTTCTCATCTGCCAGCCAGGAAGATGGTAACCAGCTTAGACAATCTTCCTTGGTATCCAAGAATGGACACAAACCCCTGCGATGCATCCAGCTTTACTATCTATCCCCAGAGATGTCCTTCTCTGAAAACACAGTGTGTCCCACAAATACTTCAGTACCTCTCCTGAAGTATATGCTCAGATAAAGAGGAAAAAAGATTCCTCAAAAATAGGCTGGATTTATTTTACAATCCATAAAAGACACATGGGGTTCGAGATTTAAACTTCAAATCCTTAATTATTTTGTCACATTTGAAAGACTCATTAAGGATTCTTCTCATTCCACACTATCAGATAGAAATTCAGGAAACTATCTGGCATCCTCACATCTTTAGAGGCCCGACCCACAAGATCTTCTGTTGCACAACAAATAATAGCTGTAATCTTCATTTTGGCATTGGCACCAAAACAACTATTAGCCCTGAAGCTCCAAGGAGGGAAGAAAAGAGCTTTATTTCTCCTGTTTCAACAAATCTCCAAGGTGTGACCTCGGGTTACCTGGGCTGGTCAGCCAGTAGAAGCAAAGCTCCCCTGCCCGTTTCACCTCCTAAAGAAGGTCATTAGCATGGCAGAGTAACCCAAAATTCCCTCCCTTAAATGCAATCCCTAAATTACAGCATCTGAATTCACCCTTTTTGATTTAAAGACTCAGCATCTATCACTGCTTAGTGATACTCATCAAGCTGTAATTGCAAAGCAATCAGTTGACTTCTCTGTACTTCACAGAGCAGCTGGGAGGATCTTCCACCTCCCTCCATCTGACAAAGAGCATTCAGGAATTTGACAAGGACTTTCTCAGGGTGACCCTGTGTTCCCCACCCTGGGATTTTTTAAGTGACTGACTTCATTTGTGTAATAGAATTTTTCCTTCTTCCATATGGATCTTAACTAGAAAGGCAAATTAGAGGCTCGTTGATGTCTATCTTCTTTATTCCTCACTGTTGTTATAGAAACCAGCTTTTTCTCAGGAAGACATGGGGAAACTTGAAACCAAACTTGCAATGTTCACATTCTATTTTAAGCAAACTAAAGCTGAATTTTTTCCTCTCAGAATGACTGTGCATTTCTCTATATTCCACCTTTTGATGATGCTCCTGCTCCATCCATAACACCAGTCATGACCTTAAAGTTCCTGGAAATCGAAGTACCTACTCTTTGATCTGAAGAATTTTAGATAAAACCCTTCTTTAAAGAAGCCAAACTCCAAAACATTGCAAAAGGTTTCATGAATGACTGAAGATACCTAAATCCACTCTTCAGTAAGATCAACCTGAATGAATTGGGTGCCCCCTCTGTTAAGAAAACACATTAAAACCAAAGACAGAATGGAAATTTCTAATATTTCCCTTAATGTTTCTCCTAAGGAGGATGGAGGGATAGGCCTAAGATTACGATTTTGAAGACTAGGAAGTTGACAGGGATAACGAAGTGGAAAAGCCCAGTTTCAGTAATCTCTGGATCACATCAATGGAATAACAAGCCCTTAAACAAATGAGGTATCACAAGTCCTGTGCTGGGTGCACAGAGAGACAGCAGCACTGTGCCAGTTGTAATAAAATTAACATTCATGCAAGTGAGAAATGGGGCAGGAGCTGAATGTGGAGCAGGAGCACAGAGTAGATGGCCCTGGAGAGCTTTGGATGGAGCAAACAATCCAGAGAAGAGTGTTTGGAAGAAAGTAACAACCGTGGTAAATGTTACAGAAAACTTCAACACCAGGGAATTACTGATATTTGGAGTGAGGAAAACACTGATTGTAAAAAACAAATGATTGCACCTGGAGAGACAGACACAACCTCAGCAGCAGATAATGTGCTCACAGCAAATATAAATATCCAATATTTTCATAAAATATATTCTTCATAATATTTCTTCTGAACACGGGAGACCTTAGAAAGCCCCAGGCATAAGAGAATAGAACACAAAGCATTATTATGATCAGATTTCTCTTTTGCTTGCTGAATTGTAAGCCACTAAAATCAATTCCACAGATTATAATAAATTACAGAACCTCAGGTTAGAGAAATTTAAACTAGGCACGTGAAAGGAAATCTAGCAAGCTAAAAATGCATAATGAGGACATGCAAATCCAAGATAAAATATTAATGAACTTGAAATTTTGGTGATTTTCAGATTATACATAGGAACTGTGGTTCCAAAACGCAGGAGGCATGGAAGCCACGAGGCACAGCAAAACTGCTTTATGCAGATATCTAGGTACAGACTGAAGTCAACTACAATGATATCAGAGGCTCTGAAAACATGACAGGGCTGTTCATTACCCCAGTACCTCCATGTGGTTTCTATACTTTGGTTTATGTACAAATATTCCACGGTTTATGTTAGAAAGGAAAAAAGGAAATTAAAATCCACCATGTGAGGATGAAATATGTAAAATCCAATGTTACCCGTGTGTACATGTCATTTCACAGGCCCACATACTCTAAACAACCCACGTTTAAGAACAGGTGATATGGAAATTATTATGGGATTTAATTTGGTAAGTGAGCAAAAGGTGCCAACACTTGTGTGACAGTACCCTGGTGATGGGGGATAAACAGCAGAGCTATAGAGTGGAATTTCCAGAGCAGTGTTTGAGGCCATAAACATTCCAAAGCTGGCTGTGCCTAAGGTTCTTACACTGCATGTGCTGTGCCATGACCCAGTTGTGGAGCAGTCTGTAGTTTTCCACAGAGCCTTTCACCATTTCCACAAGCAAGTCATAAGCAGCAGCCCTGGAGGAGTGGGACTTGCACTTTGGCTGTTGTCTGTCCTTCAGACTGGGCAGCAAGAACAGGAGATTGAAGATATCCCTCAGAAACTCCTGGAAAACAGTTAAATTGGCACACTGAGCAACTTGAATGTATCCTTAAAAGACAAATCACATCTTAACAATTTTCTAGGAACTTGTATAGACTTTCCGGACCTCTATCATACACAACTTTCTGACTTGAATACAAGTTCTGAATCACAAATTCCAACCATTTATACTGCACTAGGTGCACTGTAACTATATTATAGTCTAAAGAGGAACATGCCAATTGGAAAAGAGCAACAAAATATGATTGGTTTTATGACTGATAACTTGACAAACCAGACATGGATTTTTAAGGACTTTTAAGACTAGTTTCTCAAGCTTTTCTTAAGCTTTCCATACATCCAAGCTACATAAATATGACCTTTGCATACCCATATTTTAATTTCCACATCCTCCTCCACACTGCACTCTGTGAATTGAATTCTTACTCTAATTTCATCTGCAAGCTCTGTGTAAGTAAAATACACTTACCCAGTATGACAACAGAGGCAGTCTTTTAAAATGCTGTCACATTTGGACAGTCAAATTTTACTGTTTTATGGTAACAGAATAAACAGACAAGATATACATAACATCATCAGACGCCAGGGCCTACTTTTCAGCTGAGAAGGCCCAGTAGTAAGTTCTGTAGAGTCTACAGTAAAAAACAGTGTGTCTGAATAAGACACACAATTTGCTTTTTTTAAGACAATGCAGTTCCCAAAGATAAAATAAGAGGTTTTTTAGCAACTTCCCCTGCCTCACTACTTTCCCATTTCACAAGCACAGGTGGAATGTAGTATCTTGTACAGATCTCTGCCACTGCACAGGTGTAGAGCTTAAATGTTACTTTTACATCAGACCATCCAGGATATAGTCAAAATCAGTTGTTAAGGTCTTAAACCAGTTAATGCTGATCAACAGTAAAAACATTTGAAGATCATAAATGAAAATAAAACTTCAGGGATGGAAGAATTCTATCCTGGAATTATGTAGAAAGGGAAAGAATGTATGTGCTACTTGTTAATAAAGGCATATGTGTGGCTTTGTTCGTCATCCTAAGGCTAGAAATATGGCATACTTTCATATATTGAGCCCTGCAATCAAAATGTGGTAAAAAAAGTCCTATTTTGATCTCTCAGCGGTCCTGCAGCGTCCTTACCTGGCCTTCCCGAGAAAATTTGAAGGGTGGTTTGTGCTTAATAACACTCGTTGCAAGGCGAAGCAGTCCTGTGAGCCCATCATCCTCGATGTTCCCATCCTGATGGTCAAGGATTTCTCTGCTGGATACGCACATATAGGGAGAAAAGGAATGTTACAGCTCTGCCCCACTAACAATAAGCACAATGCAAATTCCAAGTGAAATTCCTGCAGGCAGAGCTCACCTCCGAATGCAGTCAGCAAGGTGTCTCGCCAGCGCATCTAAATCAAGCAGGGTTGTCTGATTCAAAATAAAGAAAAAGGAATACAAATGGGAAATAATTATGGACTTCTTTTGGAGGAAATTTTATTACCGCACACAGAAAACAGAGATAATTAGAACTCATTTTCAAGCATGCTCTAAGGTAAGTTTTCTAACTTATGCTAAGTGGCTGTTAACTGAATTTAACTCTTTAAGCTTTAATCAAATATTTGATTAGCTCCTCCTTGAAACACACTGGAATTATCAACAATGAAACTCATAGAAAATTACAATATTCTCACATCTGTGACCTTCATCTAAATTCATCTTCTTTGTGTGTTATAACAACCTCCCTTTCTTGACCCTGCAGAGTCACTACCTGAAGCTTCCAAGAGCTACTAAATACACATCAGAGTAAACTGGGAGACAGAAAACATACAAGAGCTGCTCACAGCAGTTCATCAGATTGTAAGAAAAAGTGTCTGAAGACACAGAGCAATATACATTGGTATGAATCAAGGCAAACCTACCTGACTTGCATCTTTGACATGAATGTTATCAATCAGTTTGCACAGCAACCAAAAATACTCCTTACAACCAGGTCGCAGCACAGTTTCCTCTTCATAATCCTCTATCTGTGGAAAGAAATTGCTTTTGTTCTGAAGTAGAAGACAAAATAACTGTATCAAAAACCACAGTGAGGCCAGTAACTGTGTTACAGGAGTATTACTTTCTTTAAGCCTCTAAGGTCAGTATAACAACAATGTATTTTACAATGGTAACAAGTGTGTGCTCTATTTTTCTTCTGCAATATTTATTAATTTTCTCGAAAAATTGTCAGGATGATCTGCCTGACATGTAAAAGATTTGTAGAACACTGTGGAGTTCATCCCATCCACTGCAAATCACAAAAATATTCAGGATTAGACTGGACAAAACATGAGAAACTTGGGCTGATTTCAATTAGTTAATACAGCTCTAATTTTAAACTCTCCTGAAAAAGAAATAAATATTGCAAAATCTTCTGCAGCTTGTTTTAATGTAACTCTTTTTTAAAATATCTGTGTATGTGGACACTGAAATTTAAGAACAAGAACACTTCCTAAAAGCTGTTCTGCATTTCTCCAAGCACAGCCAAGCTGTAAATTACTGCAGTGTCACAGTTTAACCACTTTTGGAAAGTTTCTGGAACATCTAAACCAGAGGCCTTCATATCTCTGTGTATCTGTATCTGTCAGACACAATGATAATGTGCTACCATTTTTAGTTTTTAAATTTAAAAAGTGTATTTAAATTTATCTTTCAGAAAGTCTTGTCAGCTCTTAAATTCTTACCCTAATTGGTTTCAGAGCTTGAGCATCAGGGAGAAATTTTAACAAAGTTGATGCAGCCAGCAGCAGAAAGGAGCGATTGATTGAGTCTCCCCCATCCAGGCCAGAGAGAGATAATTTGTACAAACCATTGCAAGACTCGTGGCGAACTGCAGTCTAGGAAAAATAATAAAATCACATGATTACACACATTACATATTTGGAAGTTTTTTTTTCTTTCCTATGTTTTTCTTTCATAGCTGGATGAATTCCTCTCGTAATATCTATGAGGTTATCAGGGTTGAATGTGTCTTTCTAAAACAGGCATTAGAAAGAATGTGCATTTAAACTGCTTACAGAAAAATGCAAAATATACTATTCTAAGTAAAAAGACCATTTGTCTGTGCCCTGTGTCTTGAGTTATGTATTTTCTTTAGGCACAATTACAGTGACTAGAATAGAAAGTATCACATCTGGCAAATCAAGGAAATCTATGTGAATCCTGAATTTACCCTTACTCACTCATAACTACAAATTAATTTAATTTCACTAGGAGAACTATTTTCTTCTTTCTTTTATTACAAAAAATATCCACAGTCTAACCCCGCTTTGGAAGTTTGCACTCTTTCATTTCCAAGGATTTTAAATGGAGCCTCTGTGCTTGAGTAATAAAGTAACAGATAAAAATTATCATATCATGTCCGCCTTGCACCTTTAAGTGATCACCAGTATACACAAAAAATTTCTACTGTGAATATAACTGATGCAATTTTTAAGCCTTTATTACATGAGAAAAATTACTTAAAAGCTAGATAAAGCTTTGGTCATTCACCTCATTTTGTGATTCTAATTATAGANCAAAGCTAGACAAAGCTTTGGTCATGCCAAAGACTTTTGTAGCAATTCTCATTCACTTCATTTTGTGATTCTAATTATAGAAAAATAAACAGTAAAAAAAGTAATAATGTAAAAAACATAATGGGGGAAGTACATTTAAGCTAATTCAAGTCAGGTGGCATCACCCAGAAATTTCAACAAATTACCCAGAAATTTTAACAAATTACAATGAAAAAACGACCTTCAAACAGAAGTCAAGGAGAAAGGTCAGTGTTTATAATCCGATTTGCCACCGACCACAGACGTGCCACCTTCCAATGATCACTTCTCACACAGCACTGCAAGTAACTGAAGCAGATCTTGCTACTTTTAGCAGGAAAAGACATGTCTTGAATTTAATGGCAACCCAAAGTTAATGACACCAATTAGGAATGCAACAACCTCCCCATTACCATACCTCTGGAATAAGAAGGGTGAGTTTCTTGAGCCAGTCTTGCAAATGGTCACTGTCGGCCAGACTGGATTTCACCAAGGAGCAGCAGTGAGCCCAGCTCACCAAGAGCCACATGGAATAGTGAGTGACTGAAGGAGGAGGAGAGAAACCCCACTGTAAGCAACAGCAAAGGCTTTTTGGGTAGAAGGGTTGCACAGTCCATCCAAAATGACATTTATCTCAGTCACACTAACAGGAAAGACAAAATCTTTCTTGGCACTTAGGATACAAAAAACTTCAGAGTTTTATCAATATGCTGACTAAATACTGACCATTGTACTCATGATGACCATCCAATCAGATTAAATGTTACCAATGAGGGGCGCAGTCCTTTCCTAAATGTTTCTTTAACCTGTGAGCTGGTGCTTTACATCACATCTTCACACTTATTTCCTGTTTTGTACTAATTTCTGTGGCCACGTCTGTGTTGCCTCAAACAAAAGCTTAATTGCATTCATTGTGCAGCCCCCGAATAACTTTGGAAATTCTTAGGGAGCGTCCTTGTAAGGAAATTAGAGCAAGAGTGAGTCTTCTGCAGTGCTTCAGACTCCATCCAGTGTCACCCTTCTGCCGGCAATAAGGCCAGCACGCTTTCAAGGATTACACTTTCAAATACCCCATTTTTTAAAGGAATTATCAATGCAGAAACCATTCTTCATCTTTCATTATTTAGGAGAGAGACTGCCAGCAGCAAGAGCCCAAGCACAGACACATGCAATGACAGCAATTTCTGGGGCCAATATCTACTGGAAGTTGTTCCCAGCAAACAAGGCCTGAGCACTCAATTACAGATGTGTCCAAGGGTGTCCAGGACAGCTTTAATGGGATAGGACTCCATTATTGTCTTGCCAATGAAGCTTTTCCTCTTGGCAGAATAAAGAAAGTTGCTCTTGGAATAAGGTCTAATTTCAATTTTTCAGGTGCAAGAGAGTTTATTCCTGGGAGCCCCCTCATCTTCTCCTTAACTTCCACCTGAATGTCTTATTTTCTTCTTTACTGAGTGCTGCATTTTGATAGGATCCTGTCTGAATATCTCTGCCATTGGTTACTAGTGCAGGATAAAGTGCTGTATGGGATCTGTCTGAATTTGCTGTTCTCCTCATTGATGCAACTTGAACTGAAAATTCTCACATGGAATCTCGGCCACAAGCACAATGAGAAACATGTCAGCAAGAGGGAGGCAGCTGCTGCCCATGGAAAAGCTCACTGAGCAGAAGATGCTTCCAACCCCTATCCCAGCTTCACTCACAAAATAAAACTGAATTTTCCCCCATTCTAGACTTAGCTAAAGTTTGGGGATCAGGCTGGGAGCAGGAACGGGGGAAAATCCAGATGGGATTTAGCCTGGGATGGGGATCAGGAAAATCTGGATGAGATTTCAGCCAGAAACAGGAGCAGGAAAAACCCAGCCAGGAATTCCCTGGGAAACTTGATCGGGAGAAAAACCAGACTGAATTTCACCTGGAATTAGGACTGAAGGAAAACCAGATCGGATTTCACCTGGAATTAGGACGAAGGAAAACCGGACCATATTTCTCCTGAGAGGTGGCTCAGGGAAAAACCTGGGCGGGATTTCACAGAAAATCTGGATGGGGGGTGAACTCGGACTGGATTTCCCCTGGAAACCGGATCGGGGAATAACCGCGACCTGATTCCACCCTGAATCCAGACTGGGGAGAAAACCCGGACTGGATTAAGGTCCGAAATTAGCTCAGGGGAAAACTCAGACTGGATTTCACTCAGAAACCACGGATAACTCCTAGGACTAAAACGCTTTTCCAGCATACTAACGGTGGAGTAAGTCAAAATCATAAATGATCACCAATTTGCTGTTCCTATTATTAGTTCCTGACACCGCTGTTTCACAGCACTGACCTTCATGCCTTGACCTGTGATCAGACTGAGCCTTCAACACCCTGATGGGAAGAAGAGAAAATCATTTGAATTTTATCAAAGAACATAACAGATTATCTCTCAGAAATAAAAGTACACATAAGGCACAATGGTTACTCTTAAGTAACCACTTCGAAAATCATTCATCTTAAAAGGACTGCAGTATTCAAAATTAGCAACAAAAATAAAATTACGCAAACCTTCAAGTCACCCCCATAAAGCTTTACTGACTACAAGGTTAAAAGTCAAGAAGTACCCACAGCCCTTTTATTTTATCCAAAATAGAGATGTCAGAGCTAAGAACTGACCCATACAGAAGAAATCTAGTTTTCTTCATAAAGAAACCACACTCTGCATAAACATTTACAAACTTCAAATGTTTGTATTTATTTCCTTCCATTTTTATTAATTACAATAAATGGTTATGAAACCAAAAATATAGCATATCTACCTAAAAACTATACCTGAAACTCAACTAGAGGTCAAAGTTAAGAACACTTGCAGACTGGAAATGTTCTGAATGTCCTTAACAATCTTTTAAAAATTTGGTAAAACAACTATCCACCACTTGGAATCAACTCCACACCACCAGTGTAGCAAAAACCTGACCTCCCCAGCATCAGACTGACTGCCACAATGCAGCCTTACACAGAATTGCTTTTCTCAGGACAAAAAGGCATCAGGACCAAAATCTCCAATAGGTCAGATTCTGCCTTCAGTATCAGCAGGATGGAAAAAATAAGTCAAAACTGGCAGACAACTAAGCAACATGAAAGTGAATTTATTTTAATTTTTCCTTTACGCTGCCTTGAAATTGAGAAAGCTCTGGAGAAAATAAAGAAGGGATTTTGGCATGCGAATTTGTGTCATAAATAATTTATACATGCATGCCTTACACCCTGATGACAGAGTTCTCACCCCTCTCCTCTCTGCCACCGCAGAGGTGACTAAGAAAAGCAAGTCTACAGCCTCTGGAGTTCAGTTTCTGATGTGGCTGTCAGTGGGGACCACAGCTGGAAGAGCCCTGGAGTCGTGAACTAAAGCAGCGATGTAAATGAGCAACACTCGATCAGCTTTATCACAAAAATAAAAAGATATTGTACCTAGGTGCCAAGTTGTCATATGTATAAGCAACTGACATAAGTCGCTGAATCAAACTGGTTCCCTGGACAAGTACAAGAAACACCTTTAAAAATTGAAGTCGAAAGAAAAAAAAAAAAAAAAAAACACAAGTTAATATAACAACAAGCTTTTTGATCTGTTTTTCAATTATACACACTGTGTGAATCTAAATAAACCCACCTGTGCAGAGAAGGAAGCACCAAAGGCAAATCACAGCATCTTCACAGTTAACAATTTACTGGTTTTATTAAAGTACAGCTAAAATCCCATGTTTCACTGACTAAGTCTAGATGCTAAAATTTCATTCCCTAAGGAAGACAATTCAACTGAACAGGAAAGTCAACCATTTATTCAACTCTTTTAGTAAAAACATGGTATTTTTCTTAAATATAAACTACTCACAGCCTTTTAAAAACCTTAGGTTTGAGGAGACACGGCTGAGAATGAGGTTGGACACTTAAATTTTGCTTATCTCTGTGCTCAACACATTTTATTGATTAAACACTCCCTTAAAATATTCAACTTTAGCAAACCTGACAGACTACACAGAAGTTTAAAATCTATGTCTGAAGAAAATCTTAAAATATTTAAATATCAAATCCATGGCAATCAAAAATATTAATCAATTGACAAATAAAAATTTAAAACTAGTTAGAGAAAGCGACAGCAGCATTTACACGTTAAAAATGTAATACATTCGGTAAATTCCCTGTAGCCCTGGTGATTTAGGGATTTGTTTTGTCAAAAATGGCTGATATTTATAGAATAGTTAAGGTCTTTCCAGGTATAACAAAGGAAGTTTGGCTCCAGCTCAGAGTTCAGACCTGCACTTCTTGGCAGTCATAGCTGGTCCTGTGCCCAAGAAAGTTGATTTACAACTGGTGCCAAAATATTCCATGTGCTTAGCCTGCTTTAGGAAATCAGCATGCAGGAATCTGGCAGGAAGGTTTACAGCTGCAGGTAAGGTCACACTCACTCAAATATCCCTAATAATGTTATTTTAGTGTTTACTATAGGAATCCAAAATGGATTCAGCAAGGACAAGGGCAGCTCATGCTATAACCATAGGTTAATAATAATATGCTACTGTAAAAAAGGATTGATCAAATTAGAAAACAAAATGTAAGAAACAAAGCACTAGGATTCTGAATTCCCAATTAATGTGTTCACCAATCACCAAAACACCTTTCAGTTGCCAGGTTTAAAGCTATTCAAATACCTTTCTGGAGAACAAGTAAGAGATCAATCATATTACTGATGCCAGTTAGTACTACTACCTTTTCCACTACTACCTTTTCCACTATTTTATTACTAAAATAAAGACTTCACATTTACTCTTTCAGAAAAGGAATCACTTTCTAAAGCTCACAGAACCTCTGTGTGTATCCCCTACCTCTGTCAGCCGAGGGATATGAAGGCCCTTCACGTGGTCACTTGTTGTCTTCCGGGATTTGCCTGGCCACGTCCTTTTCCTGTGGCTCTCTGCTACCCCAGACCAGGCAAAGACATCGTGGTAAGCCAAATCCAGATCTGAGGGATCCACTGCAAACTGGCAGATCAGCTTCAGCAAGCAAGCAAGACAGTCCAGCTGCCACTGGGAAGGGGAAGGAAAAGAAAGCTTCAATTTTGCGGGATTTATTTTACACGTAATTCAATGCCTGCTATGGAATTTGCAACTGAAAACCTCAGCAAGGTACGAAGGTTAAAAAACTAGAAGTAACTTGAATTTAGCTCAAATTAATGATAGAATAATAATGAAAAAGATGATTATTAGTCATTCTTATACAATATGTTTATTATTGAAAAGTGTCTTTATTAACACCACAGGTACTATGCTAATTGTCTCACTGACAGCAAGGGGAAAATGGTACTTCTTGGCCTCTTGGACAAGGGAAAGATAATTAACAGATTACTGTTTTTAATACAGACTTTAATAAATAATTTTCCAAATAACAACCTTTCCTAAAATAAGCAGGAAAAAAAGCAAAAATAAATACTCCATTCTTGTTTGGCTACTTTTAACTTCTTTAAAGAAGTATGATTTGTTACAGTAGTATCAATGCAGTTGCAATCATGAGGAAGGAACCCAGGTTTTTTTTCCCTCCAAGGTTCCATCAGCTACAATTTTAAGTTCCACAATTTTAAGAATGGACAACGCTCCCCAAAATCCATAGGAAACCAGGAAGGGTGGTTTTAAAACATAAAAAAGCAGAAGTGTATATATATACTTTCTTTTTTCAAATAAACCCTTCCAGGAATATAAAATATTCAAAAAAAAGATGCTACTACATAGACTCTAAACCCTGGTGGTTTCAATGAGAGAATGAATCTATTTCAGAAGAGAAAGATAACTGTAACAAAGGCTGAAAGTATTAAAAGCCTTTACAAGTAACAGGAATGTTCCTCAGGAGAGAAAGGTTGAATTAACACCTACCACAGTCCATGATTCCTGTTCCTTAGGCTCTAGGATTCCAGAATTGAAAATTTCCAGTAACTGTTGGAGCCCTCCAGCAGCAACAAACTGTAAACATATTATAGAACCAATGTGAGAAAAAGCAGATACAGAAATACCATTAAGATCAGTTAGATACCAACCTAAGCTTTATAAATTATTAAAAAAATTATTAACTGTTCAGCTGGATATTTTATGAAAACAAATGAAATAATTGTACATAGTTACAACAAATCTACAAGCCTGATAACACAGGCAAACTTCCAAATGCTATCCCTAAATCTGAGATAAATGATTTTAGGATAGATAATGTTTTACATGGGTTTTTGTTTTATATCTCTCTTGAAAAGGTATCTGTCTTAGGTAACATGGAATATCATAGCAAAAACAAACCTTGCAGCTCCACGTGTTTTTACTGTTTTCTATTTGATCTTCACCTGAATCATCTGAGTCCGGGTAAAGATCACTGTAACTTCCCTACAGATAAACAAGATTAACTGTAAAAACAGCTCAAGAATTGTAATATTATAAAATAAATCATCAATACGTGCTTTGGTTCAGAGAAACACAGATATTCAGTGCAAGAATATTACCGTAGATTCACGTCGTATCCTCCTGTTGGGCTTCCCCAAAGCTTCAATAATTTCCAGGGCATACAAAAGTTTATGGGCACTTTTCATTCGCAGAAGGTCCTTCCAGCTAAAGCCATCATTACCCTTAAAAGAGGAAAAAAAGATAGAAAACAATTAATACAATTATTCATAATGCTCATCTATCTAAAAATTCAGAGAGAGGATTTTTCAAGTGGCACGGACAAATTACTTGGGGTTTAATTTCATCCGTTACCTGAAATTAGACAATTTCAAGCATATTACTATACATGATTAATAATCTGAATAATGAAAAGGTAACATTATTATATGCTAAAATACACACAATTTTAAATTAGAGGAAAGCAAATGCCATACTGTAACTGCCACCAAAATTTTGATACATGTACGTATGAAGAGCTGTAACATCTAAAGTCTGTTAGGATGTAATTTCAACCACTTTTAAAGAGGTTGAATAATATTTTCTTCTGTAGGACAAGAAATCAACTGTGCTTCCAAGCAACCCACACTGCGAACTGAGGGAAGAGAGTACAAAAGTATCGCTATCACAACAGTCAGTGCTAAAGCCAGGCTGCAGCTAAAGAAACTGCTCTTGCAATCCAAGTAAGATGACTATCCTTTTAATTTATAAAATAAATTTGGAAAATAAATGATAAAAACAAACTTTGGGAGCTAAGCTGACATCTCTGTTTAGTTTTAGATTTATTAGGTTTACTCTTGTCTCAGCACACTTAACATATTTATTATGTAACATTCCTACTTGGGGAAAATTCAGCTAAAACAATGGATGCTAAAAAGTTCATGTGTAATAAAGATAAACACAGAAAACTTTGTTCACCTGCTCATCAGAAATATTCTGGAATGCCTGCAGCATATTAGGGCACGTTGGTAGGAGCATTAACAGTTCCCAGACACGTCTGGATAAGTTTTCTGCATGGAGATGAAGCTCTTCACACCTTGCACTCTGACAAACCAAACCACAACCATTCTTACTATGAACTTCTTTGAAAAAATGACATTTCAAAGCCCAAAAATGGATTTATTTGTAATTAAGAAGCTGTTTCCTATCTAATAACTTAATCCATACTTAGGACATGATAGCTGAAGTCTCAACTTGCAAGAAATTACGTTACATGATCTTTAAATCATATCACATATTTTGAAATATTTAAATGCAGATAAAACTTATAAATAAATTACAGGTTCAAATCTACTATATATGATTTAATTTCCCTCAAGCTAATGATGGCATACAAGACAAAGCTTGGGTTTTTGCAATAAAACTTTACAAACCTTTCTTCAAGCCAATTCCCATTATGAGTCACCATGTCTACTTAAATAATCAATATTGTTCCTTAAGAATTGTTTTTATAGCTTCTACAACATTTAGAACATTGAAATGTATCAGAACACTGCTAAGAAAAAAAGAAAATTATAAAGATTTTACCACATGTGAATAAGCAGGCAATGAACATCTCTAGCAACTGAACAGAGTAGACTAAAAATAGGCTTCACAGGAAAACCAGAGCAAATGAAACAAGACTTAAATGTAATCGATCTAATAAAATTACTCTGAATTACCTCACTATCTTCCATAGCCACTTCTCCAGAAGGAGGCTTAAAAGAGGCCAGCATCTCTAGCAAATCAAACAGCGTGGTAAGATGAGGTTCTTGCAGGAGTAAAAGCATTGGAATGTTGTCCTTCTGAGGAGGAGGTAGGCAGGAAGCCGGGAGCTGGACCCCTTCACCTTTGCGCTCTCTCCTGGGGGCACCCAGGGACACAAACACCATCTGCAACACACAGACAAGGGGCACAGAGACAACTTTATGACAAGCCACGGAATGTTTGCACAAGGATCAGAACTTGAAAATTAAAGGAAGTTTTGTTTTGTAGTAAAATCTTTACATTGCAGTATTTCAGCAACTGCCACAAATGAAGCATGGTTTTGCTCTCACTTAAGGCATTCATGGTGTAGCTGCACTCCTGATCTTGCCCCTGAGGCTGGGGAGACTGCAGTCTTGAGCTGGGATCACCCTACATTTTGATCACACCCAGCCCCAGGTACAGCAATCAGCTGCAGAACACAAAAGCCAAGTCCTGGCCACTGTTTCCAGTGACTGCTCTCATGCTGCCAGTACCTGCATATCCTTAAACCCCAACTCATGGAGCGTTTTCTCATCGTAGTCAGTTGTCAGTTCGTGCCCAGATGAAATCATTCTCACAGGTCCCATGAGGCCACCTAGGATAAAAGCCTGTTTCAGCAAAATTGTGGAATCGTAGTTCCAGTTTTCACACTACACCCCTCAGCAGAGGCAAAAACTTGATGTAATTTCCTTAAGGGAAGTGGCTATTACATTAAACTAAATTTACTTGCATGTATAAACAAATAACCTTTTCAATATCAGATCACCCAACTTTGTAGTGAAAAGTGTTATAATACAAATTTAAACACACCTTCCATATTTTGTAGTAAATGACACTATGCCTCAGAAGGATAATGGAAAATGATTGTGATCATCAACAAAATCCCCCTGTTCCACGCACTTGTGGTCAAGTCAAAGAAGCAATGATTAATCTACTTAAATATAAGTTGGAACCAAAGAAGTCACACCCACTTCAGAAGGGAAAATCTGAGAACACCCTGCAAAGAACTCAACACTGAACAAGAAACCTGAACAATGAAATGATTGAGAATTAAATTCCATTTGGTGCAGACAAGCAAGCCTCTCTTCTTAGAAGCACACTCTGCCCAACAACATGACCACACGTTTCTAAAATGTCAGTTACAACAAAAATAAATATTTTCTGCTATGAGGTAGAAAACAAGACAGTTTCTTTACTAAAACTGCCTCTGGTGAGTGGCTGGAAAAGAATTTTACAAACAAGGCAATTAATGTGTCCAAAATTCAGTCTGGTTTACTTACATTGTGTCTCATTACCACAAGTTTTTTAGAAGTTATAAACTATGAAAAGCAGGTCTGAATTATATTTAAACATATACTAATAGTGGTGTTGGAAAGAGCTGTTCATGGACAGAATTTTTTCAGATAATTATTCATTACATGCTAACTCATGCTTATAACAGGAAAGAAAAACTGAGAAAACAGATAATTCAGAAAACATTTTGAACAGCAATAACTGATAAGAATGCTGTAATACATAACATTGGGAGGATTTAGAAAACATCTTCCTGAAGGATAAAGCAGGAATTTTCATTCACTCACAAACACACTAAGTGGGAACAAGAGGATGCATATTCACTATGCAAAGCAAGGTGACATTCCAAATAAGGAGCCTCAAAGCAGGACAAGGAATCATTTCTGTTACAGGATGACCATAAATTAAAAAGCAACTGCAGGAGTCAGGAAGATCTTCCACCTGACTGGAATACATGTATACAGAGCACAAATTACAAATTTGAATTGTGGCTTTAAACTCTGAATCAGTGGCAGAGCCAGAAGTGTATTAATCAGGTGAAATACAGAGTAAGATATACAGAAATGTAGAATTTTATCAAGTGCGCAACAAAATCTCCAGTTTACAGAAAACAACATAATTCAAAGATCAAGAAGAAAAATAACATGGGGGGAAATCTATTGGAATGTGGAATTTGGACAGCTTTAAGGATTTACAGGATTTACTTTCTGTTTGCTGTGTCAAAGAAATCGTAGTGCTTAAGAAACAACACTATTAATTAGAAGTGAAAGTGATACTAATTAGAAGTGAAGCTAAAGAAAATAAATCAAAATGGTTGCTTAGCTGGGATATCTGGGGAGAAAAAAAACCCACAAACATTTAAGTTGTAAAGGAAGAATCTCCAGGCAGGAACAGCTCACCAGGGAAATCCCCTTTGCGACTGCTTTGGCCAAACTCCTGAAGCTGGGCTTGCTGATTTATCTGCTCCTTCTGCAGATTTTCATACCAATGTGTGACTTCTGCTCGGAGATCAGCCACCTGATCACTAGGGTACATTTCTATGGTCATCTGAAAGAAAACAGGTGGTTTTTTTTCCCAAGACAGTGATGGAATTACTAGCATTGAACAGGGTAGGGTGTGCCTGGAAAAGGAATTTTCACTCACCTTGTCAGGAAGTCCAGCTGGCTGACAGACAATCCTTAGAGGTAGTGACTGTTTGTCACTCAGGGCTTTCAAGTGACTGCTGATGCCAGTGCCTTCAATCTGCCACTGTCTCAGGTGATATGCAAACCTTAGGAAGCAGGGAAAAACAGGGAAAAACACGGAAAAAGTGATTTTGTCCAAGTCTATTTAACACAAATGTTTGCTGAACAATGAGAGAAAGACAAAACCCACTAATAGTTGTTTTGAGTTTTTTTTCAGTAAGAGGAAGTTAGTGACAGCCTCGCTATTTTTCAAATAAAATTAAAATAACTTTTAAGAAGTTTCTTTGATTAGGGATGGGGAAACACGAACATATCCACACATATTTATACAAGAACAGGGGCCAACTCTGGTAACTGTTTTATCTTTATTTATCACCTTTCACAATTATTCCCTACTGTCCTTCCTTTACTCAAAGAAACCATTCCTTAAATTAATAATCACTCTTAACACACTCATCATTATGCTAAGAGGAACAGAAATCAATTCTGCATCCAAATATATCCATAGAGTTTTTTACCTTCTCCTGAAAGCCTCCAGGTGTGTTTTCAGCATTAAGAGCCCTCTTTCAATAATGGTCAGACTTGAATGGGAGTCTTGCTCCAGGTTACTCGAAGCTATCATCAGACTCTCCATACACTTGCTAATAAATTCCTGCTCTTTTTCCAGACCAGTTTTACCTGTAACACCAGTTCAAGTCACTTTATAGGCACAGCTTTGGAACAACGCATTTGAATACTAAGAATACTAAAAGCATAGTGCTGGGTATGCTTTAAAGCACTTAAAACAGAAAAAAAAACCCGAAGTTGATACCGTTGATGTAGTAGGAGTTGATGTACTGGATGGCTGCTCGACTGACATCACCAGACTGTGCCCTTAAAGCAATGCCCCAGAACTGGTCCATGCCACACAACTGTGACAAAAGGAACACAAACACAGAAACAAAACATTGCCTCATCATTTTACTATGAGCGCGGGTTTTCTCAGCTGAGGCATTCTTTTTACCTCTTGACTCGATCACTAATACCTCATTTTCTTCACTGCTTCACTGTCATCGCTGCACATACCAATTACTACAAAACTAAATTTCTCAGAAATATTTTCAAACTCTAAAACATGAGGAAAACTGGTTGAAATTCAAAATGGTGACTTTTCATTTCTGACAAACAGGAATACTTTCAAATGAAGCTGTAAAACCACAACTATAATCAGTATTCATTGCAAGAAAAAAAAATTCCCTCAAATCAATTCAGAGAATATATTCTAAATATAGTTTTATTTATGAGGTAATTGCTCTGGATAAAAAAACTTCTGAAGCACACAATACATACACTGAGACACATTTTACAACAGATTTCTGGTCAGAGTTTACTATGACTAACAGAATGCCATTTGACTCTTCCTCATTAGATAAGTAAATGTTACAAACCTATTTTTTAAACTCAACGGTGGATACAGTGCAGTTATGATAAAATATGATAAGCTGCATGAAGAGATGCAGGCAAAAGGTATCATTTTTTTTATGGTTTCCTATCTTTGCCTTGAGAGACAAAATCCACATGTGCCAAAGAGAAGGAAAGCAAGAAGAATGCAGGCTCACCTCAGAGTTGGAGCCACCATCATAAGCACTCGTAGCCAGCCGAGCCAAATTACACAAATGCTGGAAGAGGTTTAGGCCAGTCATACTGATAGTTTCAGGTTTTAGCTGTGGCATCTAAACAAATGCAAAAAAATGTCACTGGTGGAACAGAGAGCAGTGACAGGGTATTTATTTCATTAGCACTGTTATTACTAATCACTGTTATTATTAATCACATTCAAATGCTGTAGATCAGAGAGATTTGTTCTCGGAAAAGATCATACCCTGAGTTTTAGATACAATTAAAAAATCAACTATAATTGGTTTAAACAGTTCACCACTGATTTGAACTGCAACAATGCAGCGGGGAAAAAAAGTTATTTCATTTTAACATCAGCTGCTTAACTTATCAACAGCAGGAGAATTTGTTAGCATATGTGACGCCCATCCAAAAAAACTTATACATGTGCAAAACTTGACAAAAACCTGTGTAACCTTGGGAAAGAACTAGACTACATTAATTATTGCAAAATCCATCCATTTTGTAATGTCATCTGTCAAAACAGATGGATGGAACCCTGTGGAGAAAGCTCTGCATGTTTGTCTTTTCAGTGGCTGTACTGCTGAGATTTATAGGCCCCTCCCAAAAGGAAAAGTCCATTTTTCACTCAGGTTGAGCTGTACCGCATAATACAAACCGTAGTTTTGCGCAAGGTTGTTTTTTTTTTCCGAATTAAAATAAAGTGCTACACAGCTGCAGATAGAACACATGGGCTGTTTGTAAAGAAGCACTCAGGTAAATTGTAGAGTGAAAAGAATTCCCACTAATCTGTTTCCCTCCTCTCTCCAAGCAGAGAAAAACCTTTGCATGACAAGCAGGGTCCTCCTGGACTACTGAAAAGATGATTTCCATAGAAACAATTTTAAATACATTAAACAGGGTTGATATGGAATGAAACATTCTTATTGGAATTATAAGGTTGCAATTAACTCTGTACATACCTTTTCCAAAAAAAGATGCTTGTAAGTCTCCATACCCATGGCATGCTGGTCTTTACTCCGTACTTGATTCAAGAACCAGTGTAGTGCATCATCATAACATTCAGAATCTTCTACCAAGCAGTGCCACAGGATGTCCACTTGTTCTAAACTCAACCCTACAATTAGGGAAGTATTTTTAACTACTCTTTTATAACACCAAATATTCCATAGAACCCAGAAAAATCAGAATATTTCCATCAGGTCACAGCATATAAACGTATTGTATGACAATTTGACTCTCTATAGTGAGACCACCCAAATATCAATTATACAAAGCCTAATTTCTTTCTTTATATGGAAAATTAATTTCTGACTGTATTAAAATATAGAGGATTATTTATTTTTGGAATATAGTACTCCGGTAAAAGATCTCTGGGAACATTATGAACACAAACCAAAGCCCATAAGTACATAATGCATTATCTTCCTTTAGTAATTACCACAATCCTATTATTTAGAAAAACTGCAACACAGCGAACATGAAAATTTGCTCTCACAGAACTGCAACAGAATCTGAACTCCAACGTTGGTTCTGTGCTTTTGGCAGAAAATCTTCCTTCTGTCTCAGGGATTATTTTAAACTGTATGTTTAAAATAACATATTAAGCTGACATGGATTACTAAGAAGTATTTTTGCCTTACTCTGGAGAAAGATAACCTCAAATACTCACTGAAATGATCTGGAGATCCCAGAGTTGAAAATACACATGTCAGGAATTGAAGACGAACCTGAACCTCTGCACTGTGGCTGTACCTAAACGAAAATTTGGACAAAAAAATGGAAGTTTGTTTTGTTGTTTATTGTCATAACTTCTCTCCTACTCATCCATGTGCCTCTTAAAAGCATAACTAGTTTTTCCTTACAAGTCTCTTTCTGAATTTCTAGTTCAGTGTATGGCCCAAACCCCAGCTGAAGATGTTGCAGAACAACCACAAAGAGCAGAATGACACAATAGTTGTCACTAGATAAAGTCCTTTTTTTGTTGGGAATTGAAAAGGATAGGAGTTGAGTTTTTTGTCTTACAGTCCAGTTCAAGGGTATGATTTTGTCACCTTGCAGAATCTACCTTATTTTTTCCCCTAGTTGTAAAACGCCGGAATTTCTACTCTGGATTTCCAATTCCAAATGATTCCTGTTCTTTATAAAAATATTTTCCTAACTTATATAAAAATACTGACTTTATTTCTATTTATACAGTCAAAGCTTGATGGTAGAAGGAGCAGAACAATTCCTCATTTCACCTGAATTTAAAGGATCCCACCTTCCTAAGTAATTCCTCACTAAAGCAACATCTAATATAAAGGGTGAATTTAGACTTGAAGAAGTTAAATTGGACACATAAATAGCAACATTTTTCAGATGTGGGTGCCCATATTGACTTTGACATCTGTCAAAACATGAACAATCTCTTCCTCTGGATTGGGGTGCTGGAAATTGTAGTGCTTGTTTATACACACCTGATTTTAATCACATGGATTAGAAAGTGCAGATGGATGTATTCAAACAAAAAATCATGCAAAGGCTAAGGACAAATTTTAAAACTAAAACATTTGAATAGTTCTGATATATGAAATCACCCTAAATGAACTTGAATATCAAAACCTTCATGTTTTATTTGCACATAAATATTCAACATGACATCTAACAAAAAATGACACGAGATTTGGGGATTTTTAAGAAAATGGAGCTATTTAAAATGTTCTTACAGACTTTTGTCTCCCTAAGCAGGAGATGTCCCCATAGAAACTATTTACTTACAAGAACACAGCAGCAGCAACAGAAGAAAGAAGAAATGGTTAAAACCATAACATACCAAATACTCCAAGTCAGCTGTATACTTACAGTGCGTGTTTGTGTCGTCCCTCCCTGACTGCCTGGATGTAGTGTACCAAATTATCAAAGAAAAGTTTCATCATATTTAGCTCTTTTTCTGCCCACCTGTGGCAATTTAAAGGACAGAAAGTATTATGGTTTGCTTAAAAAGATCAGAAAAGCCACAGAAAGCAGACAGCTGTTACAGGGAAATGGCACACACATAACCCCAAAGTAAGCATCCAGTTTTTCATCTACCATGAATTCAGGAGTTGTACTGCACTCTCTTCTTCCCTGCAATTCTTAAGGTTTCCTAATGTTATTTTCAGGCATAGGACTGATAGAGCACTCCCTTCTGAGCCCATGAAAACTGTTCCTAAGGCCTTAATTCAGAGAAATCTAACTCAGAACTGTGCATATATTCAAATGTCATGGCAAAAAGGCCAAGAAAAATTGCTGATAAACACTGTCATCTTTCTCAGAAGATCTGTCAGTCAGATCAGGCAGTTAACATGGTTTGTTCTGCTAAGGACTGCTGTACTCTGTATTACCTTCAACTTTCAAAGGCTCTCTTATGCCAAAGAGCCCCCTAAATGCCAGCGTTGTCGGGACAGGGGCCTACTTACATTGTTATCCAATGTGTATCATAGCTGCTCCCAAATTGTTGAAATGTTCCAAACAGCTTGGGAAGAAGACGAAGTGAAACTACTACAGATCTGAGGGAGAAAGAAACAATGATAACATGATATCGTTACAAAACTGAAATAATTGACTTCAATATTGCTTTGAGAAGCCCGGTTCCGTGAGCAAATGAAGGCACTAAAAGAAAGCACCGGAAATCATAAATCATAGAGTGATCTGGGTTGGAAGGGACTCTTAAGAGTCACTTCATTCCACCCCCTGCCATGGGTAGGGACACCTTCCACTGTCCCAGGTTGCGCCAAGCTCTGTCCAATCTGGCCTTGGACACTTCCAGGAATAGGGCAGCCACAGCCTCTCTAGGAAACCTGTGCCAGGGCCTCACTGCCCTCACAATCAACAATTTTTTTCCTCATATCTAATCTAAACCTACTTTCTTTCAGTTTGAAGCCATCCTCCCTTGTCCAGTCACTCCAGGCCCTTATAAAAAGTCTCTCTTCATGTTCCGTTGCAGGCTCCCTTCAGGTACTGGAAGGCTGCAATTAGGTGACCCCAAACCTTCTCTTTACAGGCTGGACAATCCCAATTCTCTCAGCCTGTCCTCACAGGAGAGGGGCTCCATGCCTCTCATCAGCTTCTCTGGATGTGCTCCAACAGGCCTGTGTCCTTCCTGTGCTTGTGAAATCTCCCATCGAGTCAACCAAGTTTTCTGAACCTGAACTACACTTACTTCAATTTCTTTACATCTGACTCCTTGGACACAGAGCTGAAATGCTCTCTCAGCATGTCTGTAGCTCATCTGACAAACGCAGTTCTCAGCAAAAAGCTAACACCAGAACACAGCAGGTGATGTCCAGCAGTCATTTGTATCATGAATACAAATTCCACTTTCACCAGTACGATCTCACAGCTTAGGCTGGTATTAAAATAAGTTATCTGAGGTCAAGGTGTTCCTTCCTCACAGAAATTAGACCCCATAACAGACTTGGTGGAAAAGAACTTGTCTGTTCTTCAGTCACCTGTGTGTAAAATCTGAATATTCCACGTAAAATGCTTAGGCCTAGGCACCTGACCTTGCCCTCAAATGACTGAGGTGCAGACCTGATTTTACCAAAGGCAGGAAGGCAATAATGTCTGGCACAAGGGAGAACAGACAAATAGAACAAAATGAGAAATTCAGGACACAAGACTAAAAGAAATGGAACATCAGAAACATCCACAACACTTTTGAAACTATTTTTATTCTTATGCTTTTGCCTAGTTTAAGCTGTCTTCCTGTAAAATGAACTAACTACTATAGCCAACTTGGATTTCTGGTACATTGCAGAAATAAGATACTTATAAAACAGATAATTCATATATAAATATATAAACCAGATAATTTCTTTTATAACAGATTGAAGTTACCTGTTGTTTGCTAAATTTTCTAAGCAGCCTTCAATAAATCTCATCCGAATCTGTCTGTCAGTGAACCAGCACACTAAAGAACAGAGCAGCTTCTCTGCCTCATTTATTAACCCTTCAGAGAGATGAATCTACAGCAAGTAGAAAGAAAGTCAATGAATATTATGTATTTATTTGCTACTTAAAAACAGTGTCTTCTGGTATTCAACTCACTGCATCTTCATCCTGGACCAGATCCCAGAGAAGGGTATTTCCTTTCTTACAAACATTATCCAAATTAATGTCTGTCACTGCATTGCTGTTGTACTGATGTTTGTGAACTGCCGGTCCTGCACAAAACATAAAGGCCATTAGTGAATAAACAGAAGGAACCATCTGAATTGAACATTATTCCCTAAGTGCACAAACAACAAAACATTTTATTTGTTAACTTGGCAATTTTGAAGTGCAACAACACTGTAATTGCAGTCTTTTTTCACATATGGGTTCTTAAAAGACCATTCCAGAAGCCAACAGGGCAGTTGGGCCAATATTTGCACTGCTTTTGGCTAATGGCAGAGTGCAATTAAAAACAGCACTGAAGAACTGCAGATGCAATTGCTTTGTAATTTAATTCATACTTTAATTAAAAGATTTCTTCAGCCTTTCTGTGGTGCCATGGTCCAAAGGGAGTTATCTCCATAACCACCACGGCTGGAACGCAGGGAAGGAGCACATTTCAATAAATTTCCCTCCTACTGTGATTCCCTCCATCCAACTAAAAACCAGCAAAAACAAACACCATTTTTCCATGTGCTAAAGCATCAAAGTGCAGGGTTTTAGAAACTCATCATGTTTTCATAAACACTGATACATTTTCTTTCCTCTCTGTGCCCACAGCTGGCACCATTCATTGATCTATGATTTAATACTATTTTCATAGAACAGCAAAGTCAAGTAGAAAATTCAGACTGCACACAGAACACTGTAATTATTTGCACAGGCGAAACTTGGGATGCCAAAAATAAACTGCACTGAAGGCCTCATGCTCAACCAGTAATTTGAATCTTCAGTTACACAAGTAATATCTAATGAAAATATTGAAAAAAATATGCTGATTTATAGATTTATGAAGTTTATTCAACGCTACAGTGTAGAAAAAAAATCCAAAATTTCAATGTCAGGCTAAAATTATTACCTTAAGAACTTCTTATTCAATTACTTCAGGGAAATATATAAACAGCACTGGGTTTGCTGTCTGCTAGACAAGAGCAAACTTGGTTCTTGCAGGCCAGTGAAGAAAACCATGAACCCTTCACCAACCTTGTTCTCCATTATGTTTAAAAAGAGGGTAAAAGAGAAAATAAAGCTGCCAAAATAGCATATGGAAAGATGATGTAATTCCTGAGATATGTTTTAGGAGCATCTTAAATTGCACCCTGAAGTAAACCAGATGATTCGGCAGTGTAAGATGAAATAGTATAAAATGTCCTTTACAGCAAACTCCCGAAAGTATCAAGTCATATTTTAAGTTATTTTCCAGTATTATCTTCTCTAGAGCCCATTATGGTTAATTCATTTACAGGTTAATTTATGATGTCAAATGCACAAAAACACTGTAATGTGCACCCACCAGCACAAAAACTGCAGAAGGTTTCAGAGAAGAAAACAAAGAGAATCTTACATTTCAGTACCACCTTTCTTTACACTTGAATAACCTATTAGAAAAAATACTTACTAGGTTCTTTTGTGCCTTTATTTGTTTTAACTTGGATTTAAAGCTCCAGACGAAATGGGAAAGTGGGGGATTTAAAAAGATAAACACAGCTAAAATACAGCTAAACACAAATGAATGTTTCTGTGTTGACAAATGAACACAGATACAAAAATTAATCTCTTGGAGAAACATTAAGTTCTCAGCCGTCATCATGGTTTCTTTGGACAAATACAAATAAATGGTTAAAATCATTTCATTACTTTAATTACTGGAGATTAATTCAAAGTGGCAAACTAAATTTTTCAGTTATTCTTTTATCACTCTTACCTTGACTCAGATGTTCATGATAGATAGAGGCCAGGTTCGGGAGGTGCTGCTGAAGATGAGATGTTAGCTCAGCATGGGAATTGATCTGTACAAGCTCTTCTTCACAGCCAGACTCTTCCCCATCAAAATCTGCCATATTTTTCTCTGATTTTGCACTGACTTGAGAACTACTGCAGCTGACATCATCTGCACTAAGCATATCATCAACCATATGCCTGGAAAAGAAGAATATCAGAATGGACAATATCAAAGAGGAAGTTGTTTATAGCAGACTACAAGTGAGCAGACATCTCCCTAAAGCTAAAGTCAGGATGAATCATCTGTGAACAGCAGCCCTTGTATGAGTTGGAAAAACAATTACAGATAAGTAAACTGAAGGTCTCACTAGCATGATGATTGATTTGGCTTCTTAAGGTTAACTAAATGCAGCACTTTCAAAAATATGTTTTTCATTTTCTTCAATGCTGTCTTATTTATTCAATACCAAAATTTAACAGAGACCTTTAATCAGATGTTAACAAATCGGATATCTTTGCAACTGTGTGATGACAGATTATCCTGAGCTACAGCAAAACGTTCATACACCAATTTCTGCCCAAATGGAGGATTTTGCTACCACTTTTGTCCCTCTTATAAGAGTCAGAAGAAATGCCAAGCTACTTACCCATCATGGTGGTGGTGGTGGTGATGGTGGTGGTGGTGGTGCTGGGGCCCAATGAACTGTCGACAGTTAAATAATTCATTCCCGATAGTTTCCCCAAGGAAGTCCCCTGTGTGAGTTATACAAGAATCTTGTGAGCCCTGTGAAATGTGAGCAGTACTCATTTCCCCCGCCATGTCGTGCTCAGCATCCTCCGCGTGGGCACAGGCATCGAGCATGCGGATGCGGTTATCCACGCCTGGCACGGCGTCCGCGGTAAACACGTGCTCCTTGCCCGCGCCGTTACTGGCGCCGCTCCTCTCTGATGGCCCCTGGGCATCGCCCAGGCAAATGCCCGCCTGTGATTCCAGTTTTCTGCCCCTTAGATCTGTGCTCCTGCTGCTTTTCTGGGGATTGTGACTCCTGTCTTCTTCCTCTTCGTCCTCCTCCTCTTTGAGAGCCTCAATATCCGCGATGTCTTCCGACTGCACCTCGCTGCCGGGGCTGCCGGCGGACTGGCTGGCGTGACTGGAGTTGGCCTCGTTGCTGGATCCATCACTGTGGCCACTGCTGCTCCCAGGCCCACTGCTGCCATCCTCGCCACTGTTGGCTGTCTCATCAGAGCTTCCTTGCATGGATTCCTGAAATTATTTAGGTTTTTTTATGAGATCGTTGGAAAAATAAAGCACCCCTGGAAATACATAATTAATATCATCATCATCATCATTCAAATATCCTTCTTCCTTTAGGAGGAAATGTGTCACATCTGCAAGTCTCTATTCATTCTTTCTCCATTTGGTTGCTGATGACAAAATGCTCCAAGCAAGATTCAGATTTAATAATTGATTTTTTGCATTACCTTGCTGCTAACAGAATGTTATGTGGAGACTTTGCATGTGCACAGAGCCCCAGTGTGACACAAAAACAACGCCCTGCTGTCCATTACTAAGAGATTAACCTAACTGAAACACAATTTAAATGCAGGAATACATTTGTCTGAGGTGGTTTTGAAGCAAGTACAGATAAAACATCATTTTTATAGCTAAAAACAGGCAACTCAGTAACAAAATTGCCAGAGTCAGGCTGGCACTCCTACCTCGGTGTCCGAAAGTCGCTGCTGGACGTGTTTTGTTCTGTTAATCAGCTGTTCCTCCATTTCAATGTCACTGCCTCCACTCTGATGGGTGTCACTGTTGTCACTACTTTGAGGGCTTGCTGCTGGTGACCCTAATTCAAAACCACATTTCCCAGTTACTCTGTGACAGGTAATTACTGGAACGTAACAGCATTGCATAAATCTGCCTCAAATATTGAGCATTCTGCCAGCAAACAGGGATGTAACTTAAATGATGTGTACCTAAACACTAAAAATTTCATTTAGAACACTGAGCACTTTACAATGTTTGTATTTTGATGTCTCTTCTTGCTATAGTTATACAAATTCCCTAGATTCTACCCAAAATGTCATTTCATTTGATTTCTTATAAAAATGGAATTTCAAATTTAATTCTGTTTCGAATTCAAAAGCACTGTAGCAGTAAATGAGCCAGATGGTGGTGTAGAACTAAAACTATACTTACAAGGGGAAGGGGCTGCTCTTCTGAGCTCCTCTTCTTCTGAAGGAAAAAACCAGGATGGAAAAATAAGTGACTAAAAATCGTTTTGTCAGCATAAAGTTGTCCATGATTCATAAAACCCAGCAGTATAAAGAGAAAGGGAAACTACAGTAAAATGGCTTGGCAGCACCTTTAGTAATGACTGTGGGGAAATACACAGTCCAGTAAAAAACAAAATCACCAAATCAGAAACAGCATGTAATACCAGAAACTAGGGAAAAAGTCAGTGAGCTTTTGTAAGATTTTGTGTAGCAATTAAGTTACAGATGCGCAGTAGAACAAGAATAGTTATGCATCATTTTCTGAATTCAAAAGAAAAAAGAAAAACACAGACTACTGTAGCTATACAAACAGAATGGACCTGAAACACAAAGCTTTCCAAAAGCACTCTCAGACTTTTCAGGCTTTCATCTACAGCCTCGAGTTCTGCTGGAAAAGTAAACCAGCATGACGCTTTTAAAAAATACTTAAAGAAGAAAGTTCTATAGCTGCTTTTTATCCAAACTCACATGGAGACTATGAAAATTCCAAATTCAACTCCCAGATCTACTGGAAAACCACACACCTTTTTTGTTTCCCATGGGCAGGTTGGTACTCAGTAAAGATGCAAAGGAGCTTTGTTTAGACAGCTGAGCCTTAGCTGCCAGTGCATTATTCCACAGGGCTTTGATCAGCATGGATGCCAAATACAAGGTCTGGAAAGAAAACCAGGCAAAAGTCCCATTAAGCAGCAAGTTTTGGATGTAAAGATCCACTGTTCATTTTTCTCTATGCCAGTACTACAGTTCACCAAAATAAACTCATCAAAATAAATAAATCAACTCAATAATGTGTGAAACGCATTATAACTTCAGACAGGAAGTTAAAATCTTCCATCAGTGGTTATATAGTCTTTCAAAATCTCTAAAAATTATTCCTCAAAAGCCAGGAAAGGTGTAATTGAAGAAACATGCCAACTTTACTCAGAGTTCCCCATCGTGCAGTAGTGAATATTCCTTTAGGAAGACAAATCTATCATGGCTGTTTAACAGCCCTGTGTAATTGCTTTTCTCGTGCCAGTGATGTTGCTGGCCTTGTCTTTCTTTACCTGTTCAGTGTGAGCACTGGGATGAAGAGTTGAGACAAGGTTAAGAAGGTGCCTAAGTGGGACAGGGTCCAAGTTTTTGATCAAAGAAGGAAACAAGTCATGTATGTAACGGCTGCAATGCTTCAGCTGCAAGGTACAAACAGAGAAGGTAACAGGAACAGCAAAATAAACTGATCAAATATTGCAGCAAATAAACGTATTTGTACACATTCTCAGGAAGCAGTTCTCGAACAATTTCAAACTCCAGCAGATTTGCAATTTTGACTAAAGTAATTTTGACACTGTAAAGCCTTCAAACATACAAATCCAATGTAACACCTCCTTCCTCAGTTCTAGTTCTGAGAGATTAGGCAAAAAGAAGAACTGGAAGTTTGTTTTGTACTTGTACTTAAATACAAGTTCTGAAGGATTAGTTTATATGCTAAATCTTGAGGGAAGCAGTATTTGCAATGATTACCTTATTAGCAGTGGTAAACACAAATAAGGACTACTCAAGAATAGACTGTGTGAGGATTATAAAGAATTCTTTTGTCTCTCCAGTGATAGATGTCAAAAAATATGACAATGTGTTCAGCTAACTACTCTATTTCCACATGAAAGTGACAGTGCTCCTGGATGATTCCTCTTTCGTTAAATGCTGCTTTTCACAGTCACTTAAAAGAGTTTCATTACATTTGTAAAGATGTTGTTATTCAAAAAATAAAATAATGGCTATAGGAAACTTCTAGAAAAAAATTTCTTACGTTGGTTACCACACTTGCACCTCAAAAGGGTTTTTTCATGATTTATTTTATTTTGCCTTCCCGGCACTAAAATATCCGTGTCAGCAATTTTCTGTGTGCGGGCCAACTTTCACAGGATTCACAGTGCAATGAAATCATGTGGGTTCTATACAAAGATGTATTTAAGCATCTTGAGAGAACTTCAATTTAGGGAAGACGAATTTTCATCTAAAAGCTACTTTAAAAATACACTTCAACTCCTTCTATTCTTTCAGTCCAAAGGTGTCAGCCTTTTAAATGTTAGAGGTTTAAGCCCGTCATAGGAAGTAATCAGGACATACTTAATTCTGATATCAAACATATTGTGAAAATATCACTATGTCAAAGCGAATACTTAAAACCGTAAAAGCATTATCAAAAATAGGTAATTATATTATTCCTAAAGCAGTATAAAGTATATTTTTTATAATTCCAGCGGTCCAACAGTGTGTGACACTGTGTGGAAACATCAAGGAAGTGAAAATATTGTTTTAAAATGTGGTGTGAAATAAATAATTATTAGTTTCTCTGACACAGAAAAATGTTGGAGCAAATGCTGTTCCAATGAGCATTTAATTAACATTCCAGCTGCATGTTTTAATGACAATGGACCACACTGGTTTCAGAATGTCTGTTCTGTACTATTTGATTGAAATAAATGACAAAGAAATACTGAACACATAAAAAAACCTCTTTAAATTCTAACCTGTTATAACAGAGTGTTCCCTAGGCCTGCTCATGCCTATTGTATTCAAATCCCCTAAATAAAAAATGTCACAACCTAAAATAACAAGCACAGCGACCCATTAAAAGTAGCACACAAATAAATCTTTCTGAAGGCAAAAAGCCTATCAGAGCTTCCAGCTTTAGCAAGCAAAAAATAGAATTTCAGTGCCTTCTATAGATTTTAACACCAGCAGAGGAGCACAGCTGTAAACTTCACTGCCACAATTTTCACCTGATTGTTCCCACCAGGAGTACCAGAAATGGAAGGTACAATACACAGGAGCAAGGCAATTTAGCACAATAGTAAAAATGTTGCAACTACCCTACAACCTTTATCCCCATTCCCAATGAAAACACTCTGTCCTTGCCACACAACTTCATTTTTTTCCCTTGTATAAAAGTAGCCAGGGTGATTTTTTGTATCTAATAAATATCCCAGTAACTGCGGCAGTTACCTAACTTGACATTTTGGTGAGCAAAATGCTCAGACAGCCAAGAAAAAGCAAAAAACTCAAGTTTTAGAATGGGAAACAAAATCAATTTATTTTCTGTTTTGTCTTTCTTTTATCACTTCTGCAATTATAAAAATTCAATATATACCTGTGCAGCAGCCCAAATACAGTCTATATGTTGAGTACTAAGTCTCCCTTCAGCAGCAAGAAAATTCAGAATCACTTGGCATTGTTTGATGATCTGCAAAACAAGAACACAGTGAGGAAAGATTTACTGGAACAGCAAGTTAACGCTCCATGTTTAGACTAAATTAATAATAATTGAATACAAACCTCAATATGTAAATTTGGTCCAAAAATGTGCTCAACTACATTGTTGCTGATAAGCCAGTCTGCAAGTTCTTTTGCAATTGACCTGGAGATGAAAAAAGAGTGGAAACATAAAATGATCTGCCTGTAATATCTACTCTGTGCTCTTCTCTAGCACAGCACATCCTGCAAGCTGGTATCTGCAGTTGTAGTGAGGGCACAAAAACCTTCTGAGCACAAATCATAGTCAATGTTTATTTTTCCAAGCAGGAAGCAAACGATTTCCATATTTTTTTTTCTTTAGCTGGAAGACTAATGCCAAATATCAACATTTCCCCTCTGGATCGTCAGCAAACATAACCAATAATTCTACTGATTTTATTAGTTAATGTTCAACAGACCACGTGCAAACAATTCCAAAGACCTCACAGGTAAGATTTTGACACTGCTATTTAATCCAAATTTATAATGAAATTCCACAAGTATTGAAATGTAGCTGAAGGTGGGAGCGACAGAAAATATTTTCTTAAGGAAGCCATGGATGTATTTTTAGATTCTCTTACACAAATAGCAACTCTCCCAAACTATGTCCACCATGGTCATACTTACACACACGCAGCACATGGATACTTCCAAATTCTCAGTCAGCTCATCCATACCAACAGGAAACTTTACCCACTGCCATTCCTTAAGCAAATATTCAAACTGACCAGGACAAGGGAAAGGGGTTTTCCAAAACAAAAGCTGAACTTCCAGAAAGCACTGCCCTGTCTGGAAAGCAGTGTGTAAGCTCCTTTTTATTCTTTCTCTTCAAGCAAATGTTTGTTTATCCTGATTTTGGCACCAGAAACAATGACAGAACATCAGAGTATTTAAAGGCCAGCTTTTGGTTTAAATGGCCCTGGAATAACGGTGCTCTGTTTCACAAGGAGCAGAGGATGGAGGGAAGGGGGTGCCTTTAGAGGACTTGAGGAAGAGTTATTTCTATCACTTCTCCCCATGTCACATTTATGGTCACTATTAAAATCCAGGATTGCCAATCTTTATCGTCATCAAGAAGGAAATAGGATTCTTTAGGTAAAAAGAGATTGCCTTTTTAAGTTTTCCAAACAGGATTCACTATTTAGGGGCACACTGCCAGTGCTTCAATCATTTTGAATTGCCTGATCCTCATGGTTGAACTCAAGGAGCAAAGTTCCTGTTACATCATTTCTAGACTGTTATCTTCTAATTCCAGGACACGGAGGATCAAATATTCTGACATTGTTCAAAGATAATGTCCCATAACATTTAAGTAATGACTGGCCTGCGAGGTACAAAAGTTTGCCAACAGTTATCATTTTTGGCGTATCAATAAATGAGTTGCACACTGTAAAGTCAGATTGACAGAGGATCTGCTCAAAGAGGGTTTGAAAAGATGAGCTACATCTGTGCCATGAATCTAAGATGTCCTTAACTTCCCACAGCCTCATTTCAAAACCAAGCCCAAACCCAACTATCCCCGACACCCAAAAGATGCCCACCCAAACCCAACTTCAGCACATGCACATTTCTGACTGAGCCAGGGCTTGGATTTCTGTCGAATCAAGTCTGAAGAAAGACCTTTCCTTTCTTCTTGCATCTGAATTTTTCAACCTGTAGCTTTGAGAAGGAATCCCAGATAAATAAACGCTGCTAGGCTCACTGGCCATGGGGTCTCTTAATTCAAACCCTCCTACTCATGGCACAATATCCATTAGGCTTTGTATCCAGTCATATGTTGCATTTTAACCACTCCAAAGGAAAGAACAAAAGCTCTCCTCTAGAGTGAGTTCCTTCACATTTTATTAAATTACCATGGTAGATCTCTGTCTCTAATTCACACCATGTTTATTCTGAAAAACCACAGATAATTCTTTTGAAGGAATGCCTTTTTTCATGGATGTATTCTCAGCAGTAACAAACACTTTATCCTTCTGGTGAGCTCAACTCTGGTAAAATAACATCTCAGATTTCTGAAGGTAAATGTGCATTTGATATGGATTTGTTAGAGTGACCAAAAACAAGAGGATCCTTGTGCAAGGCAGAATGAAGCCCTTGTGCTTCCCAGAGAGAACTGTTCCTCCCAAAAAAATCGGCTGAAGGCACAGCAATCAGTACCTTTTAAAATGAACAAGTTATTACTGCCATGAAGTGTTTTGTTCTCTGATTTACTATGGAATATATTTACAATATCAGATTCAAGGATTCACCAAAAAAGCTAATTTCAGTGTAAATTACGGGTGTCTGTCTTCTTTCCTGAACGCTTCCATTTCAGCAAAGGTTTTCCTGAAAAATTTTACTCTTTTGTATTAAAGGAAATGGTGAGAGTGAAAATCATGCATTATGATCAAAGCATAGATATGCTTTTCCCTCTCACATGAAAGTAGCAGCACAAGGAATGGTTTTACAAATTAGATATCCAAATCAGACAGACTTTAGGAGTAAGAAATTCCCCTTGGGAGTAACACGTATTAGCTGTTTTTCATGGATTCAGTAATTGGATAGCAATAGGAAAAGTCATTTAAAGAACTTGATGCTCTCTACAGCTCTTTGTTGTGGCTGAGGGAGGAGAAGAGAATAAAAAGGCAAAGGTAGCAGCTACTCTGGTTTAACTGCCTCTAAGTCTCTCTCACACTGGAAATGTAATTAACGCCTAATCCATTTCTCCCTAGAATTTTTTATGTGAGTTCACTGATAATTCATGTCTGTCAAAAGTAACTGGTTTACTTCCAAGAAATGAAATTCAGAAACTTCTGACATGTATTTCCTCAGGCATCCCATGAGACTGCCAGGAAGAGAGGGGGAACTGAGCAGTTGGTGATATAACCTGATGTTTGGAACTGCACTGAATTTTGCTTATTCTTATCCTCCAGTTTATGCATTTTCCTGGTAGGTCAAAGAACACCTCTCTATGAAAGGACTGGGTTAAAGTCCTGGAAACATTTTAATCTAAGGCTGTGGTGCAATACTTGGTACCCACACGATGACCCAAATCCAGGAACAAATCCCACAGCAAAGTAACCCCCCTCAAAGAAAACTTTATTTATTCAACCAGTCAATTCCCCACAAAGCTACAAAAACACACCAGCTCAGAGCTGGATGAAAGACAACAGCGAGTCCTCAACGTCACTGAAAACCAGAATATAAAAGCTCCAAGGAAAAAAATGCAGCTCTGTAACTGGCAGCTTGCAAGGGAGGAACACTAACACCTCTTGACAACATAACTGAAATAGGATCTACAACACAACAGATGTGAAACCCTGATCTCTATTTAGGATCAGAAATGCAAAGAGGATGTAGAAGGCACCTTCCCAACACACATTCAAGCACATGTTTTTGCTTCTGAACACCAATTTTCCCCTTTGATACTCTGCAGGCTCTGAAACTACCACTCTGACATCATCTGGAATATTTGTTTAACTGCTGTGTGGGCCACAAGAAAGAAACATTAGTGAACTGAGTGAAAAAAATCACTTTTTTTTCCCCGAGAAAATCTGAAAAGATCTCTGGAATTTGGTGTAGAGAGAGGAGAAGAGGTGTTAAAATAATGCTGCCAGAAACTCAAGTCAGTAAGCTTAGACAAAAATTGAGAAAGCAAGAGTTAACGTAAGGTAAAAAACTGCAATGAAGGGAAAAAGCAACACAGAACTTGCAGTTCAGTATCTCAATAAAGAAGGACAGAGAGGGAAAGAAAGGAAAAGAAAGAATCCAGGTCCTTCTGTTCACAGGCGAAAGGAATTTTGGACACCTGAAATTGCTCTGTAGGAAGCTTTTTAAGTGAGGGTAATCAAGGTTTTTAAACGAGTCCGGAAGTTGCCTCAGTGTCAACCTGGAACCTGAAACCTGAATACTTGGCTGCCTGCCAAGTGAAGAGCAAAACAAAATCTCTCTTTACACGTGTTATTTCCAGAAGCTGACAGCATCCTCACTAAAGAAAAGACCAACACTCTTTCCTCTTGTGGTCCAAGTAACACCAAAAAAAGGGTATCTTTCACTTCCTGAAAGGCATCATCTTTTTCAGCAAGTGACATCAGCAAAACAGTTGCAGGAATCACTTATTCAAAGACTCTGATACTCCTCTGCTCAGGCTTGTTATTTTTAGCCCCAGCAGATTTCACACTCCTCAGTACCTCAGATTGCAAAGAATTTGATTCTATCTTTAGAGCCAGGAACAGCTAAATTGAAAGTTCATCACTGAGGGGTACGATGAAGCTGAGTGGCTGAGACATTGCCCACATCTGGACCACGCACGTCCTCGGTCACCACAAAGCCTCAACCCTTGAGAAGACAGGGAAATGAAATCTCCAAAACCACACAAATACCTACAGGTACAAAACAGATCCCTCTGTCTCAGCTTTCTGCTTGCTTCCAAGTGCAATTGGTGAAATCCAGTGTTTTCATAGACAGAAGATGCTTTAGCTTGTCTTACCATGGAAAAACTGCAGTGCTGAGGATAAAGGTGGGAAGCTACTGTTGCAAAATATTGGCTAAAAAATCCTGATATTAATTCTGAACAAGGAAGAGCCAGGACTAAGTGAAAGCTGATTTTTTTTTTAAAGGTACCTCCCGCAAACCCACCTTATCAAGATAAAGAAGGAGAAATCCCAAAGGTTGACAGTTCCAAACGCATCTGGAAAAGTCAAAACATGTAATGGGGATGACCAGACATAATGCAGAACATCTTCTTTTGGCAAATCTGCAGAGGCTACAAAGGTACAAAATAAAACTTAAGACTTCCTTTCTCCACTAAGGAAAGAACACAGGAATGAAAAGCTTTCCTTTTGCTGCTCATTCAGTCACTGCCAACTCCCTAAGTGCCTTTTCATCCAAATATTTCTCATGAGCAGAGTCTGCAATGAGAGGGAAGCTTTGTACTGAACAAACTGGAGAAGTGAGACATTTTCCCCATCCTTCTGCTCCAGCCCTTTCCCATTATTTAGCTGGAAGACATCAGTGATTCACAAGATATCCCAAGATGAGCAGCAATGCTTGATACTGATTTGCAACCAGCCTTTCAGGTAAAACACCAGAACAACCGGAATTCTGATGTTTTTTAAAATCACATGCTACAAAACGGGAAAAGAAGGTTTTCTGTTCATGCTGCATTCCTTTCAAATGACAGCCTGTTTACAGATACCCCTGCCAAGAAAGTAATATCCCAAAGGAGAATTTGACAATTTCCTTCAGCTTTAAAATAACACTGATGCTCTTGCAGAGTACATCTGCACTTCTGCAGGGAAATTTAACCACTCTCCCCTTTTTCCACGTTCGTAACTTCTCTTTTTTACATCTGACACAGAAAATCAAACAGCTTTGTATTACGTTTAACTGGCACAATCACTTGTAAAAGTTACTACAACCTAGAAACAGCCTCTGTTTCAGATTTTCAGTGTGAGGGAAGGAGAAGAACTGGAGAAATCTGAGGTTTGTCAGTCCCAGTGTTAACAACCCACCATGAACTGGGAGCACGGTGTAGGAAACACCCCAGCTGACCCCACATCCCCACCATGTTCCCCTCCTGCAGTATTTATTATTTATTTCTTCTTCCCAAAGTATTTCCATGCCTCCATGGAAGCAAAAGTGCCCTAAATTCTGGTTCTTTATGTTTAAAATAGCAACACATTCCCAGAAATTTCTCTCCAAACATCTAAGATGCTTTTTACATGAAATCTCCAGAATTGTGGTCATGACTGAAGCCAGATATCAAAAAGTGTTAAAATGAAATTCGTAATACAAGTATCCAGACAAAAGCAAGACACTGCTGCTGTGAGAGATTTCCCATTACTAAAGTACTGAAGAGTGTGTGCCTGTGGCCACCAACATAAATAGAGTACATCACTCCTCAAAAGAAATTTCAAAAGTATATCAGGAGTAAAATTCTACAATTTACACATTTTGCCTGTTATTTCACAAGAACAGTTATTTCAACTACCAAAATAGGTATTTTTGATTTAAATTCTTGACAGTTCTACTGTTAAGCTTAGAATTACTACAGAAGTGAATAAATACATCTCCTGGCTGGAATACAATCCCACAGGTGAATCTTCTTGAAGACTTATGTGAGTCCCTTTCAAATTGTTCAACACACCTGAGTTATACAAATAAGGACTCGGAAGAAAAAAACAGCAACAGCATTGCCTCACGAACTGGGTGGAAAACTTAACAAGGTTGGGAGCCACTGATGGCAATACAAGTCTTGGTAAACAAATAACAGAGAAATGAGAAGATGGCAAAAATGACATAAATTGGATATCAAGTAGTAGATATGAAGTTCTCATTTACATATCACCATGGAAATAATGGGCCATTATAGGTATTTCTTATTTCAGTATCTACGTTTTTGTAAAGCTTACCTTGATTCTAGATTTCAAAACAGAAAAAAAATCCAGAAACATTTAGAAATATTTTACAGTTTCCATTTCAAACCATTTATTAACTCCCAATTAGACTATTTCTAATAACTGTCTCAGATTATCACTGCTCCCCCACTGTGGATAATCCATAGCAACAAAAGAAGAACTGCAATCATATAAAACATTTGAAGTATTCAGAATAAGGTTCCTACTTACGTTTCTGTGTCTGAAACTAATGACTCATTATTACACACATCATTGAAGGTATGAAGTTGATTCTATAGTTAGAAAAAGGAAGAAAAAAAATTACAATTTTATCCAAATATTTGGTGGGGCAGTTTTATATTTCAAAATAGTATTAGTGACATTAAACAAATTTTTATAAGACCTTATACGTTTTAAGTTGTTTACAAAAATACAAAAACCACGTATTTTTACAGGAAATGAAGCTTTTAAACATGTCCGAGCTCACAAATTTAAGACATTACAGAGGAAAAAAAAAAGGCCTGTTCACAGTTTTACATCTCTTTTCCAATTCTTCCCCCAGCATCAACGGCTCTGTATCCAATTCTTTACATGCACATAACATTTAAAAAAAATATTTTAAATTATGTAATAGAACTTATTTGGCATCTTATTTTCAAAAAAAAAAATTAAAGGCATAGTAATGTGAATTTTTGAAGTTAAAATTAAACTCATTGCACAGCTTTGTCAAAATATTTACTCTCTTGAAACAAGTCTAGCACATGCACTCTATAATTCAGGTTAATTCACTGATCTTCTCAAGTCTTTACACACAGTTATTTGTGTCCAATCTCAACAATTTTCAGGGGAAAAAACAGTTTTGAAAAACAAAATGGAAAACACGAAATTAGTGAGACCTGACAGCCTAACTACACAATTATTAATAGATTGGTTACTAATAGAGAATTTCAAATGAAACATATTTAGAAGTGGAAATTGGAGCTGGGTCAGATAATGCAGTGGAAGCTCACTGATTTTTCTTAAGATTCACCTCCAAATGAAAATATTTTGAAAGGGTTCAGAGAGTGACTGAGTCTTGAGCTGCTCCTAAATCCAGGGTCACCACTGATCAACACTTCCCACACCAAACCCTTCTCCAAAGCAATTCTGACAAAGACTTTTTTCATACTGGGGTTTGCAAACCATTCTTACAGTAACTTCAACTAAACTCTTAGAATTCTGCCACAGCAGCACAAGACAAAGCACACAGGGGACAGTGTTGCAACACCTTGCTCTACCTCACCTCCTAACAGGCTGTTCACTTTAAGTTTTGTTACCTTGAATGCCACAGGGAATAAAATCCTTTTTCACTTTTTACGTTTATGAAACACGGTAAGAAACCAAAGGCACCTGTGCCCAGACATTCAACTGATGCAACACAGAAGTGCCATTTATGGAGGACACAAAGGTAGAAAGGCTTCAGCAAAGAAAGCTGAGCTGTAAAAACATCTCCCTGGCCTCACCTCCAGACCCAGGCACCAAAGGACAGGAAAATAAAATTCTATTTGTGAGGCAATAGGCGAGAAAGAGAAGGTGTTCTGGGGCTGTACCACCTCAACAGGCGACTGAGGGATGAAATGGAAAAGAAACAAGGTAACAACAAAAATAAAACTATGATTTCAATGAGAAAGAAGAGGAAATTGTCTCAGTGTTTCAGAGCAGTTTTAAAGACTATTCACATAAAAAAGACAGACTCAGCAACTTATTAGCATACAATAACATACAATTAGCTTACAATATTCAATTTTTACAAGCTGCAAACAATTAGCTTTAATCTAAAAAGACTGTACAATTTTTCTTCTGGTAATGCAAGTCTGTTATTTAAAAACTCTCATTTTTACAGCAATATTTATCAATCACAACAGGTGAAAACATATAACTACTTAACACAACTTCACACTCCCTTAAAGGAGCTAGCTGCCTGAAAAGATAAAGCAGCTGTTCAATTCTTATTTTCAGACTCTCTGTTCACAAGGATACACAAAAAACCACACACTGGTAGTTAAAGAAGGCGCATTGTATAAAACTAAAGGAAATGATTCATAGGAACTGAAATCTAATGTAATTAGAACTATGCAAAAGTGGAAATAGATTTTAAGATCAATTATACTGCGTGGATGTAGTTCCCAGCCTGTTTTACAATCTAGTAAGTTACCTGTTGTAACTTGTAGGTTACTTTGGTTAAAAGCCAGCAATAATCTGATTGAAAGTACTTACAGATCTCTTTAAATTGCCATTTATTAAATTGTAAATACTTCTATCTAGAAGTATGGTGAGAAGCTAAATCAAGTTTAAGTAAACTTGTACTCAGTGCACACCACATCAACAGAAGAGAGAAGGGCAAATATATTTAGAAAACACAAAACTAACAAGGCTTGGATGGATAAAAAACTTCACTTTTGCCCTCCTGTGGGACTTTTGCTCTACCATTGTAGGCAGCAATGACAAATCAAGAATGACCAATGTATCTTGCCTGGTGCAATGTGGAGCATTTCCATGGGAAAGGAAAAGATGGGGATTTTTTAGTTTTAATTGTTTTCTATTTGATGCTGTATGTATTCACCTCTTCAATTCAGCCTTCTGCTAATTAACACAGAAATGCTCTCTCTCAAGTGACTGTACAAACAAACAGAAAACAAGGTTTGTGCAATACAAAGCAGCAGCTAATTGCAGCGGGGTCAAGATGCTGCAAAGGTAAAACGCAAACAGATTGAAAGCCTTTCTCAACAACAAATACTGCTGTGGCAAGGGGCTCCATTTCAACCCAGCTGTCACAGAACACAGTTCCAAGGGTGCTGCTCAGCACGGGAATTGTTCAGGTAACGTGAGCCAGTTCCATATGGTGCAGAGCACAGCCACCACTCGCACTCAGTTCCCAGCAAAGCCTGCCCTCAACCATCATGTCTGTTATTTCCCAAGGCTGTATGTAAGAGGATCCTGCTGCTTTCACACTTAAAAAAGCCCCCCAAACAAGCCTGTAAATCATAAACCGCAACAAGAAACAGTTTTTGCTAACATAATTGGTATTTTTAAAAAGTTCTTACTGTTATTTGGCTCAGCCCAGCCAATCTCATTGTCAGAGTTGGTGACATGAAGTATTTGAATGCAAGATCAAGACTTTCTTTATCAAAACACAAGGCTGTATCCAAGGGTTCTTTCACTGTGCTCCACATTAAATCTGCCATGTTTCGCGCCGCGCTCTGCCGCAACTCCTGGTCTGACAGTTTACATAAATACCTGGAGAAATTACAAAAGGAAGAAAAACAGAAAGGGTATGATTCAAAAAAAAAATTCCTGAAGCCATCTTGATTATAGTTAAGATGTATTTCCAACAGCACTAAGATCATTCAGTCTTAAAATATCACTATTGAAAGTTGGCAACAATTAATGAAAAACACCAAGGAAAACCAGAAATATGTATAACATTTTTTTAAGTAAATAAATTGCTAAGGAATTTTGAACAGCTTAAGTCCTTTCTCTTGCAGTCATTTAATCCTGCACAATGATTGCAATACAAATATTGTCTGCAAATGGAAAGCATAAGAAAGAATTACTTACAAAAACTAACATACAGAACCTGGTGGAACCTCAGTCTTACCTAAGCAAGATCAACACACAGAAAACCTGTTGAGAAATGCCTGTAAAGTTCACATACAAAACACCAACACAACTGAGAACTTCTTCTAACTGAACGTGTAACAGAAAAACGTTTAGAAACAAGCTTTCCTGAACTTATTTTGATGTCATTAAAGATGGCACAGTGAAAGGTACACGCATACAAAGTTAGCATAATTAATTTTTTCTGCTGTGCTTCAGCGTTTTGAAGTTTCAGCTACATCCAAACTAGATTTAACTACACAGAAATGCGTTAAAAATCCATTTGTTTGACAGCCTAAGCCTGGATCTGTCCTTGGAGACCGGCCAAATAGATGCATGAATGTTTTAAAAAACACACGAGATATTAAACTACACTTAACCAGATTTATGCACCATTCCTTTGTATTTACATCATATAAACATCAGTAAATTTTTTTCAAAAGTGAAACTACAGGCTCTGATTCTTATTTAGATGATGGTTCTTTTTCACAGCTCTTGTGTAGAGGCCTTAACATAAACACACTCAAATGCTACTTAACACTGCCAAACAGAGAAAAGAGACTTCAGTGCAAATAATCCCAGGGACTGGAGGTGTATGACAGGAATCACAGACCAGTAACAGCAGGACAAAAGAAGGACCATTCCAGGCCAAGGCAATCAGATCCTTCCCTGTTCTTTGTTGTGAAATTTGTCTTCTCGTTTGGAGTACTGGAAATCAAATCCTGGCAAGAAAATGCTGCTTCTGTGCAATGAGCTCTAACCGTAAGTGAAGCGGGGATGGAAAGGGAACATTAATTTAAAAAGTTCAGCAGCAAAGCAGACCCGGTGACCTGCCTGAAACCTGCAGATAGGTGAGAGCAGTTACACTCTGAGGGGAAAATGTCCTGGCTTGTGTTACCAAACAATCATTTGTGATTAGCACATGAGGTGATTTGTCATCAGCAAATAGTGATGACAGCACTTGTGTTCCAGCCATCAGCCATGTATGTCTTCCCGAGTGACAAAGGGACACCCAGCATCTCTGTCCAGCTGTGCCAACAGCAAGTTAAATATTGAGGATTTATCTTATGGGAGAGGCAGTGAATGAAAGAACGGAGGCCATAATTAAGGTCCCACACCCAATCACAAAAATTTAGAGGTTTCCATCCCTGGAAGTGTTAAAAAAAGGGGCAGAAGTAGCACTTGGGGACATGGTTTAGTGGTGAACATGGCAGTGCTGGGTTAAAGGCTAGACTCCATCTAAGGGGTGTTTTCCAACCTTAATGATTCTGTGATTCTCAGCAATATCAGACCAATTTTCATCTCCTCATTTTTATATGCAAACTCTCATCAGGCCTGGTTCCCAGAGCTTTTCTGTGTCTGTCATTCCCATCGAGTCAGACTCAATAGTTTGCTGAAGCATTTCTAAAAATTTCAGACATGTCCAAACACATAAGAACTCTCTCAATTTTACAAAGGACAGATGAGTGTTTGTATGCACTGAGCAGGGGGATGGACACACCTACAGATACAAAGGAAGGGTGCTTTGCTGGCTTCGCTCAATTTCTGTAACAGGACTTGGATCTGAAATCTTCTTCACACTACAAAGTAACTACATTAATATAGTTTATAAAATAGAACATTTCTTATTTTAATGCAACATTATCAGTCTAAAGCTATTTTCATTTATACAATTCACATTACAACCACATTTTGAACTGAATCAGACTTGTGTCATATCTTCTGTATTAGAATATTGAGTGTGTTTTTAAAAAAATGCACTTTTATTATAAGTGAAACTATGCTGTGGGTGCATTTTCACAGCTACAGAAGTACTTGAACAGTGTCTTCTGTTTTGCCAAGGCCCTGAAGAAAGCTACAGAGAACAGAGCACTTGTTACCACACAGTTTTTAACACAACAGGGTTTTCTAACCTAAAAAGAAGCAGAAGATGGCAAACTTCTCTTTAGAAGTGTAACTGCAGCCAACACTAGAAAATTTATTGGCACTACTACACTGGTCATAAATCAAACACGATCATATCTTTACTACAAAGATTAAAACCACAGAAACTTGCAGAGCAGGCCACACCTCCTTTTTTATTGTGGAAAGATGGAATGACCTAAACTTGTCTGCATCAGTAACATTTTATGTTTTTAGAGGTATAACATTACTACTAATAAAAAAGAGATCTTTACCTAGCACTGGCAATTAACTCACATCTTCCCCAGCACTGACTACCTGTGAATTTGCCACATTGCCTCACATAAGAACAGTGGAGCACGGGAAAGTTCTATTTAACCCAAAACAGCCACTCTAAGAGCAGATTAAAGATTTATCCCATGTATAAAAAAATGGATGAACCTATCTACTATTGTGAATTCATTTACCTCTTTCTATTTATACTTCTGGCTTTCTCATTAACCTGTGCCAGTCAGTTTGACAATTATGTTTGAGTGAGAAACAAACTCCTTTCACTTCTTCCATCTGCAACCTGACAACTGGGTGGCACATTCTCCATTCCTTGTTTTTAAAAATCTGTGAATTACCATTTCCTACTTGTTATCTTCATATCATTCATACATGATATGAATTGCCCCGTAAAAAAAAAAAACCCTCCTAGACTCTACTCCTCTCAATGTAAATTTTTTATTGCCACCTTCTTTGTCACCCTTTCTACCACCGAGGTAGCTCTGTTATTATCTGCAGGATGGAAGGATCAGAATTGTATAGACGGTATAGAAATGTGAATGTGTGACTGACTCATATAATGGCTTAATAATAGCTTCCATTCTGTCCTTCATTATTTTTTTAATTCCTACATTTTTATCTTTTTGAGTCTGATGAGCATTAAGTCTTCAAGGAAGAGATGAATGATATGCCAGGAACTGTGTTATCTGTTTAATCTGGAGTTTTTGCCTAGATGAGACTTTCAGAATAAAACATAACTTTTTTACACATCTGCAGAAAGGATACTCCACCTATTATAGGACCCCATCTGCCAGCCTGGCATACTTAAAACAATCAATTAATATAAAGGTTCTACATTTAATTTTTTTAAATATCAGTTTTAACCTACTTAAATTATTTCACTTTGCTGTATCTGGGAACAGAAAGAGTTCAGTTTTAAACACTCAGTTCCATGCTAATGTAATGCTTACAATCACATCTTATGCTTCAGGACTTCAGCTACTCAGCTGTGAATTCATCTTTTTCTCCCTTAATCTGACTCCTTTGGACCACAGGTGCAAAAGGGTATCCAGCAGAATGAGTCAGTTCTTCTAAGTGTCTGGTTATTGTCTTCTGACTTATCTATTCTTTTTACTTTAAATTTTCAGATTTTTTTGGAGGAGGCAAATAGTTTTCGTGATTAAAACCTTCAAGGCTCATTACAAGAGGTTTTCATGACACGTAGTAGCAAGGAGTGGTTTGGGGTACTCCCATAAACCCCACCTTAAGATGAGTATTTTTAACAGGAGAGTAATTTGAATTCTTTCAGCTGCATTTTCTTTGGGAAGCATCATGGATCAGAATTGTTTGGCGCTTCCACTTTCTCTGCGCTGTGTGTGCCCCGTGCCACAGCCACGCAGGAGCCACTGCCACTTGGAATTTCCTCGCAGTATGCTCCAGCACAGATTGTTCTGTTCCTGCCTAACTGGGGCAGAGACAGGAATCCTTCATAAAAAATGTCTCCAGATCCATCTTCAAGCAGGAGATAGAGAGAAGGGGATGGAGCAGCAAAGGGATAGAACAAAATACGCTCCTGGTCAGTGCTACTGCTGCACTTTCTACAGGACAGAACTCTCCATGGCACTTTCAATCAGCAGTCTCATCACTGAAAAAACACTGTCCTCAAGACACCACTGCTGAAAGCTCCTGCACCCTGACACATTCAGGATCTGGAACCCTACAGAGCATCTCTCATCTCTGATACTGAGGCAGAAGACAGATGGAGCCAATGTCTCTGTTCATGAAGAGACATCATCAACTCACCCTCTTTTATAACTGAGGTAAGTCTGGACTTATTTTCTTGAGTCACTTTTGGAAGTCTCGTTTAATGAGAATTTTGCAATTTTAAATGCAGAATTCTAAGATATTAGCATCAGTAAGAGCTTCCTCTGGAGGAGGTCAAAATCACTTTGTTTCCTTACTGAAAGATGTAAATTTTATTTCATGTAATTTTTAATTTAATCCTTTATTTCTTTCCTAAACTTCTCAAAAACACAGGCCCTTCAGAGGCAAGATGTGAATGCCTGTGCTCCATTGGCCAGGCAGAAAATAACATTTCTTCCTCTTTTTCTAGTAGCAGCAATAATGACAGGATTGTGTCCATGATCTCTGGGAATTCCAGCGGTGGTCTTCTCTCCACAAATACACACTTTGCTGCTTCCTTCATCCACTCCTTGTAGAAATAACCGTAACGGGTAACCTCAGCTCAAAAAAGGTGCTGCTGAGATGCCAGTCAGGTGATCTCTCTTGCTGGTCAGCCCTGCAAAATGCACTTCCTGCAAGGAATCTACAGCAGCAGCAACTGGAACTAAATCAGAGCCCCAGGAGCTCATCCTACACTAAAGCCCTCTCCAAACCCTTCTAGTTTGCAGGGCAGCAGAAGCTCTCCAGGATGTCTTTAAAGGGTGCTGTGCTGCTGTGCCCAGGACTGAGTCCCCTTTTGTCTTTTTCCTAAAGTAAGAACAGATGGAGACCCAGAGACCCAAGCTGCTAAGCCAAGATCTATCTGTAAGTTTGACAACCACGTGGGGTGAGCTGCATCCATCAAGAAAGTCATCTTTCCCTGAAGGCATCTGTGTTCGCTTCTGTCCCACAGAAAGGTACAGCACTGAGTTATTTTTGCTATAAGGCCTCCAAGCTTCAGTCCCACTTCGTAAGCGAATCTTCGCTAAAAAAGCTCTCCATTTCCTAACACTGAGAAACCTCAGATCCCATCAGGATTCAGCTGTGAAAAATAAAAACTGGGAGAACATCACCTTCTTGCTCTAAGCTGGCTTTTCCACAGATGTAGCCTGTGTCCATGTTACCTTTCTGATTGATGTGAGCCTACTGCAAATTCTACAAACAAACATCAAGGGCATTATTTATGGTAAGAAGCTGCTGACAAATCACATTTTAAATCAAATATTCTAATGGACAAAGAGAAAGATGTGAGAATCCAAAACCAAATTTCTTCTACACATTCCAGTGATCCTAGCTGCACCTTTAGTTATAAAATAGAAATGTTTTAAGCATTCCAGCATGACAAGCAAGGGTTAGCAGCAAAAACTACAGGATGTGTTATTCTGTCTTCCTCAAGCAGTTCCTTATTATCAGCCTAACTTTAATTGCTGATCCCTCGATGCTCTTTTTCATTTCCATACACTGCAAGAAGACAGGGAAGGCTCATGACCAAATTCCCAGGCACACCAACAACCATTAATGGAGTATGTAAAGAGAGAAGCATTTGAAAATCCTCTGCCTGCCTTCTCTTGACTGCCTCATTATTAATAATTACCTGTGGAAGATTTCAAAGATAGTACATCAGCATTAAAGGAATGCACATGGCTGGACTGTAACTCAAGAGCGATGTGTTTCAATAAAAGATCAAAATACTCCTCTTTCTGCTGGTATCATTTTAGTAGAAACCACAGTACAGCAAAACAGATCGACAGCCAAGTCAGTACTTAATTTTTTACAGCCAACAGAAAACCAGACCATTTTAAAATATGAAACTATTCCCAGTCTCATTGTTCGGGGAACCTGCTTGTTGCCAATGTAATTATTTTTGTTGAGAGTTATTTTATATTGATCTAGTTAGGACAGAATAATGTGTGAAGGACCCTTTTTTGCTATAAGCAGTACAGGCACATTTCTAATATTACAGCTAGAGGAAATCCAGAGCCTCGGAGAAGCTGTGGGTCTACGCAAAAGCAGTGGCCTGCACCAGGAAAATTTAATGTTGGGCCACTGGAAGGGGAATTAGCTAAGACCACACCCCTCCACCTCCAGACAGATACACATAGAGATAATTTCATCAGCAGCTCACTGAAATATTTCTATTGTCCTGAGAAAGCCAATAAAAACAAATTGCTTGTATAATTAAATACCCTTACAAGTACTTCAATTTGAAAGTGTTATTTTCACTGTATGATAGACAGCTTGATATAAAGAAGATCTTTGGGACTGGGTATATTTAGCTACATAAAAGTGCGAGTAGACTTTTGATCACACTTCAATTCCTGCCAGCTGGAAATACAGAACATCAGAATGTGAAGCTGTGTTCAAACTCAGGGTCTGAAATCTCGGCAACTGCAGATTGCTCTTCTACTTACAGCACCTCACTGCAAACTTGATGTACAGTTTTATGAAGATATCACAGTGAGGGAGACTGGAGTACAACTGGACCTGACCCAACATGTCAGAATGGGGCTGGATGTCACACTCAAAATGTTCTTAACAAGATTGAGCTGATTGATACCGAAATCAGATGCAAGGAGCTGCCCAAACTAACTCTACACATTACCTTCACCCTCCTTGTTGAAATGACAGAGCAACAACGTGTACAATTAAAAGTATCAGCTGCAATTAGAAATAGGTGCTGTCCAAAAGTCCCACAAGCAAAATTCTTAAAATAAAAATTTACCTGATAACATAAGTCCTAAAGGGTATAATGTGCTGCATGACAGCAGGGATGTGTAGCCATATTCTGATCTATAATGCAAAAACATAAATAGATAAAGATTTCATTAATGACATTTAAAAAGAATGATAAAAAACTGAAATACTGTTGGTACATTTGCACATGCAAGTCCCACTTTAAAAAAAGGCTTTCTTGGTGGTTTTTGTTCAACTTCTGAATTTTCTGATTCTCCAAACTGCTATCTGAGGAATGCTTTTTTGACTTAAAAAGATTTGCATCTTTCCTGCTAGTCAGCTGGAAAATATAGACTTTGTATAAATAGTACCATACTACCCAGGTGTCTCATTTTTGTACTTTCTGTAATTTCTTTGGTAGAAAAAACTGCTACTCAGCCTTGTGGGTTTTTTTTCCTTTTTCTTTAAAAGTTTACGTGAAAATTATACCATTCTTTCAGTTCCTTGCAAACCACTCCTAAATCAAGTAACATTGCTTGACTTGTGTTGTTTTGTTTCTTAGGGCTTACACAGCCTACAAAACAAGATGTTTTACAAGCAGTGATTAAGCAGTTTTTTACTACCATATTTGCATTTCTCATATTTACCATTCTGCCTTTACCACCTTTGCAAAGCTGAATACGGGAAGAAAATATATGCAGAGGAAAAAAAAAAAAACAACAACCCTGAAACAGCTACTTAGCACGGCTGTGAGGAAAAGCGCCAAGCAAAGGACTTCCAGAGGCAAAGTCAGAATTGGGATCTGCATTTCAAAGAGGAACTGGGAGCCTGTTAAACCTGTTACTCCGTGTCAGGTAAGGGATAGAGCAGAGATGAAGCAGCAGCAGCTACTGCTCCTGCCCACGTAAATTCAATCATGTGCATGCACAGCTCTTGTGAAAAGCAGCCCCATCACTCACTCAGGGCCCTCTGCATCCCCAGCTCTGCTCTTGAAAGAATTTCAGCTTTGCAGCTGATGCAAGAAATTCTGCCTAAGGACTCAATTCCATATGCAGAAAATGTATATATTCCTTCTTGACAGGAGAGAAAAATATTAGGCTGCAAACTTCTCACCAGTTTCAACATTTCCAGCATCTGCCAAGGAACTTTTTGAGTTAGTTCTGACAAAAATATTCGCAGGCTTACTTTTTACAAGGCAACAAGCACTGAACAGTAACAATATAACCTACTTTACAAGACAAACCAGCCAAATCTTCCCATTGCAAAAAAAAAGCCCACACTCGGAATAAGCTGCTGATCCAACTGGCAGCCTCAAGAAGGAAAAAATGCTAACATCCCAAAGATACAAAGTGTCACTAGAAGATGCTTGTTCTAGAAACAGGAATTAAGTAACATTTTGACAAGGAATTGCAGGGATGACAAAGATATTATTGTGATTACACAATTCCATCTTTAACACCATGTACTCTGCTTCGAACACACTATGAAACACCAAAGGAAATACATATCTTTGTGAAATAAAAGTATGAAATGTTTTTATCATTGTGTTTTTCTAGCTTTCACTGTTCACAGTAATCTCCACTCTGTATTAATTCAAACTCCTCAGCTGAAATCATGCATCTGTAAACTTGCATTGCACACAACTTTCAGCCTCGGAATTCAATTAAAGCATCATTTCACATATTACAAATGAAACTGTGATTTTGAATGTGGACTCACACTTGCATACTAAATTGTTTAAATGACAAAGTAACATATAAAATGATATCAACTAGTATCTGTAAAATGACAGAAAATAAAATTACATCACTTTTTGCTTCCACCTGCTTTTAAGACGAAGTATTCACTGCATCTGTTCTGTTCTCAACTTTCAGAGACCGTTTTTTACTATTTGCTCTTTACCAGAGGTAATTAATTTCTACAAGGTAGTGGCTAAAGAACTCCTTTATCTTACAGACTTGAACAACAATTCCAGCATGGGTATTTCAAGGAATCTTTACAAGAATGGCTACTTAATTGCCATTCTCAAGAGTTACTACAGCTGTGAAAATGTATTTAAGGGTTACTACACACTGTGGGCTGGCTTTGCATATCGGGAACAAGTTACCAACTGACACTGCAGAGCTATCACTGGAATAAGTATCTCTACATCCCATAAAATCAAATATGTTGGGATAAAATTAAGTCAGATAAGCAGAGTTCTTGCTGAGACCCCCAATATCTTGTTCAGTTTTGTGAATGAATCTTTTTGTTTTAGTGGAGTTTGGTGTATTGGCTCACAATCAGAAACATTTCTTAATATTTACCTAAGTCCTATGAGTTATACAGTTAAATGATATAAAAAACAAACAGGAAAGAGAAACATTACATCAAAATCCGAAGTTCATCCATCATTATGGAGGTGGAGAAATATTTTTTTTTAATATTGGTGAGGTAAAATGTATTTTGTCCAAAAAATTAGCTGCCTCATTTGGCTGTAAAAAAATCTATTGCATTTGAAAGATGGCAGCAGTGCTTCCAAGTATACTGAGCAATATCAAAATGCAGCAAGTGGATGAATAAAGCACATTACACATAGAACATTTTCTTATACTTTCTGTAGTGAACCAACAAATCAAAATAAAATCTAAATATAATTTTTTAAACAGTTTTCCTCAACTCACGCAGATTTGCCTGCAAAGCCAGACAGAGTTCAAAAGAAAGATGCTTGTTGAATGGGAAAAGCTGCATTGCTGGAAGAGGCTGAAGAAACAGTACTTTTGGTTATGGTTTGCGTTGAATTTCATTTTATCTGCCAGGTTTAGCCACAGAACTCATCTAAAACTGCTGTAAGAGCCAGCTTAATGTGTTATCTCACCAGAACCAAAGAGAAATGCAAAGTTGCTAAATAAGTATCTGAAAGGAGAAACTTTGCTGAGAAGTATTTTGGAGGGCATATCACTAAGAATAAAGAAAATAAACAATTTATGTGGAAAAAAAATAAAGATTTCCAAAAAGGACAAAGAAGAAAGGGAGTTGAACTGATATAGAATACTCAGGAAATGGGATTTGCAGTCAGAATTCTGGTTTAAAAACATGCTGCTGTGATAGGGAGCTGCCACTCATTGTTCAAGCAGTTTTGCCCCTTCTCATAAAAAATAAAACCAAAACAAAGCTGCAAAAACATTTGGTTCCATGACCAAATTTTTTTTCTGAACCAGAGTAAGCTCCAAGAACACACATTTTCAGCAGATGGTTTGATGAGGACCACACTGACAGCAGCTGGAGATGAAGAACTCAGCAGCTCACACTAAAAGGGCCAGCACAGCACCTCTCTCACAAATCGAGAACGTATCTCACAACCAAACATGGAGAGGGGCTGCACCAGCCTCCTGGGCAGGCTGGAAAGAATGGAGCAGATCATGGCCCCGCCCATTTGTTCTCTGACCTTGCAAGCCAGGAATTACCACACTAAAGGATCAGGAGAGTGGGATGCAGACCCCCAACACCAGCTGGATTTCCATCACTGCTTCCCTCAGAATATCCTTCTGGCTGGGCAGGAAGAGCAACAAGGAAGGAGGGAAGATGTGCAGGAGGAAGGATCTGATTTTAAGTACTTCAAATTGCAATCAGTGTCAAAATCATGGCAAACTCACTTTGCACAAGGTATAACGAACTTCAGGTTTTCTTTTTGCCCCATCCACGAGACAGGTCACAACTTCTATCTCAACATTACACTAAGTCTTCATATGTCCTTCTTCAAGGACTGGGTTTTATTTTTGTCACCAACCTCCTTCAAATCTCTACTAAAATCAATTCATAATTCTGCCAGTCAAAATTCCCTGTGATTTCAAAATGCAGAAATGATGGAGGATATGCATTCTAAAACTAAATGGAAAAAAAATGATTACCTCTATGCTGCAAATGTGTATAATGGTATAAAATCACAAGAAATTGAAGAGAAAAGAAATCCACAGGCTTTTCCTTTGAGCCTCATAGGAAAAAGCTAAGAAGTTAAAATACCCTGAAGAAACTACAACCACTTCCATGGCACAATTTCAGGGACAGAATGGCCTCTAACAACAGTCTTTGAAGTATCTTTGGGGGCTCTTACAATCTTCCTATCTAGGTACAACTTGGAAAACCACTTGTGTGCTGCCAGGAGATACAGAAGGTTTGGATAATGAAATGCTCTGCATGAATAAACCTCATTCCCAACATGGAAAATTTAGAGCCCTTTTATCCCTCCTCGGTCCCACAGAGTTCTTGCAGGCTTCAGATTCCTTTTCTTTTTTGTGTTTAAGTGGAAGAGTTGCAAGGGAATACTCACATTAGACACCACTGTGATAAATGCGTGTGCTATAAGAAATGGCAGCGTCTCGGGGGTTCCGTACTCAAAACAATCCTTCATGAGGGAAAGGCCATTTTTTCCACAAAACAGACAAACATAACGAAGCAAGTGCAGTGGGACTTCTACATCCTAGAAAGGTTCAAAACACAGGAGAAGAATCAATACTAGATCATTCAGACATATAGGAAATTCAAAAGCTACGTAAGTGTGACACAAATCCATACAGAGGAATGAACATGGCTGTTTTAAGTTTCTAGGAAACGTGCACCTATTTAAAAGTGGATAACTTACATTCATATCACAGAACGCCCCTAATATATTGCTTTCTTGAGCAGAAATATCCTGTTCAAAGAAAAAAATTAAAATTAACTCAAGCAATAAAAACACATTTATAGAACAAAGCAACAACTGCCATTTACCAGGTATCACAGTCAACACTAAAAAACCTCAAATCCCTAATTCAGAGGAAGACAGAAGCTCAAGCTTTGCTCCATTTTTCCACTGTAAAACAGACTTTTCCATACTTCTTACTTCTGTCAATATATATAAATACACAAATATACTTAAAAGAACATTTCAGCAGTGTCTCTCAAAGGCTGGATTAACAGATAATTCTTCAATCCTACCCATGTTCAGACCACCAAGTTTTTCAACAGGAATATGGCAATGGGCATAGTCTGCCACACGAGCCTGAGAAATACAGAACAGAACCAATCCAGGGACTTTGGAATGCAATTTCTAATAAAGATGAGACATATTTGCAAACATGTGAATTTACAGGAACCGCAGGACATCCTACAATCCTATACTTGATGACTTAAAGGGTTAAAATGGCAAAAATATTCATTGCTATGGAAATATTAAGAATCTTTCATTTCAACTACTTTATTTTTTATATATAACAAAACATGTTGTACAAAAGAAATGTCAAACTTTTACAGGAGTGAGTTAAGTGAAGAAGGGGAAGGAATGGTATCACCCTATCATTCTGTTGGCTACTTGCTGCAACAAGAAATCTATTTTCTAGAACCACTAAACTTAAAATGGTTTAGGAAAATAGCTTTTCTTTTTAATGTCTACAACATCCACTTGTTGGGCAATACAGAGTGGGAAGTTTCTTTATCAGAGCTGTAACGAAGTGTGGGTTCCATGCACATTGCTAGGGGCAAAAGGGCACTGAAGGTATAAAAAGTGGCTGTAAAACCCAACATTGCCATAGATACTTGTAGGTAAAACCACACATTCCTTTTCTTCTCATCCCTCCATGCCCAACACCCAGTATTGATAGCCACAAATCAAATGCAAGTTTAACACAAAGTTAAGTTTTTAAATGAAATTTCCTGAATATATTTTAAATAGCTGTGTAGGAGTAAGCTTCTTAGAACTGTACCAGAGGATGCTGGAGGCAAGCAATTTTGGATGGATTAAGTGTGATACAAACATTTTGAATTATTCAATATGCTCATATTATAGCTAAGCATTTATTTTCTTTTTTTTCTTCTGCTGAACTCTAAGTCATGCCTGAACTCGTGATACTCTACCAGTTATTTTTAAAACAGCTTTGAAGGCAGTAGGTGGTATGTTTTTAAGCAGCAAGAAAAGGTGTTCAGTGCTCTGCTCATGGAAACTGCAGAAATGGTAAAAGAAATTTCATTAGTCTCCTTGAAAAAAACAGAGATTTGTTGTCAAGTGAACTGCAGTTCTTAGAATGCAGAAATCCCAAACTCACAGAGGGCTGATGTACGAGTTCTGCAAAGCTTGCAAAAAACTGCAACTGAGAGACTGAGTCTCAAAATGTAACCTCTGTTCTTGCAGATGGGAAACAGAACAGTCTGAGAGTTCCTTAAGCTTAAATTTATGAGGAAATAAGGGAATTCCTCATGGGAATCTGATAGGCATCAAAACCCACCATTGTTTCAGGAGGAGCTAGAGCAGCTTTCCAGGACCTTTACCTGGAGAAAAGCTGGAGAGGGACTTCTGAGAAAGGCAGGCAGGGATAGTGTTGTCCCAAAGCCACAAGACAAAAAGAAAAGGGGGAATGGCTTCAAACTGCCAGAGGGCAGGGCTAAATTTGGGATTAAAAATTAGGAAGGAATTCTCTGTGAGGGTGGTGAGACCCTGGCACAGGCTGCCCAGAGAAGCTGTGGCTGCCGCATCCCTGGAAGTGCCCAGGGTGGATGGGGCTTGGAGCAACCAGGGATAGTGGAAGGTGTCCCCATGGCAGGGGACTGGAGTGAGATGAGCTTTAAGTTTCCTTCCAAACATTCCATAATGAAGCGTACTTGCTGAGGTCTGACCTGGACACAGCCTTGGCAGAAAGCACACGTACCTTCCAAGAAAATACTTCCTGGAAAAGGGGAAGCAGAGAGCACAAGACCCCAAACAGACAGGGACTGCAGCTACAGACACCTCAACAACTGACTTTGTTTCCTCTTTCATTTCATCCTCTGTCAAGATCTGATAAATGGTCAGGTAACTCCCTTCAGATTCACTGTTCATTCTGAGTCAGTGCAAAGTTCAGGAGTGTACTTCACATTGTTACTTCTTTCTCGACAGGATTTGAAGAGCTTCCTTCTATAAATTCTTTTTTCCCTTCCTCTGAATTGCCCATTCCAGGTATTCACTTGCTGCACGAAGTATGAAAAGGACAGGGCATACAGCCATAAACTACTCCTGTATGCAAGGGATAAAAATACCTCATAAAGAAAAAAAAAAATATTAATTTCAAAGTATGAACATTTCTCAAAAAAACCAACAGTGTTTTTAAAAATACTTGGAGTTAATTTTGTTTAGATGTAAAAGGGACACAAATACCCCTCTAGGCACCAAAAATTGTGATAAATTTCAAGAGAGACGTGTACACGGCTCTTCCAGATAGCAATCAGGCTGTTGTGGTCTTCACTCTCACTTTAGAGATGTTGTAAGGGACATCAACAATTCTTAGCCCTTATCATTTAAGGAGACATCGGGATGATCCTAGAGGTAGAGACACTTTTCTGACTACCAACAAATATTGCTTTGCTGCTCATTTTCATCCAACTTCATGAACAAGGGAAAACCTCCTGCTTCCACATGAACGTTTTCCTTCTCCACCAGACAGTCCAGTGCAAAAGGGCTTTGGCAAGCAGCTGAGAAGAGGATTAGACTTCAAGACTTGTCTGCTGCCATTAAGAACAAAGCCCTTGGAGGCATCTGCAGAGCAAAGGACAAGGGAAATATTGACTGCTAATTGTTACCGTGGGAAAGCCCTGCACTGGAAATTCTTAACTGGCAGCCTAAGAGGCCATTTCTAGGCACAGCAAAACCTTAATGGATGTGATAACGCCATGTAATTGAGAAAGTTCACCTCAAAATCTAAACCAAGGAACTTCTGAAGTCAGTCAGAGTGAAGACTGGAGTCGGTTCTGGATCAGCAGATTTCTTTTTCGAGGCAAAGGAAAAGTTTCGTGGGTGAGGGAGAGCTACACCAACTTCTCCCAACAATTTTTGGCAGATTTAGGCTGCTCAGGGATCTGTTTAACTTACAAGTATAGCTAATGCACTTAAAGCAGAGATTTTTTATTTTAGATCTCTTGAGGACTGAAACCAAGCCTGATTTAAAGCAAGAAGTGCTCTTATTACTGGGACTAATAACTTGTCTCAGTTCAGCTAAGATCCGCTCTAGACTGAAATCCAAAATTAAATGCTAAACCTCAGCAAGTCACTCATGGGAGCATAAAGTTTTGACATTAAAACAGCAGAATAACAGCATCCTAATGATTCCCAGATACAGAAAACATCAGTTTGTAAGAAAAATTATTGATGCTGGGACCTTTTAAAAGCAAAATAAAAAATCTCCCCCCCCCTCAAAAAAAAAGGTACACAAATAGGGCAGGCTGGCACACCTCCCTAATCCAGACCTGGAAACGCACAAAGTCTAGTAGAAAGGAAAATGGAATTCCCTTACCTGCCTGTACCTCAGGAAAGTGGTTTTCTTTTTCAGCTTCCCCTTATGTTTTAGGATAGTTAATCAATGTATTTGATAATTCAAGTGATATAAGAGATGATACATATATTACATATACATTAGTATGTCTGGAGTGCTGGGCATCATCACAGTACAGCAACCTACAACAGATCTGGGTCTAAATCACCCCAAGGCTGAACATCAAGGGAAAAAGAAATCCCATCAGGCACCTGGAGATTTTCTTTTGATCGTTTGGAAGTGAAATTCAAAGAGAAAAAAATACATGAAATACTAATTTAAAAGAAGCAAGTGTGATAGTCCACAGAAAAACTGTTCATTCCACATTCCTCTGAAGCCAGTCTTAGCACATGTCCCACAGGAGTGCAGAAGATAAATCAATTCACTTTGTATCTATACAGATATACTTGAAACTACCTCTGTTAACTTATGCCCATATGGTTTGGAGAAGAACAAGAACCAAAATCCAGCCACCTAAAAATCCTGCTGTTTAGGGGGTTTTAACTCCATCTCTTGTCAGGTAGGGCAGCATTCATTCAATAAGAACTCATCAGATGTTGTGACCACCCTGACTTACATAATATATCTGATTCAGCATCTTCTCATTTGAACTTAAGTTTATGAAGCAAATTTCAACCCAAGCTCCAGTGAGCTCCCACAACTCTCTAAATATAAAATAAAAGGAGTGGGTTATCTGCACTTTAATTCTCCACTCTGACTTCCTCAGAAGTTTGGTGGATAGAAGCTTTTCCTATATAGTGAAATGTACATCTAATTTGCATACAAATATTTAAAATAACTCTTTACTTGTTATTAGACTACCACAAGTTGGATCAAAAGCCAACCATTCCAAAAACATGTTGTTTCCACTAGGAAATGCCAACACCATCATATTTATTTCAGAAACTGTGAATTAAATATGGCAGGATTTTGGAATTAATTCTTTTTGTAAGAGGAAAATAGGGAAAATGTGAATGGCAGTCATAATAAATATCAGAGAGAAAAACCAGCACCCTGGAACAAAGCAACCTGTGCAGAGCTCAGATATTCCAGCTGATTAAGCAGCTGCTCAAACAAGTTCAGTCTTGCACAAAGTTTAGTCCATGAAGCTGTGCTTCTAGAATCACACATTGCAATTAAAAGAAATTGGTAAACTATTAATGGATTACCTTCTGGAAGAAAGGCTTCACTACAGTCCCCTTTTTGCCTCCCTGTTATTTAAACAGCACAATAATCAAGTGTACAGTTCCAGCCAACACTTATCAATATATTACCTATAACAATGAAGCGTATTTTAAAGAAAGTGGAGGAGTATGTGCCATTTAGAAAGTTTCTCTGAAAAGCTCTACTGAAATCAACAGGAGAGTTGAATGCGCCCATCCTGAGTGAAAGCAGCAAACACCAACCTGCTCATTAATGAGAACAATTAACCTTTCACCAAATAATTCAAGATAGACACAAAGAGAAGGTGTACCTCTATCGTGGGGTGAGTATTATGCTTATAAGCTGTGTAGAGAGGAAACTGAATCTGAAAGATTTTTGCCACACACAGCAGCAGCTTCTCCTTCTCATCAGTACTCCATAAGCCAAAAGCATCCGTGTTCTTTGCAGGCTCCTCCTCGCTCAGGACACAAGTTCTTGTGGAATCAAACTTTTTCTCTAGAGGTTTTTGTCGTTCTCCATCATCTTCTTCATGAGATTCTCTTTCTACATTCAGGGGCTCATCAGCATGATTACTCTGCTCTGGCCATGTTGAATCTATATTAATAGTGCAATGTTTACAGAGCTGGTCCCGCAGAGCTTGGACTTGGGCAATCACTAAGTTAATAAGCGCACAAACTACTTGGTTAAAGATCTCCAGATGTTTATACTCCTTGAAACAGCACAAACATTGTCTGTAAGAAAACAGGAGAAAAAATAAAAATAAAAATTCTTCAGTTAAAATCAGGCAGGTACTTAACCAAGATAACTCCTCATATTAAAACATTTTAAACAACAAGATATCTGACAGACTCAAAGGAAATTCAAATGAAATAGACTCTACCCAGCAGCAAGTGGGAGTCACAGAACCCTCCTTAAGCCTTGAGAACATCCCATTATTTCCAAATGCTTACCAAAACTATGAAGTCCTTCTTATCATTTAGCAGCTGGTACAGCAAGTAAAATACAGAAAAAAAAGTCTTGTGGGCAAGGTCACTGTGCTACTGAAGAAGTCACGTTTTTCAGTATGTTTCTGACTCCATTTCCTCATCTGGTTTTCTTTACTGCACTTTACTGCAATAAATCATCCTGACATTTTTGTCAGCTGTGTAAGAACTCGTTATTGCTATTTTCAAATCAATAGGGCTGAAAAATAATTTTATTTTTAATGGACTATTAAAGTTCGCTTCCTTTATCTGCATTTGGATGGTGATCCCATGCATGTTGATATCCTTCATCCATCTAGGAAAAAGCAGCTCAAGTATCTCCAGCACTTTCTTCACCTGGCAGGCTCAGAGATTATTCCCCTGATTATCTACCGACACACTGCAAACAGCAAAGAACAAGAGGGGGAAACTCTACACCATCCCCTTGACAATATCATTAAAGAAAATCAATTAAATCCTCAAGTTCAAAATCTCCAACGTAACTCTAGATGTGGGCAAGGATAACTGTGGATGGCAAACAGATTCTGGGTGCATAAACCCCTGAGGCAGGTACTCTAAAGCCTTTGTCTGGAAACAGCTGTTCTTCCATGAAAACAAGCACCTCCCTCATTCTGACAAAAAAGGTGGAGGATATTCCAGTAGAAGGATTGAAATCCTGGAGAACACAGAAAAGAAAGCCATCACTGCAGTGCCCTTACTTAGTGGAGAACAAAATTAAGGCTACATGCTTGTGACAGACTCTGGAGATGGACTCTGCTCTTTGTGACTCCAACTCTACTACACAACGTAACTGCTGCATAAACTGCGAGCTGTCCTGCAGCAGAGGTGTTCTCCATCTCCTGTCAGATGCAGAGCAATGGACTCCAGTCAACAACCAGAGTTCTCAGATATTCAAATAATACAAAAATCACATGTACCACTTCGAAAAGAAATCAGTAGATGAAAGACAAGGCAAGAAATCATCAGTAGTAGCAATTACATTTTTTTCTGCAGAGCATTTAACTTACAGACTGGGATTAATAAATTATAATTTTTTGGAAAAAAAAAAAAATCAAGAGAACCCAGAGCAGAACAGGTAGAGGGTGCTGCCTCTCTTGATGGAACACAAACATGCCCTTGAGCTACAGCTCTCAAAGCACATACTTTTTGAATACAGATATTCATTTTTTTGGTGGGTTAGACAAAAAGGTAACATTCAGGGTTCCCTAACTCCAGCACAGATGCAGTGACTGAAGCATCTAAACCTCTTTGTTCCATTTGTTCGGGAAGAAAAATCCCTTTAATATTGTGTAAATGGAGCATGCCTTTATCCATGTGAAAAACATTCTTGTCATTTACTTGTGAATGGATTTTCATGTTAACAAATGACAACAAGGGACTGCAGGCAATACCCAGTGTATCCTCAAGCATTTATCCTGGGGGAAAATGATGTTCAAAAGGTCCATCACTTATGCCTAAAAATTACTGCATCACTTGAGAGCAACAAATTATCCTCAAAAACAATGAGAACGGTCTGGTGATGACTTTTCACATACTGGAGAATTCTTTTCCAAGACAGAGGTATGTGCAAAACCTGCGAGTCTCCCTCTGTTGGACTGTCGAGCTCACAGGAAGAAGAGCTCCAACAAAAACTGAGGAGATCAATAAAAAATGAGCATGCTACTTCTTTGAAAGTAACAACTTCCAGAAGAAAACCAAAAAGGAAACACTATACGCAGATGGAAGAAAAAGGTGCTCTTCAGGAGCAGTGATCTTCTGAAGGAAAACGGAGATTTAAACTACAGGCAACAAAGCAAAACATAGTCCTTAAGGAAGGCCTCAAACTCAAAACCAGCAGAATTCTCAAAAGCCCATTTGGCAGAGTAGAGACAGGACATGAAATTAAAACGTCAAGTAAAACTCTGTCCTGTGGCCTCTTTCTAAGATTCTCCTTCAACCAGCTTAAGGACTGTTCTCCAGGCTCTTCCTGCAGGAAACCACTACGTATGAAAGGTACCAAGGAAACCAGAAGAAAATAAAGGGTTAAACATTATCCAATCTTTTTTTCTTCAGGTTGCATTTGTCAAGCTGTAGAACAGAACAAAACTCTGAACAGATGATGACCTGGAAAACTGGGTTGCAATTGTTCTCTGACAAACTTGGCATCTAGGACCTGTCAAGAAATGTCAGGAGTCTGGTTTCTGTGCCTGCTGTGTATTTTGATTTAAAAATTCCTTCTCTGTGTCTAAAAGCACATGGCAGAAGAAAATGAATTTGGCTTATAATTCTGGGGCAAAACCAGGAAGAGGAGGTTTCCTACTTTCACAGGTATCCAAAATGTGACACACTTTTTTTTTTTGGAATCTTCTAAATACCTTAGTAAGGTTTTCCAGTTACCCAATATTACTCATTATTCAGTGGATTCAGTTTGGTCTTAAAAACTACTGCTGAACACTAAATTCCAAACATCTTCACTGTAGATTCTTTCTAAAAAGTAATATCCACACATGTCCTTGTGCTGGAAAAAAATAAGTAGCTGTGAAGTAATATATCATTATATCATAATGTAATGACATCATTGCTTCAAAGAAACAAGCTCAAAACAACAGTAATTTAAATACTAGATTAAAAGGAATAATGTGCAAAGCAAAATGTGCAAAGCCTTTTCTTTATCAGTTTAGTAGCTATGAGCTGCAATCCTTCATCACCTTGATTCAGAGTATTAGAACATGCAGAAAAAATTAACATGATGGTTCCATTCAGTCACCTTTTCTTAAATTCTCCTTACCCTACTCTACCTCTGCAGGAGATGGTCACAAAATTTCATGTTAAAGCAGCAAGACACAATGTTTGTCACCACAAGAGAGCTGTTTGTTTCTCTACACAATTACTACAGCACCCAGAATGCCAAATGCATTCAAAATATGCTTTGCCCAAAATGCACTGGGTAACAAGTTTGTTTCTATTTTCTAAGTAGTAAAACAGTCTTTATTCTCCAGGTATCACTTAGCTACACATTAATAATTTGCTAATTCTAATCACTCTACTGAATTTTAAAAAGGGAAAACTGCTGTTGAGATCCGGCATCCTCAGCATTCAAACTCAATCCAGAATTACCTTTGCGTCCATGAATTGATATAAGCAAATATCTTGAGGGCATGTTCCTTTCTGAGCTGCAAAGTATCACCGCCTTCAATGTCTGATACTAAAGAAAACAAAAACAAACACATTAGGAGGAAAAAACCCCAACATGCAATTGTTCTGTTTTTATTAGAAATTACCTTTGATAGCACAAAAAATAAATGCTTTACTGGAGCAAAACCATGTAGATTTGGTTAACAAAGGTTTAGATGCAAGTGACTCGAAAACTCCAAAGTGCACAATGTTCTTGAATACTGCTGCAAAAGTTTGTGACTGAAACTGAGCTGTCTCATAATCCTGTTTTTATGAAATATTCCTCATAAGCTTTACTGGGAACTCCAGATTGATGAGCACTTTCAAGTATGAACTTCCAACAATTTTACTCATTAATCAGACACCTTGGGTTTGGGTTTTTGTTTTGCTGGGCTTTTTTTCCCCCCAGGTTTTTAAATGTCTGCATTTTGAGATGATCCTGAGACCTCAACTTCCTTCTCCTGATCAGATAGAGACTGGTAAAAACAAGCAAACAAACAAAACCCAAACCACAACAAAACTATCAAAATAAGAACAATGTGCTGTGTACATATAAGGTTATTTCAGACTGAGCTGATGATTATTGCTTTCAAATACAGACACATCTATCCTGACATTTAAACATAATGAATCACTAATTGGCCAAATGATAAAGGTTTACCACATTTATTACAGAGGAAACCAGAACAGTTCTGTACTGAGCTCAAACCCTGAACACATCACTGAGGGATTATCAAATGTCTCACTTCCCTCTATAAATGCTTCTACACTCAAGTCAGGCCAACATCAGTAGGTCCACAGCTCCACTCACACAGCGCCTGATTATATCCCAGGGCACTGCGTGCTGCCTCCTGGCCACACACCTTTCCCCAGCTACCAGTGCACAACCCTTGCTTCCTCTTGTCCTAAATTTCCAAGCATTTGTACAATTATCTAATTGCTACACAAAACAAAGTTGGCGTTCCTTTTAAGTGGATCTTGGCATTTACAACATATCCAAGTTTTCATCTCCACATTTCACATGAAATTTCAAATATTACACACTCACAAATCCACTTCACAAGCAAACTTTGTGGGAAAGGTTCTCGGACAGCAGGGAGCTCTTCAGCACCCCTGCCTCAACCTCCTCTCCAACCTCAGCCTTGCAAGGTCCTGTGGGATCCATCCATACAGGTTTCCAAAACCTAAAGCTAATGAAAGTCTGTAGGCATGGATCAGAAAGGAAAGTTCAGAAGAAAACCACTTCACAGAATAATCACACTGAACAAATACCTATGACTTCTTTGAAATAAGGACATCATGTATGCACACACATCCACATTTTCATACATATGCATACATACTAATATAAAAACATCCAAAAAGCAGCCTCTGAACTGAATACAATCCAGCTTTAAAAACCACTTTTCTGTCTCACTTGTGTAAGGCTTAAAGATCCTACACAACACTGGACAAAGCTCAATATGGAGAAGCAGACTAAAAGATGGGTATCACTCAGTATCACCCTTTATTTTAAACACCACAAATTACCACGACAGTTGAATTTCTGAAAGCCAAAGCACAGCGCTGAAGAAACCAAGAACTCCATCACACAATTTAGGAATTTAGGTCAAGCTTACCACAAAAGACAGATCTTTAGCTATAGACAGTTATCTAAAAAAAAAAAAAAAAAAAAGCAAACAAACCCACACAAATAAAACCACCAAAAAAACCCTGCCCAGTATCAAAGGTTCATAAAACCTCTGTTTTCCCAATCTTGTGAGTATTCTTTTACTAAGATGAATTCCTTCTAATTTGGCAAAAAAAATTGTTGACAACTTAGTAGCAACAAAGCTGATTTTACCTTGTAGGATCTTACACTGCTAACACTTCCCTCATCCCCACATCACCCAGCTCCAACAAGCAGGACAGTAACTCCAACTGCCAGCAGCCTTTTCATTGCAAAAGTTTCAATCACTCCTAAATTTCCTTCTTTGAGATTATAAAGAACTGAAAGTTAAGCAAACTGGCTCCTTAAAAGCTACAATTGCCATGTAAAGAAAACAGAATAGAGAAGTTATGGAAATACCGAAAGTAATGCCCCAGGTCAAAAAAAAGGGAGGTATTTGCACAAGTTGGAGAACCCGTTATTTTCCTGTTTATGTATTCTACATCTCACACACTGACCAACTTCTACTGGTCTTATTTATTAATCACAGCTAATTAATATAGTGGCTACAGACGTGATTTCCCTTTGGGTTTCTGTACCTAGAAATAATGTTGGGTTATTCCTGAAAAGACAGGAGGCTCCAAAAAGGAGAAACTACACTGAGGCTGCAGTTTTCCATGGAGCTTAGCTAAGCCTGTACCACTACCAAAAGGGGTAGTGACACATGTGGCTTCTCCTCCTGGACCTCAGCTTGAGTTCTCTTTTGCTCCTTATAAAAAATTATCTTGTTCAGTTAATTTGCATCCTCACAACCAAAATTTCCATCTTAGGCCTTTGAGTTCCTCCGAGTATCAGCTCTGTGGATACTCTTGATTTACAGCACCCCTGTCCAGGGGCACGTGCAGCTCGAAGTACTGATACAATTGGTTCTGAAGCAATTTGAAGTTTTTTTTAATTGAAAAAAGTACAGAAGGAAAAGCAATAGGAACAAACACATTCATTGTCATTGTTGGGCATTTTCTGATTTCTGCCAGTTCTGTAAGAACTGCCTTGCTGCACAATTTCACTTCCAAATGATGATGTCTGCCTCTCCTTTTAAATTAGTTCTCTTCTACCTTGAAAGGGCCAGTATTTAAACCAGACTCATTCACTGAAGAATAAAGCCTGTCCTTTATTCTCTCCCATGCCTCAGCATCCTGCCATGCCTCAGAACCTCCTCAAGCTGCTGCCTCCCCGCTTTCTCACGCTTTCACTGTTTCAAGTCCAGCAATAAAAATCATGTCAAACTTTTCAAAAAACTTCTACTGCACCAAGACTCCTTCCTACAAACTGATTTGGTTAGACAAGACTTCTCCCTAGTTTCACACCTAAGACAGTGATTCCCAGAGGATGCTCTAAGTTATCCTTGTGTCCTCCAAGAGCCTCTGAACCTCATCAAAGTGGCAGCCTGAGCGCTCTCATGAATAAGAATTGATAATGAGTGCTCCAGAGCTTTCCAGCCAAGCACTCCCGGGCCTCTAAGTTTCTGTCTCAGCAGTGGCACTCCAATCCCAGGCTCAGCTCCTTCATGTCTGCCGTGGCTGCTTCTTTCTCCAGGCACTGGCAAGGCAGCAATGTTAGAGATGCTCTCCTTCCCTACCTCGGAGCTCAACTTTCGTCTCCTCCCCTAAATTTGCTCTACTCTTTCTTCTCAGTTAATGCCTCCTAGACCTTTCCAGCCTCCAGTCCTTCCTTTTCCCTCTTACATTCCATGCACACAAACACCTTCACCCGGCACTAGATCCAGTTTCCCAATCAATATATCCCCGTTCAAGCCCCTGCTATACTGGCATCTGTAACCAGGCGTTTCAACCAGCAGCAGCATTCCTGCAGGAGCCCCGGGAGCCAGAGCAGGCACGGCACAAACCCAACTGGCCAATCCAGCTGCAAACTGCCCACATTCTTGTTGGCTTTGTAAGCCGTGGAATACTCACGCTGGCACTTTGGGAGCAGGGGAAGCTGGGAAGGGAAGTGTGAGGAATGTGAAGCTGGGAGAAGTAAACACCTTTGGAGTAACCTGAGTTGTAAGACTGCCCCGCCCCATCCGAAGCAACTTCACCCCAGTATTGCTCATATGTGGGCAAAGATGTGGTTACTATTAAAAGTCTCAAAAAACCAGAATATTGAAGGCTTTAAATACATAGAACTAACCAGCAGAAAGAAGGAAAACTAGGATGCAGGTAAATTCCAGTTAAATATCTTCTACCAATATAATGCAGGAAATGGGGTCTTTCCACATACTTGCAAGGGCTCATCTCACTGAGTCACAAGATGGTTTAGAGATCTTTTTATCACAGTAAAACCACAGAATAAAAACCTGAGCTCATAACTAACGTGATTTAACATCTTCTAGTGTGTAAGTTTTCAGATACTCCTAAAAAAAAGATCAGACTGACTTAAAGTGCAATTGTTTATGCAAGCAGCAGATGAGAAGCCAAAATACACCATGGTCAAAGTAAAAATTTAAAGTATTTCATATTAAAAAAAAAAAAAAGATAATTTCCTTGCTGTTTCCCCAGTCTCCTGGTTTACTTGGCTAGCTCTAAATGAAAACTTGGGTGATTTACCTCATCTTTCACAGAAGGGTGATTTGCTAAGTGTGTTACAGTACTACAAACACAAGCTCCCCAGCTCATAAAAAAACCTATAAATAAATTGACAAAACTAAGAAAACGACAGAAGATGAGAAAAATCAAATCAGCTGCAAAGAACGGGGCAATACAATTTCAAAATACAACTGTGGCCAAAGGAAGCTAAGCTCCTAAGAGCATTTTTAGCAAGAACTTGGGAGCTAGAGGAACACACTGTAATTAGACCTCAAGGACAACCATCATGCTGGACTTGCAGGGAATATCTTATATCCAAAGGTCACTTATCGTACCAAGTACAAAATCAAATGGCAAGCAAAAAGAATAATTTTAAAAAGCACACCTTCCCTACTCTCAGCAACAGAACAGAGTCAGAAATAAACAATACAATACTCTTTAAGATCTGGAACTCTAACTTCTCTATATTCCAAACTGTGACAAGGTCCAGTTGCATATAGATTATGCTCCCTCTCCCTCCTCCCCCAAGCCTCATCTGATACCAGCTTCTCATGGGAAAGACCAGATCACTTGCAGAATGAAGATTATTCTCAGAAATTGGTCACTGATACAGAATAAACAGAGGAAATGAGCCATACACTAAACAAAACAGCATTAGGAGCAATAATACTAATCTCGAAAGAAATCTCTATGTATATATATATAAAAAACAATGTGTAACTTTTTGTGTGAGTACCATTGCTCACACAGAGAACCAGCACTTTTTTTCCAATGCATTGAGAGGTTTTCAGTGATTAGTAAGGGGTTTCTTTTGCTTAGGATCAACAGTATGTAAGATGATAGCCACAGAATTCAGGATCTCCCATTCCCTTTCTACTTTCACCTATTAGAATTACTTTTTTATTATAAAGAATTCATGACTGCCTTAGATTGATTCACCAGAGTTCTTCTCAAACTTTATGGAGCCATCTTTGACAAGTCTTTAATAGGACAGTGTCAGCTTGAAGTTCAACTCTCCAAACTTCCCTACAACTTTTCAGTGAGGAAAAAGTCTTCTTTCTACCTCTTAAGTCTCTGTAACACAACAGCATCCCAGAATACTGACTAGATACACATAATCAAAGAGAAACACAACTGCAGAACATACTAGAAAATACAAAAAGTTAATTCTTCAGAATGAGAAACACTTGTTCAAATGCCAGGAGCCACCAGACCTGCAACTCCAAATTCTACTGCAATAAAATTCTATAATGGCCTGGTTAAAGTGCGTAAGTGCCTTAAATGCTACCTTGATGATCACACTCATCACACATATAGAGCATTACAGAGAACTAAAACCATCTCCATCCCATAACACACCTCAATTAATTTTAAGTCTACATCAAACTCTTAACTTCTTGTATTTATAAATATTACAGCTTGGTAAATAGATTGCTTTCCTGCAAGTTTTTGACTACGAAGTATACAATATTAAAACACAATATTCTGAAGACAATATAATGGCCTAAAGACAGGAATTAGCAACTTTAGGAGTCTCATTTCCTTAGAAGAAAACAAACTGTGATCGTGTCAGACAAACTTTTGAACAAAGGCAATTTCAACAACACTGGCAAAGGTTTGCAAGTCCAAGCAATACTGTGTTCTTAGGAATGGAAATACAGGGGCTACTCAGAAGAGCAAGGAAAAAGCAGTTTCAACTGGTGTCCCAGCATCATCTGCTGGTTATTCAGCACCTAAGTAATTCCTCACAGCCAGAGGAGTTTTAATTCAGTATTCCACCGCACAGCACAGTTACACAAAGAGCAGAACCAGCCTGGGTATGTTCATCAACCAAACAGCATTTCTAAGATACAGCTTCATCAGAACAGGGCAAATCAGCTGACCCCAGGTACTGCTGCCTTTATCTTCTGTTTCTCTGCAAACACCACGTTCTCTCTAGCAATCTCTGCATTTCCCTTCTCATCCCACCTCCCCATCTTCTCCAGCAAACACCTGTTCTCCTTTAATCATAATAAGTTAATGCAGTCTGGAGCAAAACAGCAGCAGCTGGCTCTGGGCAGCTGTATGCAGCTTGAGAACTGGCACCTTGCAGGAGTGATGCCACCCTCAAGTTTTCATCATGCTAGGCCACGTTTGCTTTGGGTTAAAATGCCCCCTCTAGAATGGCTGCAGATGTCCACCTAAAGCAATAAAAAGTCCTTCTTGAGAGCATCTTAACACTTCCACCTTCTCAAAGAGAACTTGCCACAGCCACTGCTTCCAGGAACAGTTCCACATTGCTGTAAATGCAGCCAAATGCCAATTATCAGAGGATACCCAGATTTACCCAGCACACTGGAGCTGGTTCTACCCAGAACTACCCTAGTGAACCACAGTCTAAATAAACCCTTGGATACAGCATCTCAAATGCAGAAGAGCTGCGCTGCAGCACAAGCCAGGCCAGGTCTAGCAGCAGTACTGCACCTGGCACACCAAGCCAAGCCTAAGTGATGACAGCATGTAAACTCACTTTTCCCACTCAGTGAGCCACAGCTCAAAGTTCATCAATACTAAATCCACAGACACCTAACAGTGGAAATCTGTCCAGAATAAGATGGGAATGTGAAATGCATAATTCAGGCTGGGTTATGCCAAAGACTGAGGAACAAGCAGTATCCCATGCAGCACTGAGTGGCATGGATATAGGGGAGACTGCCATCACAGGTTCAAGGAGCAGAATGAGCTTCCATCAGTTAAACACTGTGTAATGCACACGTGGCCTTTTTGATCAAACACCGGGAGGAAATGGGTAAGACCACTGCAGGCTATCTGGCTGGGAATGGAATAAAGTGGGCCAGACTGCATCTTGCTCTGGCGCTGCTGGCCCAAGATGATTGACTGGGAGTCTCAACATCGGCCTTTTCACAGCCCCAGCTTCTGAGAGGGCTCCCTGGGCCCAGCAGGCACAGTAGGAACGCACAAAGCTGCTCCTGGCCAGGGGGATGCCCAGGCTGCTGCATCTCCAGGGAAGCCTGGCAGGACAGCAGGGCTGACCCTGGGCCCAGCAGCGTTCATCAGCACTGGTTCCATGTCAGCCACGTCAGACAGAAGGAGTGCATGAAAGGATCTGTGGGATCTCTGCACTGCACCTCCTAATGCTTCTGTTATCTTGGGATTCTCAGCAGCCAAGATATTGCAGTCCTCCCTCTCCAGGGAAAGGCAAGTTACATATTGCTAAGGAAAAAAAAAAAACCCACAAAGCAATTTCAAAGCATCTGTGCCAGTCACTGGAGTTAAAAAAAAAAAAAAAAGCAGTCTTATTTCAGAATCCTATTTTAACTCAGTATTGTGAATTGTCTTTGACTCCAAGACAAGACGTTACAATTCTGGGAAGACTGTGTTTCTTTCTTTGTATTGAAGTTATCATAGTTTCTCTTTTAATTAAGAAAAAAACCAACAAAACAAACTAAAAAAAAAACCCCAGCTCAATTTAGGCAGTATTTCCACAATCAAGTCTGCCTGACATCACCAAAACACATACTGGATGTGGAAAGTCAGGCTGCCCATCATAATATTTTGACAACGCCACTGCAAGTTTCTCAAGGAATCAACACAGGATTGGACAAGCGCTGCATAATTCGAGCATTTCCTAGCATATCACTAATTATCCCAAGGTAAATTTCAAAGCTAGGGCTGACAGTGTCAATGCCAAAACTACTGCTCAGATAATGGATTGCTCGCCTCCAGTTTACAAGAGAGTACTTGCATTCTTTCCTTTCAACAACATAATGTATCAGTACTTGAATGACTCTGGGTTTGAATAATTTTTCTCTAATACCCTAGCTCTGAACTTCTTTTAAAATACTACTTTAAGGTACAGACACAGAACTCAGTCCATCCAACTACTTCATACGTAGAACAAAGATTTAATTGCATGAACATGGTTCCAAACACTAAAGAGGTTTTCTATTAGTATTGATTAAAAGTAGCAAGGAATGCAAAAATTAAAATACCTACTCCAGGAAGCATTCTATTTTCAAGAGAGAACTTTGCAAATTAGTTCAGCTGTACTACTTGGCACACTGTGAATCAGTTTCAGACAACAACAGCAGCTTTCCCCCACAACCAGAAAGAAAAGGCCCACGACTGAGCCACCCTGGCCCATAAGAAGCAACAGCTTACCCATAGATTTACAACAAAAGCATGTAATGACTGTGCTCCAGGTTTCAAGAACAAAATCTGTGAGAGGCAAATATGATTAATTCATTTCTTACACAGTATATTTAAGCCTGCTTAAACAAGGAGATAAGAGTTAATGGGCAATGGGTCATTATCCTCAATGGAGCTTCAGGCAGCTCACTGAAGGCCCAGGAAGAGCTTGCTCAGCATTTGAACTCCAAGCCTTTATTTGTTTCCATCAGCACAGGGGCAAGCAACACTCATTCAGAAAGGGCAATAAAATTCTGAGAAAGGGCAGGCTACCAATGAAGTCACTGTCTCTCTCAACATTCAGATACAGACTCAGATTTTGCATTCCTTTGTGTCAGATAATCTGTATTTAGTAATTCTCTCAAACACATGGTGTACTAGGTAATTTACTGGCTAAAGCACTTACATGATTTTTAAAAGCTGATAGGTTGAAAGAAATGAGACATAAGAAATGGCCGAATGTGATGCATAGGGTTCATACAAGTATATCCAAGAGAGCAGTTAAGTTTCATGACAAGCATCCCCCACGACCAGAAAATGTATTTACATTTTTTGATACAAACAAATGTTTTTACAGGTCTCATATGAGCAAGTACACATGGGGCAGCATCTGTAGCTATGGCTACACAGAGTTCAAAGCCAAGTCACTCTGGAAAGACTCAAACTGGCACTGTTGTTCAGACCCAGAAAGTTTCCAAGACACTGATGGAAACTGATTTCAACTTCTGATCAGCTTGATCAGACTGCATCTACTCGAAATATTACATCAGCAGAGCAAGCACGGACACTTAGGACTTGAAATACTCTGGCACAAGTTTCACTTCAATTATTAAGGGAAAAAGGTAGCTCAGAGGCAAAAATAGTTCAACCCTAAGAAAACCAATGAGAGTTTGTTGTTAACTGTGAAAGAAGTCAGAGACCAGCCAGTACAGACAAGGATTTACTGCACAGACCGTCCTTCAACTAAGTAGGAGAACTTACTTTTATCAAGCTTTTGAGCTCACACTCCCCAGTGTTATCCCACAACAGTTCCAAGAAAGAAAAACAAAGTTTTCAGTCCCTTGTATCAGCTGTTGCCTGTGAGCCCAGAGTGCAATCCCACCACACACCTCCTGTGCAGAACACGGGTGTCTGACAAGGGTGGGTAAGCTGTGCTACACAAGCCTTCCACAGACAGCCCAGTTGCCCAGTAAATTCCTCAGTAGCTATGGATTCTCTGGCCCCTCTACAGCTTTTCTGGAGCTGTCCTCCCTAGCAGAGGCCTCCCTGTCCATTTCCAGCACTGTTCACAGCTTCTCCAAGCAGAGAGAGCACAGATGTGAGAAAGCACTGTCAGTTTTGTTGATGCCCACGGAGTTTAGAATGAAATCTGATGACCAGATTTGCAAAGAACAGAGACCACAGGCAGGAAATGACTCTGAAAAATACCAGTTTTTCAGTTCGCACCCACTTAAAAGTAATTTCATTGCTGCCGAAAACCATGGGGTTTGCATCAAAACCTAATTATGAAGAATTTAATAATTACATGTTACAGAATAATAAATAGGCAACTGAGCACTTCCGGAAGATGAAATTAAATTCTTGCTAGAAATTACCAAATCCCCCCAAAATGAGCCAAGAAGCATAAAAGAAAGATAAAGACAATGAGTGCTGAACAACATAGCATAAAGCATGTTTCTATACACAACTGCATAGATGAAAAACTCTCAAGTGGAAGTCAGTGCAATGAACTGTAGGCTTGTTCAATGTGTGGAAAGTGTGGAAAAAGGCAAAAAAAGTTTTGCCACTCACCTCCTTGATAGAGCCCATGACCTGCAGGGATGCTGGTCTAGAAACACGTCTCCATTGTCACAGCTTTCTCAAGTCCTTCTACAAATTGGCTGGAGAAAGGTCAACTCCCAAAGGTGCATTTTCCACAAGGATTTTTCCTGACAAGTTTCAACTTCTTCCAGTTGTTCCAGCACTAAATCTCATGAGCAGCTCTATACAAATGCACAGAACTGCAATGCATTTACACCAGAGTTACTTTGAGAAGCTCACTGTCCACCAGACATGCTGGATCTGAACAACTCCAGAAATAAAACTTTGAAAATCTACAACAAGCTGGGTATTTTTACTAAGTGTTAAGAGCACCACTGAAATCCTCACAGTTGCACGTTCGTGTATAGCTTCAGATTCCCATACAAGCAAAGGAACAAAGTGAAAAGAATGGCTTCTCACCTCTTCACATTTTTGAGGAATTGACAATTTGCTGCACAAAATGAAAGAAGAAATCACCTCAATATAAGCTTAAACGACAGAACTTAAATGGCCACAATTCTGTTTAATTGCAACATGCTGTTACTACAAGCAGCACTGAGTAATCAGCACAACCACTGGCTCCTGAGGATGGTAAGAATTTTTTTCACATTGTCCCAGCATTCAGACAACTACAAAGGTGTAGCTTGGGCTGCAGAAATCCCTATTAGCTACCTGAAAAAAACTCAGAGAAGAAAACAGATGAAATAAAAGGAACGAGGAAGTAAACACTGATCTTCCCTCTCAATCACTAAAATGCCAAATCACAGCCTGCTCATCACTTGGACACAGAACACAATTCCAGGATTTGCTTTTCTGACTCAATGTTAGTTGAAAACAGAAAGATGGAGGCAAACTGCAGTGACATGGAGACATCAAGTAGCAAGGAATTAAAACCTGTAACACAGAAAGTCTGTATTAGCAATAACACAGAAGAAAAAGAAACAGAAAGGAATTCTATGAACTAAAGGAATGGGCGAGGCTCATAATGCCCTGAAGTGTCTCCATGGCAGACAAAGCCATCAATCTCCCAAAGCCAAGGCATCGCCTCCAAGGCAGGCAAGGGAAACGGAGCCAGGTTTGCCCCCCAAGATCCTGCCCCCTGAATCCCAGGGTGACAGAGCCCCAGCACTCGCCGTGCCCCACAACGCTCTGCACCACCTCTGCATCCAAGGACAGCTCCAAGAGCTGCTCTGGTAGAAGAACCAACACCACCAGCATCCCAGATTGCCTTGGATTTGGCTCAGGAATTGCTTGGGACTTGGGTGACTTGAAAATTACCTTTACGCAGGGAAAGCAATATGGCACCAAACTCATCAAAAGCATAATCAAATAGGAAGATTTCCTACAAAGGAAATATGATGGCTTCAAGTTCTACACTGATCAAGTATCTTTTGAACATGAAGCAAGGGATGCTTTTCTTTTCCTCTCTTGGTTTCTTCATTTTCCTTGAAGTTATCCACTGACTAATCCACTCTACAGTGCTAGAGCCTTGTGGCTTTAAGGATATGATTCCTAGTACTTATCCAAGAGAAGATTTCCCTATATACAAAAAGAAGCACCTTGGTAAATACACGTCAGTGGTCTGTAACTCACAACAAAGAGCAGAATCGGATTTATGTAACTCATCTTCAGCATCAATGATCAAGTGGCTTGAGCAATGAGAAAGAACCAGTTTGCAGCAGCCTGAACAGGAAAAGTCTCAGGACAAAATCATTTCTGATCACATCAAATAACATGAACCAAAATTATTGTACAGAACAAAAGCTGAAATATCTTTCCAAAACTAGAAGCCTTTTATCTATTGAAGTCCCAGAGTTTTTCCTTCAATTGCTTTACAATTACAAACAAACCAACTTTGCCTTAGTGTCACCTTCCCTTTCACTTTAGAAAGTTCATAATTCGCGAGGATACAACTTCCTCCTTCCATTTTTTCCCTCTGTTTACTCCAGTTCATTTTGAATAGTACTTCACAGTCCATAACTGCAATTTGCCGGTGCTGCTATAAAGAAAAGGTTATTTTCATTTTCCTTTAAGCCTGGTTGCTCATTGCCTTAAAAAGGGTCAAAGACGAAAGTAAACATGGAAAGATTATTGAATTTCAGTGTTATAAAGAAGTGACTTCTTCAACAGGAGACAGCAAAGATCCAAAAGGTTGGGCAGTTACCCCAAAAAATCTTCCATAGCACCTCTGCAGAGGTTCTGAACAAGGAAATATTATTTATGGGAAGGACAATGATGAATCTTTTTAAAAAGGCAAAAAAAAGAAAAAGAAAGAAAAAGCCATGCAAGAGAGACAACTTCTACAGTTTTACCCAAGAGGAATCATCAAACAGCCATGTAAAACTTTAGATCTGCACAAAACACCAGAGGAAATGGAGTAATCAATCCTGAAGTTTACAGGTAACCACTGAACAAGTGAGAGCAGCTCTTGGAGACCAAGTGATGTTAGTGATGCAATATTTGTAATAATTTTATAACACATCCTCAATATCTGAGCTCTCACAGCATAAAATACTGACCCTCTCCAGATCCCAGAGAGCAAACTGAATGCTGCAATGTTTTAGAACACAATTTCTCACCTACCTCATGCTAAACATACCCTTACCCAACTTCCAAGGCTACTCTTTGTACTCTCTACACACCAGAAAAACATGAAAAGGAGTCAAGCCAAGAATCTCCAGCATCCAAATTCAGGGCTATCCTGAAACTACTCAAACAGTAAAGCACTCCAGCACCTCAAGTGTTTTATGGACCTGATCATTCTGGGAGCAGTTCTGCAGGCCAGCTGACAGTGATAACAGAGAGAGAAACAACAGTCTGAGTCCACATTCATCTCCTGTGCTTTAGTAAACTGGGGGGATTTGTTTGGGGTCAGCCATTGGGGTTTTTTATTTCTCTGGTTTACTGAAGAGAAAACGTAAGGAGAAGAACAGCCTGCAAGCGCGTGTAGTAGAGTAACATCTAGAAGGCTCTAATCATCAGTGTGAACTGATTTTATAGGATTTCACAGCTGACTGGGAAAAAAATGGGCTAAAGAGGTAATAATTGAAAAAAGTGAAGCAGAATGCTGGGAAGAAAACAAACTTTGTTCCCAGAAACCAAGAACTGGGAACAACCGAGGCCTACCAAGGTAACCTAAAACCACAGCTGCCGCTACAGAACAAAACCTATTTTTCCATGTTGTAATCTTCATTTCTTACTTCTATAAAACCCAAACCAAACAACAAGAACAAACCAAGCCTAAACCAAAATCATTGACGGGGTTTTAAGTCAACACACACCAAGCTCAGCTGCAGTCCCAAAGGGAAGCCTCACAGCAGCCGAGCGGAGCTGGGCTCTCTGGGACACGCCACGGCCAGGACTGTGAGGATGCTGACTCAGGACTGGCCTGAGAACCAGACTGGCACTTTCACCTCAGGAGAGGCACTCCCAGGACGGTCTTGCCCTCAACAGACACTCAGCACGGAGCACCACATCCCCAAACCTGGGGAGTGAAGCCTCCACTGGGATGGCGTGGATCTACAGGCAGCCCAAACTATGCCCGTGGCTCCCGGTGGGACACAGCAACCCCCAGAACTCCTGCAGGAGACCTGACACAGCCAAAACCACCTCTGATGTTACATTTCTGTGTTTTCTGGCTTACTTCAGGGCTGAGATTATCTGGGTACCCGTGCAGCGCCCAGCTAAGCAGAGCTGTCCTGATCAGGGCCTCTGGACAGCACAGAAATGTAAATATTACTCAAGAACAAGTGAAACTCAATATAAACCCTCCTAGACTGACAAGACCTGGCATCCAAAGAAACCAAGGAATGCAAAGTATATCAGAGTTCATTTTGGGATACAGAATGCTGTACATTAACATAAAAGCACAGAATGTCCTCAGTGCACTTTTCCTGTAAAATGTGTGCACATTTAAATGAGCCTCTATAATTAATGCCATGAGAATCTGCTTTTAAACCCATTGTAAATAAGTGGCCTTATCTTAAAAAGCAGCCCACTGTGTCTTCCCTTTTTTTTTTTCTGTTAAAGGCTACTAAAAATGTTTATATTGTGGAAGATTAATTAAAGAAAAATCAGACTCTTTATAGACTTTACTCCTATTAAACCCTGCCTGGGATAATGTAAATGATGGTAAGAAACCTACAGTGAGAAATTAAGACTGTTTACTCTGATTGAACAGATTGTCTCATAGTGCAGAAACTCCTCTAAAGTCTGGGCATTTCATAGGGGAATTTACATTTTACTGAGTTCCTGGATCAAATCATAACTTGAAACTACTGCTTCTCAGGAAATAACTTCAAGATCAGGGAATTTACTGAGTTAAACGGGCAGATCAAATGCTGAAAATCAAGATGCTGCAAGAGAAGAAAAAGAAATACAAACCAAAAACCACAACACTGCTGATTCCACCCACAGAATATAGCCTGCTTCTTATGCTTAAGCATAGCAATGTATGTTAAATGCATACATGCATACTTACACACCTTCGGCCAAAAAAATCAGCTTATCAATCCACAGGTGTCCAGTTCAGCACCTCAGGCAGCCCCCCGAGTGCCACTGAGCCAGGGCCATTGACTGCCTGCGACAAAATCGGGACGTAGGATCTGGAGTCTTCCCAGGACATAACCCTGGGCCTACACAAAGGTCACTGCTGGACAAAATCCCCAGCTCTGCAAAGTTATGGGGTGTGGGTTAACACTGCAGCAGTCTGCAGTGGCACTGTGATGCCTCTCATCAAAAGATGCCTGTTTGATGGCAGAGCTGTTCAGTTTCACCCCTCTGTCACCCCTCGGGCGGTCACTTCTTAGGAAGAAAACAGGAGCTTCCCACGTGTTCCTTGCCAAACACCAAGCTGAGGGCTGCTGTCACTCCCCCTTCCAAGACAACTGTAATGCAATTGACACCAAATTATATTTTGTAAATATTAGAGCAAATGACAAGGGGCAGCGAGTGGCCACGTCAAAGTAGTTTAGCAAGGAAATTGCAAACGAAAGGAGATGCTGTTTGCTGGAGCTCTCTGAAAACCCTGCTTGGGTAGCTCCGGTGCAGAGCTGATCCCAAACGCTCCGTGGGCAGCAGAGGAAGCTGCTGGCAGCCTGTGGCTCACACATTTCGGCCATGACCCCATCCTTTACTACCACTTTTCATTTCTGCTTGCAGTGTTTTAAGAAACAAACCTTGACATCCTTTTGGTATTATGTACCTTTCATTATTACTTAAGGAACACCAATAACTCAACTGGAAGTTATGAAACAAACCATCCCTTTCTCACAACTCAGTCTCATCCAGTGAGGAGAGAGTACCATCACACATCTTGGATACAAACACACACACCAAATAGCTCTGCTGATTTACAGTGGGCTTCTTTCTCTGAAGGGAAGGCCAAACATAAGGTGACTTAAGCAGCATTTTTTGAAATTAACTACATAGCAGCAGTACTTCAGAATTTTCCTAATGAATTTTGACTTTCAAAGACATATTTCCTTCTATTTGATAGCAGAGATATATCTTGTATAATGCAGAACCATTAAATTACCCATACCCCAGTTTCATAGATCTAGATATACACACACACACACATTAAAAAAGAATTGTTAAAGTGACTGAAGACATTGCTTTATCTATAGGGAAACATCCATCTCCATCAATCCAAATTACCCTAAAACACCGGAAAAATCAATTCATACTAGAATTTCAGGGATTCCTTGAAATGTCAAATTTAGTGTTACAACTTTTTTCTATTTGCTCATACCAATCCAAATCAAGTTTAAGCCACGATTACTTATCAATCCATCCAAAGCAAGTTAAGTTTTCTCTTCCAACAAGCAGCTGTCATTATATATAATTGATAATGTAGTCTTATTTTGAACCTACTGTTGAAAAAACCATTCGGTGTGTAATACCGACACAATCTGATTTATTCCAGCCTCTGAACTCTCCCAGAAGTTACTTTCACACCCCCATTTTTACTTCTCAAATGAAATGCTGGCCATCCCTGAATACCCTATTTCCACAGCAAGAAAGAGGCCAACATTTAACTCCTGTAGGATCCTAGGGAAGAGCAGACAGCACATGTGTGGAACTGGGCCTGAGAAGAGTGAAGACAACTCTACCCAAACCTCGTCCTAGGCAACATTCTGCGCTCCACTCTGCTGGAGCAGGATTTGCAGAGTGTAACCAGGAAAAATACCATGTTTAAGATCCGAGATAGTTAAACTTCCCTCTAATCACAAACTTCAGCTGGTAAATTGTTTCAGTTCCTCAGCATCCGTAGAAATGGTGGTTTTTTGGTCTTTGTTCATGAGGCAGAGCTCCTGAGAAGCTGGGAAGGTACCTTGGCTGCCACGGAGCGCAGGTTCCAAGGGATACACGAGGCCTACAGGGAATTTCGTGCCCCAAACGCCTCTGATTCCAGCGGCAGCGGGGGAAACACCTGCTGTATCACCCTTCAGACCCTGCCGGTAACACTCGCAGAGAGGAAACTTCGGGAGGGAGCCAGAGACCACCCCCCAAGCCAAACACCCGGCAGCACCTTCCCAACCTCGCCAAGCCGAGCCAGGCTTCTCCAGGCGCCGCTTCCCTCACAGCTTCGGGAGAATCGGTGCCCGAAAAGCACCTGCACCGCGTACCGAGGCCAGGCACACGGAGAGGGAGGCAGGATCACTCCGAGCTGCCTTTGCTGCTGCTCCTGGTTAAAAGGGACCCAGCCCAGGCCTGGCTGCCCCGGAGCGGCTCCCGGGCAGCTCCTCAGCCCGGCCAGGCCCCGCCGCGGCTGCCGGGGATGCGGATCCCGAGGGAAAGGGGGGATGGAGCGGGGACACGGCGGCGGCGGGCCCGCCCCAGGCCGCGGGGAGCGGGGAAGGAAGGGGGAAGGAAGCGCCGAGCAGGGCATGGAGGGAGCTCCTCCATGGCAGGGGAGAGAGGGAACCCCGCGCCCGGGAGGCCCGAGGCGGGCGGGGAGAGTCGAGGAAGGAAGCGAAGCGGGGCTGTAACCCGGTGCAGAGGAGGGTCCGCGGGGTCCCGGCCCGGGGGGAGGGAAGCGGGGGAGGGCGGCCGC